>CM046870.1:39945097-40309840 GCA_025617745.1 Heliocidaris erythrogramma | reverse complement strand
TCGTCAGATTCCAATTCATTAAAAACTTGATTGTTTACTATACACAGTCCTTTTGATGTCTGCATAGCAAATTGACTTGAAATAATGCTTCTCTATACGTCCAATACAATGTAATGAACATGAATATACTTGCAAAATACACAACTATAACTGAACAAAATGATAACACAAACATCAAAGAACTTGGCAAGAATGAAAGAGATATACGATTAATATTATTCTCTCTGGGTAAAAAAAAGGAATAAAGCAGTAACTACGTGCCATGAACCCTAAGGCTTCAATTTACAAAGGAGGTTTGGTTTAAACGCCCTCCTGGGTTTTTTACATGTAAGCGTACGTGCGCACAGAATCCGATCCAATCATATATTTCCTTTGAGCGCGCGCATGGGCAATGTGCGCTTATTTACGCTAATTTTAGTATGCTTACGGAGGTTTAAACCTTTGTGAATTCAGGCTGATGTGATACAATAGCTCCTACAGCTGACAACTGAATGCAGGGGCAGATCTGGGGGTGAAACCCAACTGGCATACCTTAAAGGGATCGACAAGTCGCAATCTATGGGCGCTTTTACAGTTGGCTGCTCCTTTCTCTGGATCAAAGCTCAAAGCGATTTCAATTTATCGTGCGCAGCTAATAAAAGTTCGCACATTGACCCAAATTTGAGTAAACAAGATCGCGCGTTCTTTATTCCAGTATTTGAATCTCATTGGTCGGTTGCGTATGGAGGGATTCGAGTTAACGATCGCGCGAGGAATCCGGCAATAACATTCCTTCGGTAGCGCACGATTGGACCTGATTGTATCCGAATTTCCCCGAGTCAGGCCAACTGGTCAGGCCCATGGATTACGACTTGCCACTCCCTTTAAGTACACAATAAAAACACTGCCCCCTTTAATTGTGTACTTTTCCGGCTATGTGCCCCCTCTTTTACAAAATCCTGGGTCCGCCCCTGGAATGCATTATATGACTTGCAGAATGATACATCGAGTGTCTTTAATCTTCTGCTATTTGCTCATGCACTATATAAATTTTGTTCACAATCAAATAAATACTAAATTATCATCATGAGACAGTTAAATACAGATAACCCATAAGCTACACGTATGTTCTTTTCAACATAGTTTGGTCTCAAATTCAATATTCACCGAAAACTTTCGGAGGGAAAAGAGTCTGCGTAGAGTGAAAACTTTACTAGATCAAACTATTATCTTAGATATGGCTCACAGCCACAGCATGTATAATGAGGACATAGGCTGAACTAGAATAATGATCCAATCACTCCACCAAGACTGACTCCAGGCCGACAATAGAGGGTTCTCACGGCAGCCATGCTGGAGGACATGACAATAAAAACTTGTGCATCAGACTATGAAAAGCCATTGTTGTCATGATCTAGTGCACATAGTTTTATTGTTATGTCCTCCAGCATAGCTGCTTCTGGGAACCCTCTATAGACAAAACAAAGATTTACATTAACCCATAGCAGTTCAGAGTTTTCTTACGGTCTAAATTAATCAGTTATCCCTTTTCAAATTGGCAACAATTATTCTTATTTTCCACTCCCAAATAGGTTGAAAAAAATGAAAATGTTTATTGAATGAACCAATGTGAATGGAAATTGTAAAATTTAACAGAATATTTGCCGATTTGAACATCAAACAAGATGAATGCGACTGCGTCTCCTATATGCCTCCGCCTAAATTAAGTTGATGGCCCAAACTGTTCTAGAAATATTTGATAACGAGGCTAAAAACCAGTAATATCATGTAATTTCATGTAAATTGACCTCTGTGACCTCTGACCTTTGACCTACTTACCCCAAAATCTAATCAGTTCATCTTTCTATGGGGATGCATACTGGTACCAAGTTTGAAGTTCTCACCTCAGATAGTTCTTGAGATATCGTGGTAATGGTGCTAAAAACCGGTAATTCCATGTAATTTCATGTAAATTGACCTCTGTGACCTCTGAACTTTGACCTACCTACCCCAAAATCTAATCAGTTCCTCTTTCTATGGGGATACATACTGGTACGAAGTTTGAAGTTCTTACCTCAAATAGTTCTTCAGAAATCGAGGTAACGGTGCTAAAAACCAAGAATTTCATGGAATTTCATGTAAATTGACCTCTGTGACCTCTGACCTTTGACCTCCTTACCCCAAAATCTAATCAGTTCATCTTCGTATAGGGATACATACTAGTACCAAGATTGAAGTTCTTACCTCAAACAGTTCTTGAGATATCGCGGTAACGGTGCTAAAACCAAGAATTTCATGTAATTTCATGTAAATTGACCTCTGTGACCTCTGAACTTTGACCTCCTTACCCCAAAATCTAATCAGTTCATCTTCATATAGGGATACATGCTAGTACCAAGTTTGAAGTTCTTACCTCAAACAGTTCTTGAGATATCGCGGTAACGGTGCTAAAAACCAAGAATTTCATGTAATTTCATGTAAATTGACCTCTGTGACCTCTGACCTTTGACCTCCTTACCCCAAAATCTAATCAGTTAATCTTCGTATAGGGATACATGCTAGTACCAACTTTGAAGTTCTTACCTCAAACAGTTCTTGAGATATCGCGGTAACGGTGCTAAAAACCAAGAATTTCATGTAATTTCATGTAAATTGACCTCTGTGACCTCTGACCTTTGACCTACTTACCCCAAAATCTAATCAGTTCATCTTCGTATGGGGATACATACTAGTACCAAGTTTGAGGTTCCTACCTCAAATGATTCTTCAGATATCGCGGTAAAGAGAAGTGGGACGGACGGACGGACGGACGGACGACCCGAAAACATAATGCCTCCGGCACCCACCTTCGGTGGGCGGAGGCATAAAAAGTGATGATATATTTTACACTGAATTGCCAATTGAGAGGATTTAATGATTAGGTACAATTACACTGCTCTTATTCGTTAAACGCACAAAATACGCCATTGAAAATAGACTTAAAATTTTTTGTGATTTTTGCTCTTTCGGCTCATGTATAATGTAAATTGCTAGCATTCTAGCTCAACAGATACTACTATGGGTTTACCTGTAACACCAGGGGTCGTATTCTGGAAAATATGTTAACTTTTATGTTAGTAAAACGATGTTAATTGTCATAACAAATCAAAATCAGGACAAGTCACTGGTTAATGATTGCGCAAAGATGGCTGTGCCCGCGTAAAGTTAACAGAGACATCTGCGCAAGCACCAATGATTTGTGTTTATTGCACGCAATTTCAATTTGTTAGGACAATTAACATACTTTTCCTTAAATAAAAGATAACATAGTTTTCAGAATACCGCCGCAGGATTTGTCAGTTTATGGCGCAATTGGAGAATAAAATCACTCTGATACCCATTCCATCAACATGACTGTAATCAAATGCTGTTACCACCATTTCTCGCAGAAGACGTCAGCATCAGGGATGCCCTGGTTGCTGAGCAACCCCTCCATGTCCGCTATCATGGTTGGAGGACCACATACAAAGCATCTTAGAGGACCTCCTCCTAAACTCTCTAGCGATGACTTAATGTCACTGGCATCTATCCTGCGATCTGTATAACAGCAAAATGAATATATTAGGACTTTGGTGATTTTCCTTCCCAAGGACACTGTGTACGAAGCAAAGCAGTAACTTTCATAATAACTTCAACGCTTTTACAAGCTAGAAATTGAAAATATAATTGTGTATTCTAAGCAATAGTGAACAAGAGTAGTGACTGAAGTATTGCTAGCAAGCACTGTGAAACTAAACAGCTTGCCAATCAAGAGAATTTTATTTTACACCCCATGTGATGACTATCAAATCACAGCTTTTACAGCAATAAAATATATAAAAAGGATAAAAATAGAGAAATTTAGTCAAAGGACATAGGATACAAAGAAAGAAAGGATCATCAAGAACCAAGAGAGCAAGACAGACAGAATAAGAGAGAGAGGAGAGGAGAGGACGGTGCATGAAATTTCTTTACACATTTAAACTTACGTGATATTGAGGAATCTTCAACAGTGTCTTTGGTCACAAAAAACTTAGCAGTGATGTTTGGAGAATACTTCGAAGTTAACTCGTCAATCGTGTCCTGAGAATGAAAGTGAAACAAGATGAATGCAACTGCGTCTCTCGTATGCCTCTGTATAAATTCAGTTCATGGCTCAAACTGTTCTTGAAACAGTTTGATAACCAGAATAAAAAGCCTACAACTACATGTACATGTTAATTGACCTCTTTCACGTTTGACCTTGCACCTTATAA
Organism: Heliocidaris erythrogramma; assembly: GCA_025617745.1. Lineage (NCBI taxonomy): Eukaryota > Metazoa > Echinodermata > Echinoidea > Camarodonta > Echinometridae > Heliocidaris > Heliocidaris erythrogramma. Next base: position 40,305,587 of record CM046870.1, on the reverse strand, counting down.
CCCAAAAGTCTGATCACTTTATCTCCTCCTAGTCATGAATACGAAATAGTTGAAATGATGGTGATAACTAAGCTCAAAAAACACCCATCATTTTCACATCTAATGACCTCATTGACCCGTCACCTTTGACCTAAATCGTGTCCTGATAATGAAAGTGAAAAAAAAAAATTCTATCAGAGCAGTTGCTGATTGCAATAATAAATATTACTTGTATTCAGAGACAGCAACACCCATAATTAAATGAAAAATAAACAAATATTTCACCTGGGTGATAATACGTTATGTTCAATTTTTACCCCTGAGATTTGAACTTTGAATGCATCTGATAAAGTTTAGAATTCTTCACTGCCCGTCAGTTTTTAAATAAAACCACTGCAATAAAATGTTCTACTCATAAAGGACAAAATCCTTACCGACTGCTACCTTATTCAACAATAATATTGCTATTATTGCAACTCCCTTCATTTTGTTTCTCTTTTGGTACTTAAAAAAGAATAAAACCATAAAATCATGGAATACAAACCTTAAATATAAGCTCACTCTTGGATGAAGCACTGAAAAGCAGTTCCATTTTCCCAGGGGTGTATCCCTCAGGATTATCTTTCTTCTGATCACGCAAGTCTGCTGCATGATGCATCAATGACACGAGGGGATTAATACCAATCCCCCCTGCTATAAGTAGAACATTCCATGATGGGTCACCAGGTTGAGGGTCAAAGACAAGTTTGTCACCCCCTACTCTGACTTTGACCTTGGAACCCACAGCACACTGGCAGCAAAGAAGAAAACAATATATCAGCACATTCATTAATACCAATCCCCCTTGCTATATAAAGTAGAACATTCCATGATGGGTCACCAGGTTGACTTTGACCTTTGAACCCACAGCACACTGGCAGCAAAGAAGAAAACAATATATGAGCACATTAATCATTTTTAAAAGGGGACCAATCTTCTTTTGCTCTTTATGTTTGTGGCTTCACACTGGTATCTTATATTTGAAATATCACCTTCAAATATTACTCTAGCAATGAGCCATAAGTTACATGTTGTCTTTTTGTTGCCTGCTTATATTCTACAGGTGTACAGCTGAAACATGACAGAAGCACTTTTTTATGTTATGTGTTAAATTTAGTCCATGAGAATATTATATGTACGGTGTTCCATTCTTGAATCATGCACAATAAAACAGAAAGCAAACAAAATCATCAAGATAACAAAAGATGGGCCAGTGTTATTGATTGAATGGTATTGCTCTTATAATAGCAAAGTTCAAAGTAAAAGCACAGGCGCTTCATACTGCATGCAAAATTACTTAAATTTATTTCCTTAAGATGCTGGAAAAAGTTGCATAGAAGAAAAAAGGATAACGGATGTTGACAATATAAGCTTAAAAATGTCTTCTTTTTTTCTTTTTTGTTGTTGTATGCTTTTTGGAGTATTTCAGCAAAATAGCAAGCACCTAAATTATGGAACAGAACATGCCTTAACATTTATAAGCCTTCTCCTGCGGTTGACCTGTGGTTGACCTGAGCATAAATCTATTCTAAGCTGTTGGGAAAATTACCTGTTTATGTACCCAATAAGCAGGGGGATGTGTACTGTATTTCACTGCTAGTCCCACATGACCCTTTTCATGTAAGGGTCTTGGTGATGAGCTCATAGAAAACCCACCCACCGTAGGAACCCCTGGTATGAATATATCAACCCTAGTGAATCAAAAAAGATGAATGAAAGAAAGATGAAATCATGAGTTAGCGGTTGAAAGATGGTTTTAGTGCCTGGTAAGTTGTTTTTTACATCAAAATGGGAATAAAATATACATACAGAAATCAAATAAGAAATAACATCTAAAGAAAATGTTTTAGAATTACAACGTATTATCTTCTTCCAATCCTCAGAACATAATAAGGAAATCACTCAAATCAGACAGCAAACTGATTATTTTCTGGTAGTCCAAATGTAGTAAATGGTATGATCATCTGAAATAAAATTCTTGTTTTCTGTCATTTTTAGATCAAAATAAGCACTAGTGCAGTAGCGGATTTAGGGGGGGGCACTTCTGGCCTGTGCCCCCCCCCCCCCCCTTTGTGTAAAGTGTAATTATTATCAATTAGACTGCAATTTTGTAGAAACTTTTTTAAATGTTGAATTTTAAATGTTTGCTGTACACCAAGTATTTTGATCCAAACGAAAGTTAATGAAAAAAAATCAGTATTCATCAACATAACTTTTCATAACAACTTTTAACTTGCTGTTTATCGGACTGTTAAGATGAAAGCAAGCAAAACAAAAGCTTATGCAGGAAACAGAAGGGTGATTTGAACTATGTTGCAACCCTTGTATTACATAATCAGCGATAAGGGAGCAAAATGTACTCTAATTAGAGTTTCAAGTATAATGTTGCTTGCAAATTAATCAAATATATCACAGAAATCTGCGAAATAAATTGCTACTTGGGCTTTCATTTGCACCCATGACTGAAAACAAATACTGAAATAAGGAATTTTCTGGAAGTCCACAATTTATCCATTCTATGCAAGCCCAGTGTTACCTAAAAATGCTTATTTTTTTTTAGAATGCCCAATGACCAAATGCAGCCTCTAAAATAACATTAATCATGGTCAATTGGTCATTGCAATAAAATGATTTTTGTTAAGCATGAAATGAAAGCTGGAGAAACATTCTGTAGCTGAGAAAAAAAGAATTAAAGTAAGCAAAATAATATATTATGCAACTGATGATGGCAAGAAAGAAAATGTTATGACAATGGCAACACCCTAATCTGAATAATGGCACACATAGTAAGAGCTTATGCAGTCTATTACCGGTAGGCTCATAATTTTCTGTGGATTATCTTCTCATTTTGGCTGAAAAGATTGCATGCATAATGAAGATACTTCATGTGAAAGAACAAGAAAAGCATAAACTCATATTATTCATGATAGAGTCAACGTCCTCAGGGCTCATAACAGATTATTAATAATTCATCTACATGTACCACACGTTAGATCTTATCTTAACAGAGTTTAGAGCAACAAAACTTTTTTAAAGACCCAATATACATGTAGAGTCTCATTTTTTTTATGAGTCATAGACTAACACAGTCTTACATAAGCCCTGTTAAATAGCTAGTTCTGACTTGACTCCTTTTACACAAAATGACACAATCTCAAGGTGAATTTGGCTTGGTTCTAACCACCATAAATTTTGTGAAGTGTCAAAATATAGTTTGTGCATGTAGACTAATATTCACTGGCTGTCATCTTAACAGCCCAAACCCCCCTTGGATTGAAATCATGGTTTACCTGCTTATGCACCCATATAGTGGGAGGGTAGTCACTGAATTTAACAGCCAAGTCTAGAGTGTGTGCATCTTTGAGCTGGGTAGGGCCTGAGTGCATGGAATACCCAGTGAAGATTTCTATACCCTCTATGAAAAAGTCAACCCTAGATGCAGGAATTTGAAGAAGGAAAATAGGCTTTAAAATTCTGACATTTTCAAAATCAGTTTTTCCATGCAAATTGATCATTTCTGTAATTTTTGACTGAGTTTCTGTCCTTGCACATGGTTTCCTGTTACTGGTACATGACTTTTTATTAGAACAATTTTAAGAGAAAAAAATTGAGAGTATGTTTAACTGATCATTCAAAGATGATTCTCCTACAAGTCTATCACTTTTTTCTTTCTTTTGGTCAAACAGTTTCAAATCGCACCTTAAAATCTTAATGAAGATCTATTTTTTGGAGTAAGATTTCATAAGCAGATCATGCAAATCTATCATTATCCATTCCTCACCATTGACCAGCTTTGAATGCGAAGGTGGGGTCATTGACCTTGAGTGTAAGTACTTTGACCGTCTCAGATGCTTGATCGATGGATACTACTTCTGCTTCAGAAATACCCTGCAGTAGAATCAGGTAGAACAAACTGTATTATGAACCAACTCATGAGCATAAGTCTCCCCCATTCTTTGACAAAAATAACCATCTGGTAGTACAACTGACATTTTCAACCTTTAGAGGTGAACAAAACAAATATTGTTGGCACGTTTCAACCTTCCATAGGAAAAAAATAGGAATCTCACAAGCAAGATTAGGAGTAGAGTGCATTTTGTGTAGTGGTACCTACATATAGAAGTTTTCATTTTAAAAAAGGGGGAATTTACGGCTTATAAACTTAATGTGAAGACTGAAAAATAGGAATCATTCCTCCAAAACTCTTGGCAGGTATGATTGACAGCCTCCCTTATATTACAATAGTGGTATTCATGATATTCGAGGTTACTAGATCCATACAAGATACACAAGAAATGAAAACAAAAATCATTGATCACACGAACCACACGTACCCTTATCCCTCATCCCATATATGGTAAAGTCATTATCTTATATTTCCCTCACTCAAAGACTCTCTGAGAGACCAGGGGTATTTCTTGAATGAAAGGACAATGGGTTTGCTGTGTCTGAGACCTGTACATTGGTTTCCAGTACTTTCCACCAAGTCTGGTGGCAGCGAATTTTGACCTACTGCACATGGTAACTGCCTATTAAACATATCCCTTTAAGCAGAAATTATGGATAGAGTTACTCACTGGTTCTCTGAAGCTTTGAGCAGTCTTGTCCATGTGGTCACTCATTGTTCTCAAAAGGGCTGAACTGATAACAGAAGAAAATAAATGAACAATAGTCAATACCACTTATGGAACCATCTCTATGTGGACACGCGCCAATTTACGCGGCGGTCGCGATCTCTAACTTGAAGAGGTGAAAACACCAATATAATGGGCATAAGTTTGAGAAAATACTTCCTTCTACATTTTATGATGATAGAATATCTGATTTCATGCCAGATTCTTCAACAGGATCTTTATCATCTTGATCAAGTGAAATTTTCAGACTATTTTTGGCAGGAGATCTTGCTCCTTTCCAGCACACATACAAACTGTATGTGCTAGAGAGACACATTTGCTATGGGAGGCAATTCTTCGTGGAAGGAAGGTACGGGTACGAGGTTATCTACATGTACAATAACCTTGCATAAGTATGAGTGAGTCAATACATACAGTAAAGCTTAGTTACATGTACATGTAGTGATTATTTTTAGTCCACCAAAGAGGTCTAGTGTTATCTTCAAGGAACATTTTGGCACTAATTTAAATCTAGAATGTCACTATGAATTAATTTGAATTATCAATCATACATGTAGAAAATATAGCTCAACCTTTGTACAGAAAGAGAATTTTCACCACAGATACCGGTAAATTTGAATCCATTCCTGTTGGCTGTTGCTACATGTATTCAATGAAAATAACATTTAAAAAAATTAACATTGAAATCAGTAATAAACAGTAAATACAGTCAAACCTGTCTATTAAGGCCACCCAAGGGAAACAGAAAAAGTGGCCACTGTAGACAGGTGGCCTTTTTAGACAGGTTCTAAGACACATGTTTCTTTCTATTGGGAGGCAATATATGTGACCACTCTAGACAGGTGACCACTATAGACAGGTGGCCACTAAGACAGGTTTGACTGTAATCATAATAGTAACTCTATTTGTAATAAATTTAATAATTTATATCGGATAGCTTTTAATCAAAGGAAAATTGAACAGCAAAAATATCTAGTGGAGCATCACAATCAGGCATCACCATGTCATGATCACTTCATTTTCAATTTCACATGATGCTGCAGTGCAGGGGGCTGTATTCTGAAAACTGTTTTATCACTAATACTATAGTAATATTGCTGTATCTTCACCATTATAACAAAATTGGTATTCTCAAAATTGTCATTTTTGTTGTATCTTTGTTTACTTTGTGCATGATCCTAATTTACATATATGCGCGCTGAAGATAATACGAGATAATTGGTATTCTGAAAATTATTTTATCTTTTGTTGTATCTTATCTTCTATGGTACATGTAATTACAACAAAACTTACAACAGCTTCTAGCTGTTGTATCTCATGATCTCGGCAAATTTTCTAGCTCAGAATCAGACAGTACATGCTCGAATAGCAAGATGGAGACTGCGTGTGATTCAAGAACTCATCTGATAGAGGAGACATTTTGAAGAAATTAAACATGGGATTCGATGATTTTACACCAATATGTGACCTGTCACGACAAAATGAGACAGAAGTTGCTGGGCTAGAACTTGAGAAAATTGGGAAAATCTTGAAAAATTTCAAATAAAAAAAAAATTTCTTCGATCATTTGAATCCTCAATGTTTCATGAATGCTCTGTAAAAAAATTTAGTCCTAAATATAACGGGAAAGGGTGGAAAAAGCAGTTTTTCGGCGAGTATTTTTTTTGGGTCAACTCGTTTATTTTTTTTGGACAGCTGGCGCATGCCAGCGCGAAAAAGAAAGCCACCCACTAGGCCCCACCCCTAGCTACGCGGGGCTTTGTTCATTGGATGTTCGTAGTCACGTGATCTCTGTAAAAGAATACGCAACAATTACCTTTGTAACTGTTGTGGGCTACGATCAAATTAACTAGAGCGGTGTGAAAAGATGACTTTCAAACAACGACACTGTTTTACACGATAATAATAAAGGGTAAATTCTGTAACACTTTCAAAAGCCGAAAAGAAAAGGAAGTTGGCCTTTTAACCAGAAAGAAAAGTACATGTACCTGTGTAGAGATTAAGAAACAAGCGCGTGATTTAGAAGAATAGAGAGAGAGAGAAAAAATAGATGAATCTTCGACCGCGCAGTCAGAATTTATGCCTCCGCCATCACCAAACTGAAAAATCACCATGTAAAAAGCACAGGAGACAGAAAATTTATTTCATTTCATTTCCATCCCGTACAAATAAAAAACTTACCATTGCTGACTTACAATCATCAAATACACTAAGGAAATAGATATTTTATAGCAAATAGACCACTGTCCCCTTGAAATTTCTAAAATAGGTAGGCCTAGACTCCATACAGTACATCATCGTCCCTCACATACATGGGCCAAGTTAGAAGCTGATCTGTCAAACAGTTCTGAAGTTATTGCGAGAACGAACCATTTTTATGTATATCATGACCTCTGACCTTTGAACTTTGACCTTGAGACCCTAAAATCTAATTCGTTCATCGTCCCTCACATATGCATACATGGGCCAAGTTAGACGCTGATCCGTCAAACAGTTCTGAAGTTATTGCGAGAACAAACCATTTTTATGTACATAATGACCTCTGTGACCTTTGACCTTTGACCTTAAGACCCCAAAATCTAATCAGTTCATCGTCCCTCCCATATGCATACATGGGCCAAGTTACAAACTGATCCCCCCAAAAAACGGGTTTTGAAGTTATCGCGAGAACGAAAAGGGGACGGACGGACGACTCGAAAACATAATGCCTCCGGCACCACCTATGGTGGGCGGAGGCATAAAAATATCCTTAATCGTCTCATGCTGAAGGTGACTTAAAGTTCGAGTTAACCCTTTCGAGACAATCGGCTCAATAACTTTTGATTCAGAGCTTTAAAGAAATATACCAGATGTATGAGTTGGAAGAGCAAAAACTATGTCCATTTTTGTCCCAAGACCATATTGCTTTTGATGCCAGGAATTTAAAAAAAAAAAATAAGCTTTAAAATCCTTAAATTGACAACACATTGAGAGGCTAAAAATCATTGTTTCTTTTATCAAAATTGGCAATTTTTTAATATTTTTATATTGTTTTCAAAGACATTATACCTTATTAGAATCATGTAGCACTAAAAGAATATTGCCAATTCGAAGAATAAAATGTGATCAATTTAGCCCTAAAATATTTCCTGTCCTGAAAGGGTTAACAGAGCACGGAGAAACGATGACTTCGAAGCTACATGTAAGTCGCAGTTCATCTTCATCTTGCTGTATAAAATGATGATTAATAAACATGATACGTGGCCCATTCTCTAATTTATTTAAAAGCCGAAAGGAAAAGAAATTTAGCTTATTAACCAGACAGAAAAGGACTATGTCGAGATTATGCGTGTGATTTAAAAGGACAATGAGGGAGAAAAAAAATAACAATCATCTTGCGCAGGAGGTGACTTAATCCTTGTTCTTTGAAAGGGACGGATTCTATATCTCTTTAACATGGCGAAAAGAAAAGAAATTTAGCTATTAGAAACCAGTAGATTCTACCTTTTTTAAAAGGTAGAACGAACTAGAGCAGGGTAAAAGGATTTCTTTATTATGAAGCTGTTTTAAGCCATCATTGTTTAATCTGGTAAAAAGTAAAGAGCGAACAGAAAAGAAAGTTATCTTTCAAAACAGATTTAAGAAGAACTGTCGAAATTATGATACAGGTGTGTGATTTAGAAGGAGAGCGAGAGAATTGTCAGGGCGTTAATTTTACAAACAGCAGTTATTTATTTTTTAAGTTCTAGTTAACTAGAGTGGCGCAAAGATTAAGAAGCAGTTTATCTTCATCCCACTGTCCAACATGAACATACTTTGTGACAATCGAATCCAAGCTTTGAAAAAGAAAGCAAATGACATTGCAAGAAATCAAGTTTACATGATTAATTTAGAAAAAATAAAATGAATTGAAAACCTCTTTGTAATGAACTATAATCTATATATAATTCTATATAATTCCCCGCACAAAAGGGAGAAAATAAAGAAGAGCATACCGGCATAGGAATGGCTCAACGAAAAAGCACGAAGTTGATGCGGGAAGCTTTTTCAGTGCCGTGAAACTACTTGAATTGCCACCCCTTAAAGCATTATAATTCATGGCTTAAATTACTTAAAATTCATGTTTTCATGAGAAGAGATCCTAAAGAAACATAAGGACTAGTTTTTATTCAAATTACTAAATGGTTGCTAAGGACTTTTCCCAATAATAGTTGACATTGCAAAAGAAAAATGCTGCATGTCGGCAAAACGGCAGTCAAACTTTTCTCGAAGAAATACTTTTCCAGAGTCCCACTATACTCAAGTTTCAAAAGCTATAAATCTCCATTAATAGTAATACTCACTCTCGAGGGTACATACCAAACTAAAGCTTATGAAACGGAGCATAATAATCAATAATAAAATAAAATTTCAAATTGCGACTTCTGTTTAATTTTGACGTGACGGGTCACATATGTGACTTGGTTCAAGCAGAAGAGCGTGAGCCATCTAGTTGTTAATTAATTGCAGTCCAATACCGCATGGCGCATTATAAAACGCGTAATTTAAAAGCTACGCCCGAAATTGATATATACGTGCAAAGCACATCCTTATGTTTGACTATTAAGAGGTGCTCCTATTGCCATTGGTTGACCTACCTATAATTATAAATTGGTTAAAATAAGTGTCAAAAAATGGGTGTGTCAAAGTCCAAAGATATTAATACAAAGGCAGTCCTTAGAAGTTAGAGAGATGATATCCTGCTAAAACAGTTTTCAGAATACGAACTTACAATTATAATATTAGTGCTGTATTATCTCCGGAAGATATAACAAAAGTTGCTTGCAACAAATTTCAGAATACCACCCAAGTCCCCAGGTCTCTCGCTCCCCCCCCCCCCCCCCCCTCCCCTCCCTCCCCCATGATCTACATTGCTCGGGACAAAGACAAAATTACGCTAGAATTAACACTATTTTTACTTCGCAAATAATATAGATAAATCAATCAATCGTAACGTAAAATGATTGTTTGATAGATTCTGGGCTGTCTGTGCCGCTATTAAAGTTGTGAAGCTGGGAATAACCTGTCAGCGGCCGCCTGTCATGCCTGTACTGTAGTCAGTATACTATTACTAGCAGCATGTATGGCTAGAGTGCCCAAGTCTGTGCAGTGCCCATGTCTGCGCACACGCGTAACTGCGCGATTCTAATAAAACAAAACACGCAACGAACACAAACATTTCATATTTATCATAGCGATAGGTATTCATGCCAAAAACGAGTCAAAATATTGAAAAAGGTCTTATTTCATGCATTTCATTCACAAGCCTCAAAATGTTGTTGTTCACGTCAAAACTCCCGAACTGCGTGTAAAATGAATGAGTGCGCAGACATGGGCACCAATCCACCATTGTGATTGTTTTTTCAATGTTGAAATGACACGGCCGCCGTTTCTTGCCGTAAATGGCATTGTTCTTGCTCTAATTTTGAGGAGAAATTTTGCAAAATTAATCTTTAGAATATCAGGAATAATATAAAATTAAACTTTAGAGGAATATTAAAAATATTCGTGTGAATTTCAGGTCAAAACCTTAGGTGCGCAGACATAGGGCTCCCAGTGATACGTTTGGCTCTGTAGACTCTACTCCCCGGGCGAGAGGGGCCGGGTATGGTACCGTACTGGGTGCCAGTGGTAGATCAGTCAATGAGTCGTCAATGGACAATGCCCGATCAATTTCAAACGTGATTTCACATCTATAATACTATAACTGAGTTAAATACTCACCAAAGAACAGAAGAGGTCCCCGTAATTAAGGTGTTTCTAACAGCAGATAACTGCGTGCATCTAGGTGTTAAAATTGAGAACATTTCCCACTTTATCTGCTATAGAAGACCGATTTCGTAACCTAACGACTTCACATCCCCGGTCGGAATTTCCGAAATACATTACTCTGCTTACACAACGTGGTCTTATTTCAGATGTTATTACAAAATATTACATGTTGACTAAGAAATGTTCTCTCAGTTTTCTCAAATATATGATATTTTAAATCTAAAATGTTAATTTCTAGTATAGGGTCATATTTTATTCTATTAAAAATACATATACTACTGTTTGTAAGTAAATTTGCATCAATTTTATTACACGAATATAGAGCATGACCTGAACGGAAGCCTATTTTCTAAAAGTAATCCATCCAAATAGAGGAATCAAAGTGAAGTGACTCGTTATTATGTCCTATTGCTCGTTTCATCAATAATTACGGCTCATTATTACTCATCAGTTGTTTTTCAGTTACTCAATAACAGAGATTTAGGTCGAATGGCGCTAGTCAATATAGAAAAGGTTACGAGGTTACATATCCCACCACAAAACAATTTATTCAGGGCCTATTATAAAGTACTGAAAATTCCCAAACATGTGAATAATAATGAAATTTGAATAACATGTAAAAAAATAATAATGATAAAAGCATGGAGTAGATTTAGTTGCTTTGAACTCACATAACATTTTTTCTTATTCTGCAGAAAAAAACTTTCTTCAGTATCAATCTATATTTGACTTAAATGATATGAAATGAAATGGAAACAAAATAGGCCTCATAATAATAACAATTTTGATTTGATTTTGATTTGATTTGATTTATTCACCAACAATAACATCATGTGTACAAGATTTGTCACACAGTAAATATTGTTACAGGATTGAAACTTAAATGATAATAGCTGGTAAATGGGACCAGAAAATAGCACAAGTGCTAGTCGAGCCTGGCCCCTCTACAAAATTTACATAGTAGTAGAAGATATTAATTCCATTACAAACATACTTACAACCACATACATAGATAGCATGGTGTACATGTACATGTACATGTATATAGAGAGTAAAACATTATACTTCATTACTTAAAAGATTCTTTCTTTCGTTCTTTTAATGATTTCCTAAAACTACTTCTGGATGATTTCAATTTAATATCAGTTGGTATTCTATTCCATAAATCACTTCCTAAAAAAGAAAGAGAAAATTGTCCTTGGGTAGTCCTTAATTTTGGTAAATGTACCTGTCGACCTGTTTTTTGTCTCGTTAAATAATTGTGCTGTATTGTATCACAATTAATAGTCTATCAAAGAGTGGGGTAAGTTGTTATTACCCAGGTCATATACATGAAGGTTCCTACACATAAATAGTGCATATCAAACACATTGAGGATCTTTAATTCTCGAAATAATGGGTGAGTATGAGCTCGCCAGTGACTAAATGTGATGGCACGTACTGCCATTTTTTGACTGCAAAGTATACAATTTTAAGCTAATCTTGTATGTACTCCCCCATACCTCGATTCCATAGGTTAGATGTGGCTCTATAAAAGCCTTATATAATAAGACCAATGTATATTTGGGTACAGCATGTGGCAGGCGGAATAAAATTACAACTCTTTTCCGTATACATGAATTAATAGCTCGGATATGATTGTGCCAAGTCAAATGTTTATCAATCGTTATACCTACAAAAGTTGCTTCATCAGCCTCTTCAATTACTTCTCCACCTATTTCTAGTCTACCTGATAATGTGACTTTTCTCCTCCTGCTGCTTATTAACATAAATTTTGTCTTCAGAGAGTTGATAGTAAGCTTATTTGCAATGCACCATTCGTGTATTTTCTTTATATTGATATTTGTTTCATTGGCATCAATCTCTTTTTGATTTGCTGGAAATGTGTGAAACAAGTTAGAATCGTCTGCAAATTTTCATCAATTTTTCGTACTTTTGCCCCCAAACAATATTTTGTATATTTGGTCTTATAACTTTCAATCTTCTATAATGTAAGAATAACGTTTGGTCATGCAGTTTCCTTGAGTGCAATCACTTTACCAGTATATATTACTTTAAACCAGACTGTCAACGGCAATAAAAGTGAAAGTTTGAGTACACTCAAACGTGAATTGAAAAAAAAATGGCTTTTATTAACATTGATCCCTAACTGATGATTTTTATTTACCTGTGTAGTAAAGTCTATATAGATTAAATAAAATCTCCCAGATCCTTCTCATTTCCCATCCTCCCTTCCTAACCCACACCTGTCACATTGTCCTTCTTGTTCAGTCTTTTGTAAAGTTATACTCCTTTAAATCTTTACTGTTTCCAGCCTTTTGTTTTACAATATCTTTCATTGCTTTCTCTTCGATAGAAAGTGTGATATTTTATGTTTTGGGGTTTATGATTTGTTTGCTTTCCATCGCCATGTATCATTCTGTCTTCTTTTGTCTGCATCTTTTATTTCCTCATTCTCTACGCTTTCCCTTTTTTATTCTTCTTTCTTTTCCCCCTTTTTCTTTGGCATGCTTTGCATGATTGCACAGTTTTTTATTATAACTTGTCTTTTGCTGGTGACCAGCCCTTGTACAAGCTCTGCTTCTTTGAAGGTCTCTGTTTTCATTCTTATTTTCATATAATTCAATAATAATTGATCTAATTTAGTCTTCACTGTTATTTGTTTCTTACAACTCAAACGTTAATGCTCTTTATTTTGCTTGTAATAATCGAAAAAATATCTGCACTTAGTTTCGTTGTCAATTATTTTTTATATTGTTAATTGGACAAGAGTTCTTGTTATACTTTGAAAAATAAAAGTGAAATCAAATCAACTCTAAACCTGAAATCTGAAATCTTTGTTACAGCTTTATGTTTAGACTGGGAGAGATCATGTGGGAAAAGAATAAAGAGAATACTCATCAGGGAGACGATCCATTTTCATTTTCTTTCAATTCCTGCATGGCTGTTTCCATCAGTATTGAATGATCTATAGACACTGGCGTAGTCAGAGGGGCACATGGGGGGGGGGGCCATGGCCCCCTATTCAGCCACTAAAAAAAAAATTCGAGAGCAAAAGAGCGGGGGAAGTGAGAAGGGGCCTAAAAAGGCGCTATACAAGCCGTTATCTTTCTCTAAAAATTTGCTAAAACGTCAGTTTTCGCGCTTCGCGCGGTAAGCGGAAAATAAATTTAATAATGAAATCCTCTCCCTGCATGCACCCACCCCTGTTACATACAGTGATATGTTGCGTCCATATAACTGAAAAGAGCAGTCAGGGTGTCGAATTATATCCTTCCGCCTAAAGAAAACAAACTGTTTGCTACGAACCGTTTATCTTTCTCTTAAATTTGCTAAAACGTCAGAGCTTCTCCCTGCACCCACCCTTTGGGGAACACGCTTTGCGTGCTCATCACCAATTTCGCACTCTTCGCGTGCTCAAAACCGGCCCTATGATATAAAATGAAATCCTGACTATGCGGTTGGATCCTTTACGTCTGCCCCCCCCCCCCCCCCCCCCCCCCAATTGACAAATCCTGGCTACGCCTGTATCTATAGAGAAGGTGAAAGTTGGAACCTTGGTGCTGAATAAACATTGTTCTCAAGTGTATCACAATGCATTCATTGAGCTGCTAATTTTAGCTCTCCGTTTTGAGAATGCAGTTCTCGCTGTTTTTGTCCGTATTCAACAATGGCTGCTCCTAGCAGTAAAGGCATGATGGCAGCGAGTTGGGCCTGTGAAGGACCAGCTCCTAGTGATAGAAGTCGCACCATCATCTGGTGTGTACCTCGCTCTGTCTCAAAGGCTCTAACCAAGTGTCTCAGTTTCATTGAAGGCATCCAAGTGTGGTTCGAACCCTATACTTACTGCCGAGTCGCCCAAGTGCATTTGAAACAACAGCTAGGCCTTGATCTGCCGAACGAATACGAAGGAAATGAGGAGATTTACAGAAGAATGATAGACCTGAGCACTATAGGGAATGGGGTATACAATCATGATCACACGATTAGTGAGGGGGCAGAGTGGGAAAATATACCACAATTGTGCACTTTGTGACAGAAACACCAAATCTAGCATATCTGTAAAAATAATGTATCATTATCAAATTTAGATGTGGAGACATCTCAGATTCCGCCCATGAGAAACTTGTTTGTAATCTTTCAAAATGGCCGCCATCAAAGTACCTTTGCAGTGGCGTATCTACAGGGGGCAGAGGGGGCACGTGCCCCGGGCGGCACTTCAAGGTTGGGGGGGGGGGGCGCAAAAAGAGAAAAAGAAAAGAGGGAGAAATACAAGAAAATTTATGGGGGTGCAGATTTGATAGTTTGCCCTGGGCGCAAGAATACCTACACTGTAAAAAATTACTGTAGGAAGTACAGTAAATTACTGGCAACCCGGCTGCACAGTAAAATACTGTATCATTTACAGTTAAATATTCTTTTTTTTACAGTTATATACTGCTTTTTACAGTTTAACTGTAGAATAAACAGTACAATACCGTGAAAAATACAGTAATTTTCTGTGCAGCGGGTTGCCAGTAATTTATTTACTGTAAGATACTGTAGATACTGTAGATACACCACTGCACCTTTTTTGAGAAGGGGGAGGGGGTTGACACCCCACCCCCTCCCCTCTAGCGACGCCCCTGCACCCACCTTTCAAAAAAAAAAAAACACGAGCAATGCAGTTCTCAATAAATTCATCCACATTGATCCGAAGATTAAAACGTTGTAGATCGGAAGTTAGTTTAGATGTAGACATTTTCTTGTAAATGTATGATAAAATAATGTCATGAATGTTATTAATATTTGAACCCTTATGTCTGAATAATATTGGAAACACTAACAATAAATTCGTGACTTTGGACAATCATAATACATGCAGTAATGTATAAGTAGCTTTTTTTTAAATGGGAATCTGTGACACTTTTAATAAAATAAATAATCAATAATATATCGTATCCAGAAAGAAATGTTTTCGTGCAGAAACCAGACCTTCTTTAGATTATAGAAGTAGATTATTAATTGAAAAAAAATAATTGACGGCGTTATTGTCCGTTTTGAATGAGATACCATGTGACCCCGGGGATCCTGGAATTCACACTCTTCTCTCACATTTCCGCTCCTATGAGAAACAATACACTTATTAGATATCATGATTTCATCATGTATCTTAAACACGATAAAAACTACTTTCGAAAAATAAACTCAAGGGCAATTTCAGAGGCCTGTTGTGCTACCCATAGTAATCAGTTTCGGATTACATATTAATACGCCATTGTAATGTTCGCACATTTCTAAAGGTGATAGACAGGGCTATTGAAATTGCCTTCAGTTGATTTTTCGAAAGTACATCGTAGTTTTTATCGTGTTCTTATCAAAACCAATGAGAACACTGACGTGATGAGTCATATCAAGGGAACAATTAAAATTTAAATCTTGGATCTGATGTTCGTACAGGACTTCATTATCCGATCAATTCTTCATTTCTCGATCCCATTCCTTTATTTGCAACCATTGACAAGACATCCGTAAACGTAAAAATGTATGATGATTGAAAATCAAGTACTTTCCATGCATTATTTTATTTCATTGATCTTCGAAAATAACACCATACCTCATTATGAAAGATACTTGAAAACTTTTAGAATGTACTAGCTCGTTATTATAGTGTATAGTCAATATATCAGTAATTCTTCTTGCCTTGTCAAGGGCAAGTTAATGAAATTTGCTGGTTGATTTGATTGGTATTATCTTACGATTGACCATTGGATAAGAGATATCATAAGATGATAAGATATCTATCCAACTTCTTTTCTTTGCCATGACGAAAATAAAACCAAAACGAAAAAGATATTGTAAATACTATGACAACATTAACAATAAAAATGCTTTAGACCTTTAGTAACAGAGATGATAGCTGCATTTATCTTATCAGTTTTATTATCAATGAAGAGGAGAGAAATTATGGGATAATAGGAAGAGAAGTATATTGTGATTTCTGACTGCATTCAAATGAAACATAAAAAATGCGTAGATTGGAGCTATTTTGAAAGATGAGGGACGCCCTCATTGGGTGAAGGGGGAATCTGAGATGTCTTTATATCCATATTTATTTATGATCATTATGTGTGCCAAATTTTGTGCCTTTATCACAAAAAGCATTGATCTAATTTGGGCTATTTGGAAATTAATGAAAATGGCCCCTTTTTCATATAATAGCCACTTATAAACCACTTCTCCTGAAATATTTTACAGCCCCGAAACATTTAAATCTGAACTCTACGTATTATGTTCCCCAAATCGTATATTATGATTGATTTTTTTTTGTTTTGTTTTGTTTTGCAGATGCTTTTCTGCATTTATTTCATAATCAATGTAAACAACAGTTGCTTTCAAACGTAACATATGATGGATGAGGCGATAAACTTACATAGAAATAATTGAGAGTTACATCATGAATGTAAATCATCTTTCAGTGATAATAATATTATATACACGTACCAATAATACAGTGAGTATGGATATAATTCTATATAAAACATTTGATGATGTAGGTACAATTATTTACAAAATGCAGAGGGCAAAACTATCATAAGCAAATGCTTAAGACGATAGCAGCCCAGAATTGCATGAGTATAGATGATGATTCAGGAAATATATATAGAAATAATTTGCCATAATTGTAAATTCAAGAAAATTGCATACATTGAGATTCACTTATAACTCGCCATATTGTAATTTTAAGGGAATTGCATATATCTGTGCCGTGAGTGTGTAAGTGCATATAGTTGGGGATTATGGTTTTGCAGATAATGTAATTGTATGGAGGGAAATTGAGTTTGGTTTAAGGATAACAAGGGATACAGGACAATCAGGGGTCGATATTCAAAGCAATCATTCATGGTTGTAATTTAGCAGCAGATGTTTCTTCATTAGAGCTTTAAAAGAAAAACGAGAAATTTTAAGCTATGCTTGTATGCAAAGGTGCTTTGATGGCGGGATCCGACATGTTATCACATCTAAATTTCTAAATAAGACAAATTTCTACAAAGATTTTTCAGCTTTTAGATTTAGATTTTATTTCATTTCATTTTCATTTTTTCAAAGTATATAACAATATATACAAAATAATTGACAACTATATAAACTAAGGGAGAAACACTTTCCATTATTACAAGCAGAATAAAGAGCATTAAAGTTATATTTAAAAAAAAATAACAACAGTAACACGATAAAAGCTACTTTCGAAATTCAGACAATTTCAATAACCCTATCTATCACCTTTAGAAATGTGCGAACATTACAATGATGTATTACATAATCCGAACCCGATATCTATGGGCAGTACAATAGGCATTTGAAATTGCCCTCGAGTTTATTTTTCTAAAGTAGTTCTTATCTTATTTAGTGCAGACAACATATATGAAAATGAGAATGAAAACAGAGACCAGCATAGAAGCAGAGCTTGTAGAAGCGCTGGTCCCTGGCAAAAGGTAAATCATAAATACAATACATACAAAAATAGACTAGGATATCGTGCATGCATAACATACCAAAATAGGGGAAAAAGAAAGAAGAATGAAAAAGGGGAAAGAGTAGCGAAGGAGGAAATAAAAGGTGAAGAAAAAAGAAGAAGACAGATACATGGCCAAGGAAAGCAAACAAATCATAAACAAAACAAACTTTCTTTCGAATTAGAGAAAGTATTAAAAGATATTGTAAAAACAAAAAGCTGGAAACAGTAACGATTTAAAGGAGTAAACATTACAAAGACGGAACAAGAGGGACAATGTGACAGGTGTGGGTTAGGAAGGGAGGATGGGAAAGGGGAAGGATCTGGAAGATTTTATTTAATCTATAGATTTTACTACACAGGTAAAACAAAAACATCAATGAGGGATCAATGTCCATAAAAAGCAATTAGCGATTTTTTTTTTTCAATTTACGTTTGAGTGTACTCAAACTTTTACTTTCTATTTAAATTTAAATTTCCAAAATTTAGGAGCAATAAATGTTAAAGTATGCTGGGTTAATGCGGTACGAGTTCTTGGCAAGTGATACAGATTGATTTCCTAGTGGAATAATGATGGGTTTCATTGTTTACAGTAAATATATTATTGGAGACAGTGGGCAATTCATGATTATGATACTCAAAAAAGTGAAACATACACTGTAAAAAATAATATGCCCATTAATAACTTTCACTTATTTTTCCCATGTAGAATTTACTTAAAAACATAAGTTTTGCCACTTACGTACTCGATTTAAGTCATGATAACTCAAATTTTCAATTTAGTAGAATATACGTGAAAATTTAAGTAAAATTGAATACAAAAGAACATTTAAGTAATTTCAAATTGTATTAATTTAGTATTGTTAACTCAAAGTAAGAAAGTGTACGTATTACTCAAACAATTTATGTTGATTGTACTTATTTTTTTTGTAGTAAAGAGTGGTGCATTGCGTAATATAATAATTCATGAATATTCATTAAGACCAAGTTAATCTCTTTTTTAGAATTAGACAATTATTTTTTGTGGTTGAATGAGAATTTAAGGAGTTTAAAATATTTTCCTCATTCATTTAAGCGAAAATAAGAAGATAAGACAATTTTTAATTTTCACTCGATTCAAAACAAATCAAAACTTGATATTTCACGAAAATTGTCAACCATTTTTCTTTTTAAGGTGCTACGATCAAGTGTATATAAAATTCGGAGCCCTTTCAATAGTCGCCAACTTAAAGCGTATGTAATAGCGTTTGTTGGTGATGGTGGTAGATATTTAATTAAATCCTAAATAAATAAATTGAAAGAGTGTCAGTGATTGTTAGATTAGATGGGTGCAATTATAATCATGTCATAAGTTTTTTTTTTTAATTGTTATCTATCATGATTACAGTACTTAAATTATTTACGTTAATGTAACTCAATTTAACTGAGTAAAAGTTTATGAAGCAAAGTAAGTAAATTCTACTTAAAATTCCCTGTTACAAATACTTAAAATAATCAAGGCAATCCGTTGACGAACATTTTTTGAGTAATTTCAACGAATTTTTTGACAGTGTAAGCACAGCAAGATTGAGTCGGTAATTATCATAGATTTTTAGTGATTATTAGAGTGAAACAGACCATCAGGGTGGTGGCGATAATTATCATTACTTATAATTCGCATCGCCCTGTTATGTAAATAAGAAACTCTGTCTAACAGGCATGCCGCACTGTTTCCCTATAGTTTAAGATTGCATAATGTATATATGGTAAAAACCAGCGCGGAGTATAGTGATAAAAGAATGTTTGGCGGAAAATACCATTTGACAAATATTTCTGGATATCAATACATTATCAATAAATTATGATGCTTCCATGAAAGTTCTATTATTTTGCCTACTTTGAGCCTACATCGCCAATCCCAATAGTAATGATATTAATTTGAAGATAGCAATTAGCAGGAAGTTTCCTTAGCATTTGATGAAAAGTATTGTACTTTATAATACAGGGCCCGTATTCAGTTCAAATGAAATATGAGTAGTTTACTTAGTTTTCGGCTGAGATTAAATACTTAAGCAATTTTGGTATTCAATTGAATCGTTTCGCTAAGTAAGACAGCTCCCTGGCAGACTTAAACCAAAATTATTACTAGTATTTGATTGTCAGGTATTACGCAGAGCAGTATAAGCTGCGCACAAGATTGTGACGCGTGTGACGTCACAATGGATTTCAGTAAGTATTTTGCTTTTAGGTCGGTCGGCTTGCTAAAGTAAAGTACTTAAATTTGATCTGAATACGATTTAAGCCACTTTACTTAGCCATTCAAAGTGCTAAGTAAATTTCTAACTTAATGCGCGTTTTGATTATACCGCCCCAGGTATAATAGATTATAATTATCTCTTTAATAGACGGCTCCACATACGGAAAACGCCCCTCTCCCACCCCTTTCTGAAAATTCTGGATCCGCCATTGAATCACGTCGTACATGTAGTTTGATTTAAATGATTGTTACGCGTAGTAGATTTGACTTTGTGACAAAAATTGTTTTCACATTTAATTTTTTTTTTTTTTTTTTTTTTTTTACAGTTATGCGTCGATCGGTCGTTTCTTGGAGCAGTCAACGAGCCGTCATGTCTTAGTGAAGGATATGGCGCTTGCTGTTTCTCCAGAACAGTATAAGTACCTCCCGAAAGGCTTCAAACATTTCTTCCTAATTCGCCATCCTCTCAGAGCATACAACTCCATCCGAAAATCAGTATTTAGCCAAATGTCAGCTTTAGGTACTTTAACTGGCGAGGCCGCAGTTGAAGACACGTTTGACCTTGAACGTGACTACGCATACGGTAACTCGGGGGCATTGGTCCTTAAAGATCTCTATGATATGTGGAAACATGTCAAAGAAAATCAAGGGGCCGAATCGATTGTGGTCGACGCCGACAATCTGTTGTCGAATCCCGCCAACATGGTGCCGAAGATCTGCCGAGCGGCAGGGCTGCCGTACGACGAGTCGCTCTTGAAGTGGGATGGGTCTCCTGAAGTAACGAGGAATTGGATGGTTTCTGCAGACGACATCATCCAGAAGATGGTATATACTTCTACGGAACTGCGATCAACAGCAGCGAATTCCTACCAGCGAGTAAGATGCCATCACGTGACGAGGTTAGCCCTGACGTCAACAGCCTTAGTGATCAATCCATGAAGTATTATGACGAAATGTATGACGTTAGGCTCAATGTCTATAATTAACACAATAGTAATGCAAGATAATTTATGTAATTTCAAAAAAACATCCAAAGTAACTCACGTGAAAACGTAGTTGGGATGCCAAAGAATTGCCATTAGCTTGGAGGTAAGAAGTCAGGGGACCTTTATTCACTGGAGGCGGATCTAGGAATTTGAAATAGGGGGGGGGGGGGGGGCGCCAGCGGCGAGGGAGCGGAGGGTATGGGAGGGGGTATCCCCCTCCCACGGTAAAAATCACAAAACAGAATAATTAACGGGGGCACGCGCCCTTAGCGCCCCTGCCTGGATCCGCCACTGCTTTATTGAATCTGAGTAATCGGAGCATGTGTTATACAACTGTATTTTGATGTTCCCAGCCCACGTATGCCATGTTATCTCGATCTTTAACTCTCTTAATAGACATTTGCTCTATTTCTATTGGGTTGCGCAATTGTTTTGCCTCAGTAACGAAGGCAATGTAGCATGTTCGTCATCATAGGCCTACGGGCACATATTCGCAAGGGGGGGGGGGGGGGTGATGCTTCTTACCCAAAATATATTCAATCTTCTAAACTTTGACTCTTTATTATGGTTAAAAAAGGGTAATTTCATCATCATTAATACTAGATTAAACTGATACTAGATTACTTGTAGAAAATAACTCGATGCCGGAATACCGCAACTTTAAATCTAGGGAAGGGCTGCAACCCCCCCCCCCCCCCCCCCCTCCCGGCCGCTATTTCTTTTATATGTATATCATGCATGGATTTGAAAAAAAATGATCTTTGATCTATCGTAATGACTGGCATTCTTCCTCCTTCCACCATGTTTCTGTCAATGTAAATTCATTTTATACTTATATGATTATGAGAAGGAAATAAATGTGTTTTGAATCTGAATCTGAATCTACAGTAATAGACAATGATGTAACTTATACTTCTAAGAAAGAATGATATGAAAACAATGTCATATATCCATGAAATAACAAGTCTAAATATGTTTCCCCAGAAAAGAATAAGCGTATTGCAATATTATGTTAACCCTCTCGGTCCCCTAGTTGCAAGAATGTGTATTAACTTAATGGGGTTTTATGGCTTGGGACTGAGAGGGCTAATAAACATGAGGAGAAGTCCTGTGTATTTTTTCCATAAAAGTATTACGTTGAGAATGTTCTACTTTTTAAAAAATAGAGTGATCAGTGACGTGAATCCCCCGGAGAATGTAAATATTGTGAAAATAAAGTGGAAATTCGCTCTTTTATTTCTAGAGGGCACTTAAAAACTCTGGGAAAAGTGTTCACTGACGTGACTCATTGGGTAGTGAAAATTCACCCCCCCCCCCCCTCTCTCTCTCTCTTTCTCTTAATATTAGAGAGAGTACATAATTATTTACTATGATTTGGATCAGACCAAACATACCAAATATTCATTTTGTACTTATATGACTGTACCATTCCCTTTTTAGGCTAGAAATCTGAAGGTCCAATGTTTTTAAGTCAAAATATATGACAAAAATGTCTTTAATAATATCCTAGTTAGAAATACTGACCCATTAATGATATAGTTGCTATTGACATAAACAATTTGAACGAAAATTTCAACGCATACATTATTTTGACAGATTATGAAATTCAACATTTTATGTTTTGGGATATCACTAATTCCTTGATTAGTTGATCACATTCCCTTGTCTATTATACCTTTGTTGTATTTTTTTCTTGTGTGTGTATCTTTGAGTGGGTGTGATTGTGGGTGTGTTTATGCATGTGTTATACTATCTAATAACCCATAATTATGCATTTTATGTGTAATATGTATTTAATTATCATTTTGCCTGTATATTTGCATTTGTACTTTTGTTTCTTTCATTTTATTGTTTGTATTGTAAATTGATGGTTATATATTTGTTTTTATGTTGCCATATTTGTAAAATGATCCTTTCAGCTTGCTGCTGATCAGTAATTTTATATACCAAGAAATAAATAAAGTAAATAAATAAATATCAAGTAAAATCTTTCGGTACTAGCTATCTACTATTTTGTGATAATTGGTAACGTATGAGGCATAAAATAACCAAATACGTTAGACTTATCCTTGTCCTAATGTATAAAATGCAGTCTTGGTAATATAGGCAGTGTTTTATTCTTAACAGTTATATATATATATATATATATATATATATATATATATATATATATGAAATATATTTTTCGGTAATTTTGATGAGCATTGGTACTAATTATAAGATGATCTTCCGATGGGAAACAATCAGTTCAACTTGACCAGAAGATGACTAACTTTGTTTGATCTTTTTGTTAAGACTTTATTGATGTAAATCGAAAAACAAGGAAGGCCATTGGAGGTCTCGTATGGAAATTAATGTTATCAAATCCTATCAAGCTATCTTCGGTGAATCGTGATGGTCGGATCAAATACCATGCGGGGTGAGACAAGGAATGGAGAGAAGAGAAGAGAAGGAAGAGGGGATTAATAGATAGAAGGAGAAAGAGAGAGAAAGGGGGATAGAGAGAAAAGAGAGGGAGAGAGAGAGAGAGAGAGAGAGTATAAGAGAGGGGTGGAAAAAGGGAGGAGGGGATATAAAGAGGCGTGATAGATAAAAGGAATGGTTGTTGGGATGGGGAGCGTGAGATGGGAGAACTGAGATGTTTTAATAAATTTTGATAAAAGAAACCGGACGGTTGGCGGAATTTTTGGTGTTCTGGTAGATGTTCTTTGCAGTCCAAATGACAAAGGGGGCATGAAATAACTTTAAATACAACCTGGCCCCCGCTCTGTCACTATATACGGTCTCTTTCATTTCCCCATATCACCACGAGAGCTGCTCATTATCAACTTTTCCTGAAAATTTATATAATTATGCTTTAATGCATCATGTAAGATTTTGAGAATTACTGGCTTTAAAATCTCCTAAATATTGGTATGATTAACAAACTCAAATGGTCTTTTCC
Source organism: Heliocidaris erythrogramma (assembly GCA_025617745.1). NCBI lineage: Eukaryota > Metazoa > Echinodermata > Echinoidea > Camarodonta > Echinometridae > Heliocidaris > Heliocidaris erythrogramma. The sequence continues at coordinate 40,281,484 of CM046870.1, read as the reverse complement.
GTCAAACACTCTTTTATCACTATACTCCACACTAGTTTTACTATATATCTAAATTATGGAATATTAGCCTGGGGGTAACAGTGCGGCATGCCTGTTAGAGTTTTTTTATTACAGAAAAAGGCTATGCGAATTACAAGTAATTTTAATTATCGCCACCACACACTGTAAAAAATAACTGTAGATTAATAATAATAATAATATTCCGCTTTTATATAGCGCCTAATACATCAATGGTTGTGTTTCTAAGCGCTTTACAGATATATTATTACCCCGGTCATTGGATTCTGACATGCCCGCACACAATGTGTGCACTTTATCCGCTCCCTGGGGAGTATTCCAGCCAGTCGCTGTAAAGCGCCACATGCTAAGCAAACGACATTAACTTTCGCATCCTACCGGGTACCCATTTAACACCTGGGTGGAGAGTGGCAAATGTAGATTAACGTCTTGCCAAAGGACGCTAGTGCTGCAGTGGGATTCGAACCCCGGACCTCGTGGTTCACAGTCCGGGGACTTATCCACTAATCCACAACACCTCTAGATAAAGATTAACAGGTTTTTTGACTTGTAAAATTACAAGTTTTCTGTTAATACGGTATTTTTCTTGCGAAATGGCAGGAAAATTAGCAATTTTCCTGCCATTTCACAAGAAAATACCGTATTAACAGAAAAACGGCCAAAACTTGTAATTTTTACAAGTCAAAAAAACATGTTAATCTACAGTTATTTTTTACAGTGCACCGATGGTCTGTTTCACTCTAATAATGTACTGAAAATTTATGAAATTTATCGACTCAATCTTGCCGTACTTTATATTTTTTCAGTATCATAATCATGAATTGCCCACTGTCTTCAATAATACATTTACAGTAAATAATGAAATCCATCATTATCCCACTAAACAAATCAATCTTTATCACTTGCCAAGAAGTCGTACCGCATTGCTCTGTAGGTAAAGTTTACTCCTTTTTTAAAGCTTTTTGTTTTTACAATATCTTTCAATGCTTTCTCTTCGATAGAAATTGTGTTTTGTTTATGATTTGTTTGCTTTCCATGGCCCGTATCTGTATTTTTTTCTCCACCTTTTATTTCCTTTTTGTTTTAATGTACATGTATTGTATTTATAATTTACGATTCTACAAGCTCTGCTTCTTTGCTGGTTTCTGTTTCCATTCTCATTTTCATATAATCAATCTGTAGTGTTCAGTGTTGTTATTTTTTTCTTACAACTCAAATGTTAATGCTCTTCATTCTGCTTGTTAATAATGTAATAATGTTTCTGCACTTAGTTTTGTTGTCAATTATTTTGTATATTGTTAATTGCATAAAAGTTATTTTTATATACTTTTTTTTTCTTTCTTTGTGTGTATTAACATAATTAACATACAGTATAAAATAAGAATACTAAAAATAATGCCAGTGTAATAAAATAGGATATATGCACAGATAAACAGTAAGTTAGCTACATTTAAGAGACTTAAAGCCAATGTTATATAAATTGGAAGTACACGGCATAGTACTAATATTAATAGTACAGCTGCAGTATGGACTCAGGGTTGAGCTTGAGGCCTTGTGATTTCAATTGAAAAAGACAATTTTTTAAAGTGAACACCAAACTTATTCCTTTCCTCTGCTATTTTATATTCAAGTTTTCTTTATTTAGTTAATAAAAACTATACAGGCATCAAAATCTGGTTGTAGTTTTTGAAACCTACAACGGTATAAATAAAATTTCAAGTAAAGAAACAAGCAATGCATTGCCTATGAGATGAATCGTTAGATACACCAAACATCTTCTCAAACCCTGTGACATTATTGTAGCATCCTGTTTTCCTATACTTATAAAAAAGATAACAGGTTTTGCCAAAGCGACGTAATTTTTGGGGCAGTTACAAAAGTTATTGTCATATACTTTCCAAAATGAAAATGAAATGAAATAAAATCTAAATCTGAAATCTTAAATCTAAAGATTTTGCTTATGACAATATCCCCCTCTCTCTCTTTTTCTCTCCCCCCCCCCCCCCGCTTCTTTTTTATTTCTTCCTCTGTCTTTCCTTTCTCTCCATTTCTTATTCCTTCATTCTTCTTCCCATTCAGTTTCCCCTCTATCTCCTTCTCTGATTTATCTTTATGTCCCCTCTTCATCCCGACTCCTTTTTTTTTTCTCTCTCTCCTTATCCGCCCCTCTCCTTTCATTCTCTCACACGCCTTTTCCCATATCTTTCACGGAGAAAACGTCCAAAGTCGCATCAATTATCAAACTTCAATGAAAACAGATTAAAGGTGTATCTTGTGCTTCCAACTTTTATTTGCCAGATTACAATTAGGTTTTTTATGTTAAAAAAGATGAGTAGAGTTTTACTTGCAATATCAAAAAGTCTACATAAACAACGTTTAATTTAACCAGTTAACTACACTCTAAAAACTATCTATAGTCAAATACGACTAGAATCTAGTCAGATGTTACTAGAATAAGTATTCCCACGGGCACCTGCACTATTCTAGTCAAATCTACCAGCTTCGGGTTTGAAGTGAACAGAATCCTAGTCAAAATGAACAGAATCCTAGTAAAAACATGAACAGAAACCTAGTTGAAATGAACAGAATCCTAGTCATAATGACTAGAATCTGATTAAGAAAATGTGACCAGGCGATCTGGTAAAATAAAAAATGATATCGACGGTTTTTCTCGAAAATAGCCCCCCCCCCCCCCCCCCAAAGGAAAAAAAATACATTACACACCTTACAAGAAAATAAAGTCATAATGTTAAATGATATTCTCTAAATTGTCTAAAATGTATATACAATGTATATATATATATATATAGAATCTAGTCAGATGTTACTAGAATAAGTATAAGGCATGCGGCTTGTCTTTGTTCAAAACTCACCTGCCCCCGACAAAGGAATTAATTAATTAGGTTGAAGATTTGTCAAATCTGTCGGTCAATTGAATCTGGTGTCGCCGAAACCACTAACCCGTCTCAGTGGTCTAGTGGTTAAGGCATTGGCGTTCTAAGCCAACGACCCGGGTTCGATTCCCGGCGGAGACATTTTTTCAGCCTTTGCAAAAATTTCAAAAAGGGAGGACAGTTCTGGGGAACTTTGATTCAAGTTCCGCAACCATTATTCTCTCATTTCCTTTCGCATTGTATTTATTTCCACGAGAGTTGCCAAAGCTGTTGTATATGTATATGTTATTTCCTTACAATTGATAATAATTATTCTAATGTATATATGTATCTCAAAGCATTCGCTTGGATCCAGCTGAGGCATGCGGCTTGTCTTTGTTCAAAACTCACCTGCCCCCGACAAAGGAATTAATTAATTAGGTTGAAGATTTGTCAAATCTGTCGGTCAATTGAATCTGGTGTCGCCGAAACCACTAACCCGTCTCAGTGGTCTAGTGGTTAAGGCATTGGCGTTCTAAGCCAACGACCCGGGTTCGATTCCCGGCGGAGACATTTTTTCAGCCTTTGCAAAAATTTCAAAAAGGGAGGACAGTTCTGGGGAACTTTGATTCAAGTTCCGCAACCATTATTCTCTCATTTCCTTTCGCATTGTATTTATTTCCACGAGAGTTGCCAAAGCTGTTGTATATGTATATGTTATTTCCTTACAATTGATAATAATTATTCTAATGTATATATGTATCTCAAAGCATTCGCTTGGATCCAGCTGAGGCATGCGGCTTGTCTTTGTTCAAAACTCACCTGCCCCCGACAAAGGAATTAATTAATTAGGTTGAAGATTTGTCAAATCTGTCGGTCAATTGAATCTGGTGTCGCCGAAACCACTAACCCGTCTCAGTGGTCTAGTGGTTAAGGCATTGGCGTTCTAAGCCAACGGACCCGGGTTCGATTCCCGGCGGAGACATTTTTTCAGCCTTTGCAAAAATTTCAAAAAGGGAGGACAGCTCTGGGGAACTTTGATTCAAGTTACGCAACCATTATTCTCTCATTTCCTTTCGCATTGTATTTATTTCCACGAGAGTTGCCAAAGCTGTTGTATATGTATATGTTATTTCCTTACAATTATATATATATATATATATATATATATATATTTATAAGCGATAAGAAAGTTATGAATTTTTGAAAGTTGTAATCAATATACATATGGGAATTTCAAATTGGCCCAATAGGTAATGTCACTGTGATGTAGCTGTGGACAACTCCCCCATTCGCTCCAACACACAAAATGACTAAAATGTCACTTTAAAAAAAAAAATTATTACTCAGTAGGATCTTTTTCTTCCATGAGGACCTATAACAATATGCATCGTGCAATGCATTTTAATGGTATACATTATGCACGGACATGTCGAACAACAGCCATTGGCTGAAACATGTTTATTACCGTGTTGAAATAAAATTAAAATAAATAAAATAAATAAATAAATATTATATATACATGTAAATAATTATATCACAGACTGTATCGTCCATGAATGTTCTCATTTAAAAGTCTCGTTAGAGAGACAACTTTGTTAAAGAGACAATCTCCCAACATTTACATGGTACATGCATATAGTTATACAATGTCAGATGTTTCCTGATTGAACTGCCGTCATAATATATATTTAGGTCGGCATCACCCCTCCCTGCAAGAAGAGTTCCCATGAGGCCTACCCATTAAAGGGAAATCCAACCTTAATAGCAAGTTGCTTTGAAAGAAAGAGGAAAAATAAGAGAAGCAGATTGGTGAAAGTTTGAATCAAATCGGACAAGCGATAAGAAAGTTATGAATTTTTGAAAGTTGTAATCACTATACATATGGGAATTTCAAATTGGCCCAATAGGTAATGTCACTGCGATGTAGCTGTGGACAACTCCCCCATTCGCTCCAACACATAAAATGACTAAAATGTCACTTTAAAAAAAAATTATTACTCAGTAGGATCTTTTTCTTCCATGAGGACCTATAACAATATGCTTTACCCATATATTTTGAGTACTGCCCCAAGGGTAAAAGCGCCTCGAAGAAAACGGCAAATTAATGATATTTTAGTGTACGACAAACGGGAGAGTTGTCCACAAAAATGTCACAATCGACTCACCAAATTGCCAATTTGAGATTCGCATAGATGTAGTGATCTCATTTTTCAAAAACATCCATAACTTTCTTAGTTCCTGTCCGATTTCTTTCAAATTTCACCATCCTGTCTTTCTTATTTTTCTGCTTTCACACAAATCATCTTATTACCAAGGTTGGATTGCCCTTTAAATTTTATGTCGACAGCTTTTCTTTCTTTATTTCACTTTTTTTCTTCTTGAAATTTTTTCCGCTAACCACCGTCACTTGAATTAATGTTCTATACTGACGCTCTTATCCTGAACATTCGAAGAGTTGTATAACATCCCCGCGGTGCTAGGAGCCTCAGCCCTCAGACATAATGCTCCGGCGATAATTGCTCCGAGCTTTATTTCGTGAAGGGACCGTGTAGGGTTAGGGTTGCAATTGGGTTTTTAGTTAGGTTTAGGGTTAAGCCAGGTTAGGGGTAGATTTAGATTTAGGTATAGGCCCGAATTCACAAAGTAGGTTTGGTTTAAACCATGGTTTAAACCCCCTCTTGGATGTTTTAAGCGTACGTGAGCACCGAATCCGATCCAATCATAAATTTTCTTTGAGCGCGCGCATTGTTAATGTGCGTTTATTTACGCTTATTTTTAGTACGCTTACGGAGGTTTAAGCCATGGTTTAAACCTCCTTAAACGTACTAAAATAAGCGCAAATAAGCGCACATTGCCAATGAGCGCGCTCAAAGAAAACATATGATTGGATCGGATTCCGTGCGCACGTACGCTTAAAACACCCAGGAGGGGGTTTAAACCATGGTTTAAACCAAACCTCCTTTGTGAATTCGGGCCATAGTGTTTGATACATTGTCGAAGTTTAAAATGCGTATACAACCTCCTCGACCCCAGGTTTGCTTATCGGATGTGTTCAAATTTATTGATTTCATAGCAACCCCGATCATTGTGTGATAGATGACTAACTTACATCCTGGGTCTAGCTTTCTTACATTTCATAATACTTTTATTTCGTCTTTTGCAAATAATATACCACTAAGCTATGGATCAGAATGCTGGAGGATGACGGAAACTGATCTTTCCAAACTTAGATCCTTCCATACCACCTGCCTCCGGCGAATACTGAGGATATTTTGGCCCGAGAAGATCTCCAATGAAGACTTGTTAAAGAGATGCCAACAAGAAGACATGGGAACCATCATCACAAGACGACGATGGAAATGGATAGGCCATGCACACACTCCGTAAAGACCCACAGTCAATCACAAGAACAGCACTGCACTGGACCCCAGATGGCAAAAGGAAAAGAGGAAGACCACGAATAACCTGGAGAAGAACAGTCGAAGGGGAGATGAAAACCATGCAGCACTCATGGGGTTCATTGGCTAGGCTGGCCCAGGATAGGCAGAGGTGGAGAGACTTTGTTGCTGCCCTACACACCACTGGGTGTAATGGCTGATGATGATGATGATGAAGCTGGCTATGAACAATGATGTCTATTTAGATACAGGTACATCCCATATGAATCATGTTTAAATCATTTTAATAGGATATTAAGAAGGCTATTGAAAAATGCCGAAGGTCGATTTGTCAAAAGTCTTTGCGATCGCGTTCTTTAATAGCATCCCAAAGGCTTTCCGGGTGTTTTTTAAAAATGTTTTTCATAATGACTTGTAATGTCGATTAGACCTTTATCCTTACTTCATACATTTCGTCATAATATTTCATAACCTGATCGGTACATCTGATGACGTCAGGGCTAACTTCATCACGTGATGGCATCTTACTTGCAGGTAGGAATTCGCTGCTCCTGACAGCAGTTTCGTAGAAGTATACAATTCTCTGCACGATGTCGTCTGCAGGAACCATCCAATTCTTCGTCACTTCGGGAGACCCATCCCACTTCAAAAGCGACTCGTCGTACGGCAGCCCCGCCACTCGGCAGATCTTCGGCACTATTTCGGCTGGTCTCGTCAATAGATCGTCGCCGTCGATCACAATTGATTCTGCACCCAGATTTTCTTGCACATGTTTCCACATGTCATAAACATCGTTATGCACCAATGTTCCTGAATTGCCGTATGGGTAGTCACGCTCAATGTCGAATGTTTCTTCGACTGCGGCTTCGCCGGTTAACATACCCAAAGCGGACAGTTGGCCATATGTTGATTTTCGAAGTGACGTAAATACTCTGAGAGGATGACGAATTAGAAAGATATGCTTGAAGCCTTTCGGAATAAACTTATATTGTCCCGGAGAAAGAGCAGATGACATATCTTTCACCAAGACATGAGGGCTAGCTGACTGCTTCAACAGGCTGGCGATCTTTGCATAACTACAAACAAAAAATAGAAAATAAGTAAAGTTTGTACCACTTGTGTCACACCACAAACATTCTCCCAACATGACCAATCATCAAGAATTCATAGCGTAGCCAGGGAGCACAAGGGGGCCATGCCCCCTATTCACCCGCTTAGAAAAGGGCCATCCACGAAAATTTTGGGGTCAAGACCTTAACCCTACCCTAACCCCTACCCAGGTGCCCCCCCCCCCTCCCCTATTCATCAATTCTGACTTGACAGTGATCAACATTCCCGGATTTTTTAAAGCATGATCGATGAAAATGAATTTCATTTAATATTAGGTATAGTAACGATATGGATGTAAAGAAAAAATAAATAAATAAATAAAAATAAAAATAAATGAATAAATAAATAAAATTATATAGATATAATAAATAGATAATAACAATAGTAACAACAACAATAATAATAATAATAATAATAATAATAATAATAGTGATAATTATAATGATAGTAATAATCAGTATAATAATGATGGGCCCTTCCATAACTTTGTAACATCGAGTGCTATTTCATATGTACAGTGCCTTAGTGTTTTCATATAACTTGCTGGTATATGTTTTGATGAGGTTTTTGTTTTTATTTTAATATGCTTCTCATAATGTGGATGACATCGCTGTTACACCCGCTATGTTATACTGTTCTACTACTCTACTTTTATGTCGAGTGAACTCGATTCAATATTTTTTTAATTTAATTTGCCTTTGTTTGTATTCAACATGCTGATTTTGTTGTCATCGGTGTGTTTCTTTGTCTGTTTGTTCTAAATGATAACAACATTTATTTCAGTACAGAGTAAGTAACACGATACATACAATTTTTAAAGAGTATAATTTACCTTTGTTTCATTGAGGTTTTGCTTCTCTTCATCATTCCGTTATTTTTGTGTTTTGTTTTGTTTTCTAAGAATAGCAACATTACTTTCTGTGGAGTATAATCCTACATGCCAATCGGTTCTGATATAATGTTCTTACGTGTTGTCAACTGATGTATGTACCACATGAACGTGTATTTTGTCGTAATTTTTGTTAAATATGCATGTACATCATTTTGCTCATTTATTACTTTGTACACTTATATTGAAAAATTGGAAATAAATGTATTGAAATTTAAAAAATTGAATTGAATTGAAGGTTGCTTTTATATCCAATACACGCCGCCCCCACCACCTCCCCCCTCCATCATCGAATTGTGGAAAAAATGGGCAAACTAAAATAAAATATAAAAACGAAAAAGAAAGAGAGGGAAGTGAAAAAAAGAAAGATACAACCCCCTTCCATCCCGTTTCCCTGAAATATGACATGTGCACCTATACCCATGCCAGTTTTCCCTCAGTGGCTGGGCCCCTGCTACATCACTTATTGTGAAATGTTCGAGCATTGTTCCCTCAACTCAGCTGTCTCTGTTATGTGGTTGCACGTCACTTTTTCAATTATTGTTTTTCGACGCGCTTATTGCAAACAAATTGAAAACCATATAAGCTACGAAAAGAAAATTGATACACTCATCACATTTTGGAACTCCTTCCCTTCTCGTTCGAATACTTTGCACGAAAAAAAAATGCTAAGCAATGGTAATTGATCAGTTAACAAAATAATACAAATGTTATGCATGCATGAAATTCAAATTGTGTATTACAATCGTTTATTAAAACTCAATTCAAATTGTTTATTTAAAATATAATTTTACGGCCCCCCCCCCCCTCTCCCTCTCTCTGTGAAGATTCACCATCACTTTAGTCACTTTGCCCTCGGTCATCCGTACCATAGTTTTTATGCAGGTCGAAAACTACCCCAAATATACTTTTTATACTCTTCCTCGTTTATTTTGTTTTGAAATGTCAACCATAAATAATCATATTATATTCTCCATACTTATAGGATTTAATATAACTGTGTGTGCTTACTAATTTGAACGTCCTAAGACACATACCTGTTGTTTTATTGTGTTTTACTCTCACTAGTGTGACCAAGGAGTTAACTTCTTGGTGTGACCAAAAACAGATATGTTACGTATACAGTGCGTCCCACAAAAAAGTTAACAGTTGGAAATATTCTCTACAAATAAATGTTTCTAATTAATTATGCTATCCCACAATATTTTACGCTTGAGTGAGTAAAAGCCAATTTTGCGAAAGGGTGCAAAATCCAGTCTTGACAAAAATTAATATTGGCTCTGGCTGGTATCAGTCGAGCTGAGAGTCATGTAAAGGCTTGAAAATTTCCATATTCGGATCAATAGAAGACAAGTTATGATATAACAGGCTATGTTTACTGTATGTCATAACACATCCGATCGATATTTTATGCTTGAGTGAGCAATTAACTACTTTGCTGAATGTTTCAAAATGTTACTTTTGGTGAGTCTTTTAATTTCATCTGGCTTACTCACTCAACCATATATGGTTTTGATTGGTTATATCAGGAAATACATTGAACAAAGATTGTTCTTTCATAAATAGTCTTTCAATGATCAAAACATAAAAATAGGAGGGACCCTAAGCTATCTACAATAATTAAAATTTCTTGAAAATATTCGGAAATATTTCTTTGTGGAGACTTTATCCACTTTTTGTGGGACGCACTGTAGTGTATAGAATTCGGCGCGGAAACGCAATCGGGCCAACACAACGCTGTCAGGGCGAGGTCCGCTCGCTATTCATTTAACACGCGTTATGAATAGCGGTCCTTATGACTAGCGAGGTTACTCCGTCAGGACTAGCTCTTGTGTATTGTCTTTGCTGACTTGGAAATTAAGTACTCTACATTCTTGATTCAAGAAAACTTACGACAAGCTCTTCGGATTAGTCGTATTCGCCTGTCCAGTCTCCCTGAAGTGATCCGTCACTTGTCTGTAAATCTCTTCATTCCCTTCGTATTCGTTCGGTAGATCAAGGCCTAGCTGTTGCTTCACATTCACTTGGGCGACTCGACAGTATGTATAGGGTTCGAACCACACTTGGGTGTCTTCAATGAAACTGAGACACTTGGTGAGAGCTGTAGAAACAGAGCGAGGTACACACCAGATGATGGTGCGACTTCTGTTAGTAGGAGGTTGTCGTTCACAGGGCTTACTCGCAGACATGATGCTTCCAGTGTGTATAGAAGCGTACATGAAAGTAATTCACTGGCCAAAGTTCAGATCGATGAAAAGAGTTTCAAGTTATTCTTCCGTGTAAGAGAATATGAATGCCTTCAACATGAGAAGTATTATAGACTGAAAACTAAAAGCGACGACGTTTCAACCCGTATAACCGCATTGTCCCTCTCATGCACTGGCGCGCACTGGCGTAGTCTTTCAAGGGGAGTACAAGGGGGCCATGGCCCCTTATTCAGCCCCCCCCCCCCAAAAAAAAAAAAAAATGAAAAGCGAGAGCGAGAGCGAAAAACCGGGGGAAGTGACAGAAAAAAACCTAGATAGGCGCTACAAGCCGTTATCGTTCTCTCAAAATTTGCTAAAATGTCACTAGTTTTCGCGCTTCGCGCGCGGGAAGGGGGAAATAGCTTTTCCCCCCTCCCTGCACCCACCCCTGTTACATACAGTGCAATATTGCATCCAAATAATTGAAAAACAGTCGGGGCGAACTATAACTTTCCGCCTTAAAACAGTGTTTGCTACGAGCCGTTATCTTTCTCTCTCAAATTTGCTATAAAACGTCAGAGCTTTCGCGCCCTCCCTGCACCCACCCCCTGGGGAGCACGCTGCACGTGCTCATTACCTCCCCCCTAAAATGAAATCCTGACTACACGGTAGGATGAAACATGTTTACTCAAAAAAGTGGGGGCTGCAGCCCCCGGTTCCACGGCCCGTGATACGGTCTGAAACTACAAGATAAAAAAGTAGTTTTAAAACTGTAAGTTAATTTATTTATTTCACTTCTCTATTCAGGGTAGTCTGTTCAGTACATAATAAAAACTGATCTGCCACAGAGCCCTGATAACATAAAAACTATACATGAAAAATACATAATTGCAATTAAAACTGTAAAAATGATCATATTAGAACATTTATAACAAAATATCATGAGGTCTATGCATGGTTTAAATAATAATAAAAATCAACAATCGGAATAAATTAAACAGGACAAGGCACTAACTGAATATAAACATAATCAACACTGCACAAAAGAACAATATTTAAATAATGATAAAGCACAATAACATTATATTTTAAGATATGAAAATTCAAATTATATTTAAAGACTCAATTAACACTAAGAACTGAATCAAAATTAACGATAATTAGAAGGGAAATACGGAAATAATGTAATAACTGCGAAACTTAAAGTTTAGCTCCCTGACTAAAGTCGGGTATAACTTCCTAACGGTGCTCAGAGCCTGGGACATAATCCTCCGGCGATAATTGCCCCCGGCTTTATTTCATCCAAGGGTGAGGGTTGCGATTAGGTTTTAAGTTAGGTTTAGCGTTAGATTTAGTGTTAGGTATATATCTCATTAATGAATATGTCACCAACAGAAACCTTCCACTCACTTGAACCTCCTCCAAACACCAAGAGTGAACAGCAAATTTTTACGGGGAAGTGCTTTCAGCACCTTAGCACCTACACTGTGGAATTCTCTTCCTCCCCAACTTCGTGATGCATCCTCTGTCAATAGTTTCAAGAACTCTCTAACGACATACATTTTCTCTTAATGTTATAAGTTGTATTTATAAGTTGTATTATGCACTGTTAGTGTCTTCATCCTGCACAAAATCATTCATGGAAATAACACTAAGAGATATGTCACCCAGAAATGACTTTTCATCAAAATTTTTGTAATTCCTATACCAAATAGTTTTATGCTGAGTCGACTTCTTGCTTAAGTTTAGGCATGTATATATCAAAAAATGATCGCTAATTAAGTGATATATGTGCAACATCGGTAACAAAATGTACATCTGGATTCGTTGAAAATACATTTGGATGGTGTCATGGTAACCCTTGTGGGTTTATTTACTAATTGTGTTTAAAAAAAAAATTCTCAAGATCATCAATAGACTTTCTACCAGTACATTCAGAGTCAAGATAATCTTAACATCACCAAGCATAACAGTTTCAGTTCAGTTTCAGTTTAGTTTATTTCCATTTCCAACAACAATACAAATCAATACAAATCAATATTCAGTAAAATATACAATTATAATATCCAAGTACAATTCAAAAGAATAAAATCTTGTGTGACTATAAAATCAATGACATTTTTCTTGCTTTCAATAGATACTACAGGGGCGGATCCAGGTATGAGTAAAAGAGGGGGCCGAAAAATGAAAGTTTTTGAAAAGGTAGACCCGTAGGGACAAAGAAAAATTTTCGTCAAACCTTCAAAAACCTTCAAAAATCGCTCAGTAAGGGGTTATGGGGTCCTGTTTCGCTCCATAATTCCCTGACAAGTAAAAAAAAAGGAAAAATATGCTTTTACATATCCCCCATACTTCCTCCTTTTCCTTCTTTTTTCTTTTTCTTTTTTTTTCCCCTCTTTTTTCTTTTTTTCGACGCCAATAGGGGGGCCGCGGCCGATTCGGCCCCCCCCCCCTGGATCCGCTAGTGTACTATTTGTAATACATTAAATAAATGATCGAAATATTCTGGTTTTGCATATGGTTTTGCACAGAGGTGTTATGGATCAGTGGATAAGTCCCCGGACTGTGAACCACGAGGTCCGGGGTTCGAATCCCATCGCAGCACTAGCGTCCTTTGGCAAGACGTTAATCTACATTTGCCACTCTCCACCCAGGTGTTAAATAGGTACCGGTAGGATGCGAAAGTTAATGTCGTTTGTTTAGCAATTTGAGCGTCACTGTAATGCCCATTGCTGGAATACTCCCCAGGGAGTGGATAATGTGCATACATTGTGTGCGGGCATGCCAGAATCCGATGACCGGGGTAATAATATATCTGTAAAGCGCTTAGACATATCACCGATGTATTAGGCGCTATATAAAAGCGGAATATTATTATTATATGGAGGTCTGTATATACAGCAAATTATCAAACTTTCATGCTTTAATTTAAGTTCAATCCATACTGCTTCTAGGGAATCATGATCAAGATCATCTCTTTTAAAATAAGATAGGGTATTACGAATATAGATACAGACACCAGATACACAGAGTATATCAAGATCAAAAAGGTTATTTCATCAATTTTATTAGATATACTGCGGACATTTAAATGTGCAATCTTTAAACCATCATATTTCCGAAGATTGTCTGCATGTTTCTGATAATCACTATAATCAGGATGGTGATTGACCATAGTAGACCTATCATCGGAACATGGTATATTACTATTTATCAGATCAGTTGTTGTATTAATCATAGAATGATCCTGTTGATTATTCAACTTCGCTGTTACATATATGGAGTTACTAGATGAAGTGCCATCGGCTCTCTCATCTTGGCCGAGGAGCTAGTAATGCCCTATCGAGCAGGCTTTGGCCTTATGACCAAGATTTAGGCATCAATGTGTCTATCATGTGTATGTTCTTGTTATCCGCAATTTCACTTTTATGTTGTATCATTTCACTCGGTTATAATGTAGTGCTACGTAATGTAATGTAATGTACTGTTCTCTAATGTAATTTAACTGAATGTTCTCTCAAAATTTGCTAAAACGTCAAAGGTTTCGCGCTGCACCCACCCCTGCTACATAAAGTGCAATATAACGTCCAAATAATTGAAGAGCAGTCAGAGCGTCAAACTATAACTTTCCGCCTAAAAAAATGTTTGCTACGAGGCGAGCCGTTATCTTTCTCTCAAAGTTGCTAAAACGTCAGAGCTTTCGCGCTTCCCTGCACCCACCCCTGTTACGTACAGTGCAGTATTGCGTCCACATAACTGAAAAACATTCAGGGCGCAGAACTATAACTTTCCGCCTAAATTTTTTTTTCGTAACTTTAGACTTTCGAGAAATTAATAGGGCTGGATAAGTTTATTAAAATTGTCTTAGGTTGATCTTCAGAAGTCTTTGTGATCGTGTTCTTAGCATCCAAAAAGTTTGTTGATGATTCTTTTTCAAAATTACGTATACGGTATAATGAAGATTAGACCTTGGTCCTTACTTCATACATTTCGTCATAATATTTCATAACCTGATCGGTACATCTGATGACGTCAGGGCTAACCTCGTCACGTGATGGCATCTTGCTTGCAGGTAGGAATTCGCTGCTCATGAGAGCTGTTTCGTAGAAGTATACCATTCTCTCTACGATGTCGTCTGCAGGAACCATCCAATTCTTCGTCACTTCAGGAGACCCATTCCACTTCAAGAGCGACTCGTCGTACGGCAGCCCCGCGGCTCGGCAGATCTTCGGTACCATTTCTGCTGGTTTCGACAACAGATCGTCGCTGTCGAACACAATCGATTCTGCACCCAGATTTTCTTGTACATGTTTCCACATGTCGTAAACATCTTTATGCGCCAATGCTCCTGAATTTGCGTATGGGTCGTCACGCCCAATGTCGAATGTTTCTTCGACTGCGGCTTCGCCGGTTAAAATACCCAAAGCGGACAGTTGGCCATATACTGATTTTCGAAGCGAGGTAAATACTCTGAGAGGATGACGAATTAGAAAGATATGCTTGAAGCCTTTCGGGATAAACTTGTATTGTCCCGGAGAAAGAGCAAATGACATATCTTTCACCAAGACATGAGGGCTAGCTGACTGCTCCAACAGAAGACTGGTCATTGCATAACTGCAAAACAAAAAATAAGAAAGAAATAAAGTTTGAACTGGTTTTTTGTATCTCTTTATGTTACAGGCCCCTTCTCTCTCTCTCTCTCTCTCTCTCTCTCTCTCTCTCTCTCTCAAGATTCACCATCACTTTAGTTTGCTGCCCGCGGTCATAAGTACCACATTTATGGTTTCTATGTCGAAAACTACCCCAGTGTACTATTTCTAGTGTTCTGAAATGTTAACCATAAATAATTACATGTATATGC
This sequence comes from Heliocidaris erythrogramma, assembly GCA_025617745.1. Taxonomy (NCBI): domain Eukaryota; kingdom Metazoa; phylum Echinodermata; class Echinoidea; order Camarodonta; family Echinometridae; genus Heliocidaris; species Heliocidaris erythrogramma. Next base: position 40,266,146 of record CM046870.1, on the reverse strand, counting down.
CCTATGCTTGTATATAATTTCAATTGTGTGTGAGTAATTTGAAGGTCCTAAGCCACATACCTGTTATTTTTTTTTTTTTTTTTTTTTTTTTTACTTTTTTGTTCTGTTTTACTGTCACTAGTGTGACCAAATAGAGTTATACCCGGGGAGCAAAACCCCATTTCCCCCCATATTTTTTTCATTTTTTTTTTTGGGGGGGGGGGGGGAGTTGAGACATGGACTGTTGTAAAAGGTTGTTGGGTATCAACGTAACTTGTTCGGGGGACCACTTTGTAGATCTTTAAAGGGGAGGAGAGCTAGTGAGTAAGAAGGGTAGGATATAGGCAGACATGTTCCCATAACCAAAATGATATATGAAGACTTATATCGTACTTCAACTTCGTTTTTTTTTTTTACTGTGAATGGAGGAAGTGGTGGGGGCATAAAAATGTAACTGAGGGGAAGGGACAGAGTGCAGATACCTACTACCAGGTATCTACATGTTTTGGAGTTTAAATAATGTCTATCACTTGAATCCAGGTCCCATTTATTTCACTGATGACCTAAATTGGTTTCTTCTATAAAACAATTCGTGTAGATATTGATGTAAGTCAAATTTAAGAGAAGGGGGAGGGGGTAAGAAAGGTTACGCATTTACTGACCCCCCCCCCCCCCCCCTTTACCATAAGATTTTAAATGCGTTGTCAAGACTCTTCGATCTATTGATCAATTTTCCATCACTATATACGTAATGAATATTGCTTTGCACTAAAAACTCTCGCTTTTAACGCCGGTGGGGGGGGGGGGGGGGTGCACGAACATGTCATGGGAAGGGGGAGGTGCGTGTGGTTCAAGTTCTAAACCCTACTATCCAGTATCTGCAGTTTTAGAGTTATCATGATTATCACTTGAAATCATTTTACGTATCACTGTACGTGTAGTCTTAAAATGGTTTCTGCACGGTTATCATAGCAACAGCATTGGGAGGGGGAGGAGGCCTGGGGTGCACAGACATGGCACGAGACTATCACTTGAAAGTTGAAACCAGGTCTCATATCATGTATTATTGGACCAACAGGCTTTATTGGTTTCTGTATACACACATATCATCCGTTGCTAGACAAATTAACATCATTATCATAGCAGTAATAACCCTGATAGCAGAAAGTGTTAAAAAATGACGTGATATTTACGTCGTGGTTTTCGTCTTTTTTACGTCCTGTAATTACGTCAATAAGACGACAACTTGCACCAACGCAAGACGTCAAGAGAACGTCTTATTTTGACGTCATCTCTACGTCTTCATTCCTCTTCCCTGATAGCAGAAAGTGTTAAAAATGACGTGATATTTACGTCGCGGTTTTCGTCTTTTTTACGTCCTGTAATTACGTCAATAAGACGACAACTTACTCCAACGCAAGACGTCAAGAGGACGTCTTATTTTGACGTCATCTCTACGTCTTGTACATCGTAAAAACTAAAGTGCTACTTTTAGGGGCATGTATAGTGACTGCACCTGAAATGCTGTTGATAGCACTTGTAGTGTGCTAATTTACCAGCAAAAAAAAAATGTGACCGTGGCGAGCCTCGAACCAGGTTCCGCTGATTGAGAGGCGCTGACGTTACCGATGGACTAACAAATGCTTCTTGCAATCCTGTTTAGTCATGGGAGTCAAGTAGATAACATGAACTATGTGGTGTCGTAAATTCACTATGTAACAATATGATCTGCTCTAAATCGTACAATGTGAGTTAGTCTAGCGGTAATGCCAGCAATTCTCGATCAGCGGACCCTGGTTCGAAGCTCGCCCAAATCATTTTTTTATGAATGTTTAGCAGTTTAAGGAGCCGGTCCAGCTCCCGTGAAAGTGCTGAAATAGCACGCTGTGTGCATTCAATAGCACTCTGAGTGCATGCCCTCAAAAAGTGCTCAGCACTTCAGTTTTTGCAGTGTACAGATGACGTCAAAATAAGACGTCCTGTTGACGTCTTGCGTTGGTGCAAGTTGTCGTCTTATTGACGTAATTACAGGACGTAAAAAAGACGAAAACCACGACGTAAATATCACGTAATTTTTACCACTTTCTGCTATCAGGGAAAGAGCTATTTATCAATAAAATATGATTGAACTGCATAATCTGACATCATGCTCAGTATTAAAATATTCATCTGCACGCCAATAGCAATTATTAGAGAAATATTTGAATTTACACCTCACAATGTCACTGTTGCTAGGGAGAAGGCAGCCCTTAGCAACCAATTTTTCACTCTTAAGCCAATATCTAAGAGCGCCGTAACTTTTTTGCCAGAAAAGCAGCGAACTTCCAATTTTTACAGGATATTGAAAATATGTTTGGACAATTTTGAAGAAAGTTCCAAGCCATTAGTCATAAGGACATTTGAAATATGGAGAAAATATATTTTGGTGCAATTCATATTTTTGCAAACCCAATCGGGCCCAGACTACGCTGTCACAGGGACAGCTCTTGTATTATTTTCTTTGCTGACTTATGGAAATTAAATACACTGTACACTACATTCTACATTCAAAAAGACTTACGACAAGTTCTTCGGATTAGTCGTATTCCCCTGTCCAGTCTTTCTGAAGTGATCCGCCATTCGTTTGTAAATATCTTCATTCCCTTCATATTCGTTCGGCAGAGCAAGGCCTAGCTGTTGCTTCACATTCACTTGGGCGATTCGGCAGTATGTGTAGGGTTCGAACCACACCTGGGTGTCTTCAATGAAACTGAGACACTTGGTGAGAGCTGTAGAAACAGAGCGAGGTACACACCAGATGATGGTGCGACTTTTGTTAGTAGGAGCTTGTCGTTCACAGGGCCTACTCGCAGCCATGATGCGCTTCAAGTGTGAAGAAGCGTTATGAATGTAATTCACTGGCCAAAGTTCAGATCGATGACAAGCGTTGAAATCTATCTACTTTTTTGTTCTGTGTAATAGTACATGAATGCCTTCAATAAGGGTAATATACCATATTACAGATGAAACTGAAAGCGACGTTTCCACCCGTATAACCGCATTGTCCCTCTCATGGTTGAAACTGATACCTCCGTCACAATCGTTGCCAAGGCGACCCTAGATTCCTATTGTGCCATTCTGGGTAGTATTGTTTTCTCACATCAGTCTCTTCCATGTGAATGGGATATAATGGTCTGTATTCTATAAAATTCAAACCTTGATAATTTCTAATTATTAGGGCTTCTAATAATTATTCATCATGGTTATAGGCTTCACAATAAAAATACATTACCGTTAACGAAATAATTATGCAATAGCACCTTAACCACTAAATTTCTGAAGATACATAAAACGAAAGGAAAATAAACTGATCAAATATTGAAATATTTGTTATTCAAGTCACCTCAGTCTCCCATAATACCGTAGTCCGTAGAGGTGTCGTAGTCGAGTGGTTTATATAAGGTTGTGGGTTTCGTTTGCAGGCTGCGAAAATCATCATGTTTGGTTTAGCATTGTGAGCTAATCAATTTGTAGTTGTAATGGGCAAGATGAACTTTGTTTAATTTTTTTTTTTTTTAATACACATATTTATAAAATGTCTATTTATAGAAAAAAACCGGTGTAAAATGTATAATACCAGCAGTATGCAGTGACTGAAATAGATGTCACTCCCCCCCCCCCTTTTTTTTTTTTGTTGTTTAAGGATATTCATTTTGTTAACTGGTTAAGAAATCACCTATCAGCCAAGAGGCAATCATTGACAATAATGTGAGGTTCCTTCATAGATAAGTTAAGTCAACCCGTGATTTGAGTGCCACTAGTTTTTTAAAAGAAAATTGGGGGAAGGGGGGGGGGGTGGGTCATGGTCGACATGGTAGGATGACGATGTGTTTTAGACGAGCCTTGCTTCATACATTTCGTCATAATATTTCATGGATTGATCGGTTAAGCTTATGACGTCAGGACTAACTTCATCACGCTCCTGATCGCAGTTCCATAGATGTAAACCATCTTCTCAACAATGTCTTCAGCAGGAACCACCCAAGACTTCGTCACTTCAGGAGACCCATCCCACTTCAAGAGCGACTCGCCGTATGGCAGCCCTGCCGCTCGGCAGCTCTTCGGCACCATTTCGGCTGGATTCGACAACAGATCGTCGGCGTCGATTACAATCGATTCTGCACCCAGATTTTCTTGTACATGTTTCCACATGTCATAAACATTTTTATGCAGCAAAGTGCCTGGGTTTGAGTAGGGGTAGTGACGATGAAGATCTAACGTTTCTTCGGCAGCATCTTCTCCAGTCAACAGTCCCAAAGCTGATAGTTGACCAAATAATGATTTTCGAAGCGAGGCGAATACTCGAAGAGGATGACGGATTAGGAAGACATGGTTGAAGCCTTCCGGGATAAAATTGTATTTTTCTGGAGAAAAGGCGAATGCCATATCTTTCACTAAGACATGAGGACTAGTTGATCGTTGCAATAAACGGATACTCGTTGTATATAGCTGTACAATACAAAGAAAAAGACCAACAAAGATATTACACATGATAGGATTTTGTCAACCTTCATAGGATCTAATAATACCAGAGGGGCATTTCACTTTATATACACACTTAGAAAAAAAGGTTCAAGTTTGCACCCTAAATGCAACACTGGCAGCACCTTTTTGGGTGCAATCTTGCACCCTACATGAAAAAGGTGCAAAAATGCACCTTTTTGTTCTTGTTTGCACCCTTTAATGCCCGTTTGCACCCTAAAAGGTGCAACTTTGCACCTTTAAGGGTGCAGAAACCTTTGCATCCAAAAGGGCGCACATTTGTACCTTTTCTAAAGGGTACAACTCTGCACCGTTTAAGGGTGCAAATTGTAGCTAACTGCACCCTTAAAGGTGCAAAAAGCTTCTTAGGGTGCAAAGTTGCACCCAAAAAGGTGCTGCCAGTGTTGCATTTTAAGGGTGCAAAACTGTACCTTTTTTCTTAGTGTTAATGTTATAGGTTAAATGTCACTGCTTTACATAATTCAAAGTTTCAAAGTTGATTGATTTCCACAAACATATACATGTATATATATATATCTTTTACAAAAAATTTTAACAGAATAATTAAGAACAGGAAAATAACAAATATATGAATTGAAACACAGATATAACAGAACATCATTCAATGGACTTGGTTATACTGATAAAGCGATCATTGGTATAATGTAAACATTGTAATTGTAAAGGAAAGCATAAATAGAGGAGTCTTTTAAGTAAGCACGGCTTTTATTTCAGAGACCCATGTTTGAAAAAAAAGTAAAAAATAGTTACAGTCGTTAAATTAAAATAGAAAAGAAAGAAACAAGCTAATTTAAGCAATATTAACAAGTTTTTAAAAAGACAGAGACGGAAAAAAAATGAAGCTATACAGTTTAGGAGATTTTATAGGAGAAATGTTCTTATGATCTGAGGCAGAGTTATGTATAATTATGGTCACTGAAAGAACACTTTTTGGAGTTCAGAGAAAATGGAAGATGCAGGCGTTGTGCCCCGACTCAGAAGTTCCCTACTGAGGGACAAGATTTTCCTGTTTATGAGGATAGATTTTAGAGCTAGAACTAAGAGTAAAACACTCAGTTCTTCAGATTTACCATTCCTTCAATCGGTGTCATTTTCAGTATTATTTAGTATTTTGTCAAAAAGTGATCAGTCATGATAATTACATGCTATGGTTAATGAAAAATAACTTACGACAGATGTTCTGGTTTCGTTGTATTACCCTGTCCTGTTTCTCTGAAGTGATCCGTCATTCGTTTGTAAATCTCTTCATTCCCTTCGTGTTCGTTCGGTAGATCAAGGCCTAGCTGTTGCTTCACATTCACTTGGGCGACCGGCGGCAGTATGTGTAGGGTTCGAACCACACCTGGATACCTTCAATGAAACTTAGACACTTAACTAGAGCTGTAGAAACTACGAGACTATAGTGGATTCAAATTTATTATATGGGAAAATCCGGTGGATTCGGTCGTCTGTTTTCGAACTTTGTAATTAAAGCAAGAAAAAAACCCAATATTATTGCAAAATTAAAAAATGCAGAGGTCAATTTTTCAGCAAGTGAGGTATATCCATAGGGGTATAACCATAAGGGATATATCTATATCATGTATATGGGGTATATCATGCATAGGGCATATCCATAGGGGTATATCTATATAGGGAAATATCTATATGGGGTATATCCATAGGGTATATCCATAGGGGAATATATCCATATGGGGATATATCTGTATATAGGGGTACATCTATATGGGGTATATCCATAGGGCATATCCATAGGGGTATATCTATATAGGGAAATATCTATATGGGGTATATCCATAGGGTATCCATAGGGGAATATATCCATATGGGGATATATCTGTATATAGGGGTACATCTATATGGGGTATATCCATAGGGCATATCCATAGGGGTATATCTATATAGGGGAATATCTATATGGAGTATATCCATATGGGATATTGACACCTTTGAAGAGTTGGCATAATTATATAGACGTAATGTGCATGTTTTGTATTTTCATGCATGTTTATGTATACATAGTGCATTTTTATTACTTCATAATCATCATGACTATGAAATATGAGTGAGCGGGTATCACAATGTCAATATCTATCATAAGTTCTTTTTCTATATTATATTTCTGCTGTAAGTAAATCAGCCCGGTAAATCAGATCATCTTCGTATCGTGCTCAGGTTTTTATAGCATACGTCCTCTCTGCTGCCTCGGGCTCGGGGGCTTGGCTACCTTTAGTCTCCCGTTACGCGCCGGTAAACTCATAATTTTTTATGGGCGAACTGCGATTTCATTTACTTTGACCATAAAGTTACAAACTTCATGCTTGGACGGACCAGCTCTAGAGCTCGTCCGACTTACAGTGTTGCTGTGTTTGGCCTTTTCTTTTAGATGCGGTGGTTTGTAGCTTATGAATGGGGTGGCTTGACGCTATGACGGCGGGGAGAACGAGTGCCCTTTTTGTTTTGTTTTAGGGTTTTCAGACGCGCTACGGGGATGTTCACATGCCATTGCTTACAACCCGTGCTTTCCAAATGATATGCACATACATTTCTGATTTTCTCCATGCATTTTTTTTTCCTCTTCCTTAATTATTTGTTCTGCTATATTCCAAGTATTGTGCTCTTCTTCTATAGCCATTGATTTTTATTCTAAGTTGATAATGGTTGGACTCCGTTCAGGCTCGTCCGTATGGGTATTGATGGATGTTATCACGTATACAGATAACTCTTACGATTGTTTTTTGTACTAGCACATGCACTTACACGCAACTGCACAAGCACTTTCCCATATTTCCTTACCTGTATTTCCTTCAACGAAGTCTCAATAATTCATTATGGAAATGAATAACAATGAATCCCTTTATTTTTAACAACCTTGTTAATGGACATCCTGTTGAGAGTAAATACTGTACTCCTACAGAATTCAATAATACTTTTCAGGATAATTTAGATGACGTTAAATTATTGCATATCAACGCTAGAAGCTTAAACAGAAATTCTGATGATTTTCGAAACCTTCTTAATTCATTAAATCATTTTAAATTTACAATAATTGGAGTAACTGAAACTTGGTTACATCAGACTTCCCCTCCATTATTCAATTTACCTATAATTATACTCTGGTCAGAGCTGATCGTGTAGGTATAGGAGAGGTGGTGGCGTTGCATTTTATGTAGCTGATCATTTGAATTTTAAGATTCGGTATGATATCAGATTTGATCAAACGGAAGTACTATTTATTGAGATTGACAATCCCCAAAGTAAAAATTCAATTATAGGATTAATATAGAGGCTCTACATCTCACTAGCAGAATTTGCTATTTCCGTAGAGTCCTTTTACCAAACAAATGTAAAACAACTCTCTCATGTGTATTTTAAGTTGTTTGTTTTTGGTAATAAACTCATTCATTCATTCATTCATTCATTCATATAGAGCCCCTGATACTCAGTTTGACCTATTTTATGATAATTTTAAGCAATGTGTTATCAAATTGGCAAACGAGAATAAACAGATATATTTTCTTGGCGATTTTAATATCACCTTTCTTTTATTACATCACAACAATTATTCTAATAGGTTTCTTCAACTGATGAATTCATATGGATATTATTCTTTTATAAACAATCCCACCAGAGTTAATGTACACTCCTCAACTTTAATTGATAATATATTTTCTAATGTACATTGCAAAAAGATAACTGGAGGTCTGTTATGCTCAGAAGTATCGGACCACTTACCTATATTTACTATTTGTGAAAATCAATGTTTAGATTTAAATCACCACAACATTTTATGTATCGGAAAGAGACTCCTCACAATATTGAAATATTAAAACAAGATTTAGCCATGGAAGAATGGAATGATATTCTTAATACAGATGATGTGAATATTGCATATGCAAATCTGAATTCAAAGCTACAATTTTATTACAGTAAAATATTCCATCAGTAAGAAATAAACGTAAACGTAATAAACCTATCAACCCATGGATAACTAAAGGCATGAAGAAATCAATCAAAACAAGAAATCGACTTTATAAACAACATTTGAATAACCCCACGGATTCAAGTTTACTTGTTTATAAAACATACCGTAACACATTAACAAAGTTAATTCGTTTCTCTCGCAAATTACACTTTTCAAACAAATTACAAAAGGTGAAATCCAACTCGAGCGCAACATGGAAAGTTATAAAAGAAGTTATGGGAACTAAAAGTGACACTTTACCAAAAGATGATTTTACTTTTAATGGTAACAAATTTGCAGATTCTAATGACTATGCCGATTGCTTTAATTCTTTTTTTCACTAATATTGGTCCTCAACTTGCTGCCAAAATTGCTACTCCAAATAATGCTCATTATAAGGAATTCTTTTCAGAACCGACTCGGGCATCTCTCTTTTTAAATCCCACAAACTCCAATGAAATAATTAATATTACTAAATCATTAAATGCTTCGAAATCCCAAGGTCACGATAAAATAAGTACTTCACTATTAAAGGAAATAATCCATTTCATTGCTGACCAGTCTTTACAGTCAGGCATTTTTCCTGACTTGTTCAAAATAGCCAATGTAACTCCAATTTTTAAAAAGGATGACCAACATGAAATCAGCAATTACCGTCCTATTTCTATCCTCCCCAGTATATCTAAAATCTTAAAGAAAATTGTTTATAATAGATTATATAGCTTTTTAAACCTCCATAAAGTACTAAATCCGAACCAATACGGTTTTAGAAAAAAACTCACAAAAAAAAAAAAATCACAGACGCAATTGCAAAAAAAGAACATGTTATTGGAATATTTTAGACCTTAGTAAAGCGTTCGACAGGCTCAATCATGATATAATATTTTCTAAACTTTATTCTTGTGGTGTTCGCGGCTCAGCGCTTTCTTGGTTTAAAAGTTATTTAAGTAACCGAAAGCAATATGTTACATTCAATGGTATTGATTCACAGTCCCTTCTAATTAAGTGTGGTGTCCCCCAGGGATCTATCCTGGGCCCGCTTTTGTTTTTAGTGTATGTCAACGATATAATTAATACGTCATCATTATTATCCTTTATCTTATTTGCAGACGACACTAACATTTTTTATTCTCATAAGAACCTAAAATCATTGGAAAATACTTTAAATGTTGAATTACTTACAGTTTCGAAATGGTTTAAATGCAATAATCTTTTTCTCAATATTAAAAAAACTCAATTTATGCATTTCAAACACAATATCCATGTAGCTAATACTCCTATTAATATTAAGATTGATAACATTTCCGTCGAACAAAAGAAGAGTTCTAAGTTCCTAGGCGTTATAATTGATGAAAATTTAACATGGAACGATCACATTAATCATATTATATTATGCATTTCCCGAGGTGTGGGAATCATTTATAAGTTACAATTAATGTTGCCACGAACAACTTTTTTTATTGTATAACACATTGATACTTCCTTATATAACATATTGTAATGTTGTTTGGGCTAACTGTGGTATTACCAAACTCAATCCCATTCTTTCCCTACAAAAGCGGACACTTCGTATTTTTACAGGATCATCTTACTTTTCTCATTCTGATCCACTATTTTTTCAGCTTAAAACATTGAAGGTCACTGATTTAAATATTTTTCAAGTTGCAGTTTTTATGTTTAAATATAAAAATAACCATCTTCCTTCCTCATTTAAAAAATTATGTAATCTAAACAGTACAATTCACACATACCCTACCCGTATTTCAGAAATTTTTCATCTAACAAACCCAAAATTATTAATAACGCATAAATCAATAAGACACCATGGCCCTGACTTGTGGAATAATCTACCCACAACAGTTAAAATGTGCTCCACAACTTACTCTTTTAAAGCGACTATGAAGCGTAATCTAATATCCATATACTGAAATCTACCACATTGACCATCTATGTAAAATTATAGTATTTTACTGATTATTGATCAATACAACAACTCATGAATACATCTTGACCCCACTGCTAATGCACTTGCACTTGCACTGCACTTGCACTTGTTCTGCACCTCCTTATGACCTCTTTTCTCAATTTCTTTTTTTTTTTTAAGTTCTTTGTCGCTTTTTTACTTTGAGGCCGCCATCGACATCAAGCAAATCGCTCATGATGACGGTCTCCTGCGTTCATAAATCCTGTTAATTGTAAAATGTTAATTCCCCATATTGTATACATATTTTCTATGTATTCAAGAAGTAAATTGTTAATGTCTGACAATATGTTTATATATTGTTTTCATCTGTAATACATGTATTACTATATTTTGTATCATGCTATTGAACGCAGAAATAAAATCAATCATTCAATCAATCAATACCTTGTCGTATATCCGATGCAAAGAAATCATGTTCGGATAATGCAAATTTTCACTGAAATGTTAGCACATGATTTTCAATAGGGCTGGATAAGTTTATTGAAATTGTCTTAGGTTGATCTTTAAAAGTCTTTGCGATCGTGTTCTTAGCATCCCAAAGGCTTCAAGTTTGTCGATGTTTTTCAAAATGACGTTTACGGTATAATGACGATTAGACCTTTATCCTAACTTCATACATTTCGTCATAATATTTCATAACCTGATCGGTACATCTGATGACGTCAGGGCTAACCTCGTCACGTGATGGCATCTTGCTTGCAGGTAAGAATTCGCTGCTCCTGACAGCTGTTTCGTAGAAGTATACCATTCTTTGCAGGGTGTCGTCTGCAGAAACCATCCAATTCTTCGTCACTTCAGGAGACCCATCCCACTTCAAGAGCGACTCGTCGTATGGCAGCCCCGCCGCTCGGCAGATCTTCGGCACCATTTCGGCTGGTTTCGTCAATAGATCGTCGGCGTCGATCACAATAGATTCTGCACCCAAATTGTCTTGCATATGTTTCCACATGTCATAAACATCTCTATGCACCAATGTTCCAGAATTTACGTATGGTTCGTCACGCCCAATGTCGAATGTTTCTTCGACTGCGGCTTCGCCTGTTAACATACCCAAAGCGGACATTTGACCATATACTGATTTTCGAAGCGAGTCAAATACTCTGAGAGGATGACGAATTAGAAAGATATGCTTGAAGCCTTTCGGGATAAACTTGTATTGTCCTGGAGAAAGAGCAAATGACATATCTTTCACCAAGACATGAGGGCTAGCTGACTGCTCCAACAGGCTGGCGATCTTTGCATAACTACAAACAAAAAATAGAAAATAAGTAAAGTTTGTACCACTTGTGTCACACCACAAACATTCTCCCAACATGACCAATCATCAAGAATTCATAGCGTAGCCAGGGAGCACAAGGGGGCCATGCCCCCTATTCACCCGCGTAGAAGAGGGCCATCCACGAAAATTTGGGGTTCAAGACCTTAACCCTACCCTAACCTCTTTTTTGTGTGTGTTAAAAATGCATGTACATCATTTTGCTCATTTATTACTTTGTACACTTATATTGAAAAATTGGAAATAAATGTATTGAAATTTAAAAATTGAATTGAACTGAAGGTTGCTTTTCTATCCAATACACGCCGCCCCCACCACCTCCCCCCTCCATCATCGAATTGTGGAAAAAATGGGCAAACTAAAAAAAATAGAAAAACGAAAAAGAAAGAGAGGGAAGTGAAAAAAAGAAAGATACAACCCCCTTCCATCCCGTTTCCGTAAAATATGACATGTGCACCTATACCCATGCCAGTTTTCCCTCAGTGGCTGGGCCCCTGCTACATCACTTATTGTGAAATGTTCGAGCATTGTTCCCTCAACTCAGCTGTCTCTGTTATGTGGTTGCACGTCACTTTTTCAATTATTGTTTTTCGACGCGCTTATTGCAAACAAATTGAAAACATATAAGCTACGAAAAGAAAATTAATACATTCATCACATTTTGGAACTCCTTCCCTTCTCGTTCGAATACTTTGCACGAAAAAAAATGCTAAGCAATGGTAATTGTTAAAGAAGTATTTGCTACTTTGTTAAAGAAGTATTTGCTATCCACTTATTCGTAAACTTCTCACCTGCACGTGCACCCACTTGCACACACTTCACTTCAATCCCTTTCCTTCCCCCTTTTTTTGTAGTAAATATTTGTTTTTCCAGTTAGTGACATCGCTTTTATGATATAGACATGTATATTAATTATGGTTTCCATGTAGCCCTTTCCACTGGCTGCTATTCATTCAAGCATTTTGCTTAAGATAGCTGGCCCCTGCATTTCTGTTATTTCTACTTGTTCATTTCGATTTATAATTATGTCTTTATTCTGTTGTCATTACTTAACTGTCACATTTTTGAATTTGAACAATTATGTTGTATACTATAATTGTAAATTTGTTATTTGATTTGACAATAAATGCAGAAACTCCTGCAAAAAAATTGATCAGTTAACAAAATTATACAAATGTTATGCATGCATAAAATTCAAATTGTTTATTACAATCGTTTATTAAACTCAATTCAAATTGTTTATTTAAAAAATAATTTTACGGCCCCCCCCCCCTCCCTCTCCGAGACGATGCACCACATCTGTGAAGATTCACCATCACTTTAGTCACTTTGCCCTCGGTCAGTTTTTATGCAGGTCGAAAACTACCCCAAATATACTTTTTATACTCTTCCTCGTTTATATTGTTTTGAAATGTCAACCATAAATAATCATATTATATTCCCCATACTTATATAGGATTAATATAATTGTGTGTGCTTACTAATTTGAACGTCCTTGGTGTGACCAAAAACAGTTATGTTACGTATACAGTGCGTCCCAGAAAAAAGTTAACAGTTGGAAATATTCTCTCCAAATAAATGTTTCAAAATAATTATGTTTAGGAAATGTTCATACCTGTGGATAGGTTAAGCTCTCTTCTATCAAATGACACCAAACTATCCCGCAATATTTTACGCTTGAGTGAGTAAAAGCCAATTTTGCGAAAGGGTGCAAAATCCAGTCTTGACAAAAATTAATATTGGCTCTGGCTGGTATCAGTCGAGCTGAGAGTCATGTAAAGGCTTGAAAATTTCCATATTCGGATCAATAGAAGACAAGTTATGATATAACAGGCTATGTTTACTGTATGTCATAACACATCCGATCGATATTTTATGCTTGAGTGAGCAATTAACTACTTTGCTGAATGTTTCAAAATGTTACTTTTGGTGAGTCTTTTAATTTCATCTGGCTTACTCACTCAACCATATATGGTTTTGATGGGTTATATCAGGAAATACATTGAACAAAGACTGTTCTTTAATAAATAGTCTTTCAATGATCAAAATATAAAAATAGGAGGGACCCTAAGCTATCTACAATAATTAAAATTTCTTGAAAATATTCAGAAATATTTCTTTGTGGAGACTTTATCCAACTGTTAACTTTTTTTGGGACGCACTGTAGTGTATAGAATTCGGCGCGGAAACGCAATCGGGCCAACACAACGCTGTCAGGGCGAGGTCCGCTAGCTATTCATTTAACACGCGTTATGAATAGCGGTCCTTATGACTAGCGAGGTTACTCCGTCAGGACTAGCTCTTGTGTATTGTCTTTGCTGACTTGGAAATTAAGTACTCTACATTCTTGATTCAAGAAAACTTACGACAAGCTCTTCGGATTAGTCGTATTCGCCTGTCCAGTCTCCCTGAAGTGATCCGTCACTTGTCTGTAAATCTCTTCATTCCCTTCGTATTCGTTCGGTAGATCAAGGCCTAGCTGTTGCTTCACATTCACTTGGGGCGACTCGACAGTATGTATAGGGTTCGAACCACACTTGGGTGTCTTCAATGAAACTGAGACACTTGGTGAGAGCTGTAGAAACAGAGCGAGGTACACACCAGATGATGGTGCGACTTCTGTTAGTAGGAGGTTGTCGTTCACAGGGCTTACTCGCAGACATGATGCTTCCAGTGTGTATAGAAGCGTACATGAAAGTAATTCACTGGCCAAAGTTCAGATCGATGAAAAGAGTTTCAAGTTATTCTTCCATGTAATAGAATATGAATGCCTTCAACAAGAGAAGTATTATAGACTGAAAACTAAAAGCGACGACGTTTCAACCCGTATAACCGCATTGTCCCTCTCATGCACTGGCGCGCACTGGCGTAGTCTTTCAAGGGGAGTACAAGGGGGCCATGGCCCCTTATTCAGCCCCCCCCCCCCCAAAAAAAAAAAAAAAAAAAATGAAAAGCGAGAGCGAGAGCGAAAAACCGGGGGAAGTGACAGAAAAAAACCTAGATAGGCGCTACAAGCCGTTATCGTTCTCTCAAAATTTGCTAAAATGTCACTAGTTTTCGCGCTTCGCGCGCGGGAAGGGGGAAATAGCTTTTCCCCCTCCCTGCACCCACCCCTGTTACATACAGTGCAATATTGCGTCCAAATAATTGAAAAACAGTCGGGGCGAACTATAACTTTCCGCCTTAAAACAGTGTTTGCTACGAGCCGTTATCTTTCTCTCTCAAATTTGCTATAAAACGTCAGAGCTTTCGCGCCCTCCCTGCACCCACCCCCTGGGAGCACGCTGCACGTGCTCATTACCCCCCCCCCCCCCTAAAATGAAATCCTGACTACGCGGTTGGATGAAACATGTTTACTCAAAAAAGTGGGGGCTGCAGCCCCCGGTTCCACGGACCGTGA
The DNA here is from genome assembly GCA_025617745.1 of Heliocidaris erythrogramma. Lineage (NCBI taxonomy): Eukaryota > Metazoa > Echinodermata > Echinoidea > Camarodonta > Echinometridae > Heliocidaris > Heliocidaris erythrogramma. Next base: position 40,251,001 of record CM046870.1, on the reverse strand, counting down.
TACGGTCTGAAACTACAAGATAAAAAAGTAGTTTGTGAAGAAAACACTCAATTGAATGCCATGATATACTTGCATTTCTAACCATAATTCAACATACTTGTTGGGCTTTATTCAACATGAAAATTAAGATTATAGCATTTCACACATCCCTTTAACTTGAAAGCAAAAAATTATTTTGGGGAAACAAAATCTCCCTGATTTAAGTTCAATCCATACTGCTTCTAGGGAATCATGATCAAGATCATCTCTTTTAAAATAAGATAGGGTATTACGAATATAGATACAGACACCACCACCACGTTTGTCACATCTGTCATCTCTGACTACACTATATTCATTAATATTTACAGCATCGTCTTTAACCAAATTGTTCAACCACGTTTCAGATACACAGAGTATATCCAAATCAAAAAGGTTATTTCATCAATTTTATTAGATATACTGCGGACATTTAAATGTGCAATCTTTAAACCATCATATTTCCGAAGATTGTCTGCATGTTTCTGATAATCACTATAATCAGGATGGTGATTGACCATAGTAGACCTATCATCGGAACATGGTATATTACTATTTATCAGATCAGTTGTTGTAGTAATCATAGAATGATCCTGTTGATTATTCAACTTCGCTGTTACATATATGGAGTTACTAGATGAAGTGCCATCGGCTCTTTCATCTTGGCCGAGGAGCTAGTAATAAGGTTTCGCGCTGCACCCACCCCTGCTACATAAAGTGCAATATAACGTCCAAATAATTGAAGAGCAGTCAGAGCGTCAAACTATAACTTTCCGCCTAAAAAAATGTTTGCTACGAGGCGAGCCGTTATCTTTCTCTCAAAGTTGCTAAAACGTCAGAGCTTTCGCGCTTCCCTGCACCCACCCCTGTTACGTACAGTGCAGTATTGCGTCCACATAACTGAAAAACAGTCAGGGCGTCGAACTATAACTTTCCGCCTAAATTTTTTTTCTCGTAACTTTAGACTTTCGAGAAATTAATATGGCTGGATAAGTTTATTAAAATTGTCTTAGGTTGATCTTCAGAAGTCTTTGTGATCGTGTTCTTAGCATCCAAAAAGTTTGTTGATGATTCTTTTTCAAAATTACGTATACGGTATAATGAAGATTAGACCTTGGTCCTTACTTCATACATTTCGTCATAATATTTCATAACCTGATCGGTACATCTGATGACGTCAGGGCTAACCTCGTCACGTGATGGCATCTTGCTTGCAGGTAGGAATTCGCTGCTCATGAGAGCTGTTTCGTAGAAGTATACCATTCTCTCTACGATGTCGTCTGCAGGAACCATCCAATTCTTCGTCACTTCAGGAGACCCATTCCACTTCAAGAGCGACTCGTCGTACGGCAGCCCCGCGGCTCGGCAGATCTTCGGTACCATTTCTGCTGGTTTCGACAACAGATCGTCGCTGTCGAACACAATCGATTCTGCACCCAGATTTTCTTGTACATGTTTCCACATGTCGTAAACATCTTTATGCGCCAATGCTCCTGAATTTGCGTATGGGTCGTCACGCCCAATGTCGAATGTTTCTTCGACTGCGGCTTCGCCGGTTAAAATACCCAAAGCGGACAGTTGGCCATATACTGATTTTCGAAGCGAGGTAAATACTCTGAGAGGATGACGAATTAGAAAGATATGCTTGAAGCCTTTCGGGATAAACTTGTATTGTCCCGGAGAAAGAGCAAATGACATATCTTTCACCAAGACATGAGGGCTAGCTGACTGCTCCAACAGAAGACTGGTCATTGCATAACTGCAAAACAAAAAATAAGAAAGAAATAAAGTTTGAACTGTTTTTTTTTGTATCTCTTTATGTTACAGGCCCCTTCTCTCTCTCTCTCTCTCTCTCTCTCTCTCTCAAGATTCACCATCACTTTAGTTTGCTGCCCGCGGTCATAAGTACCACATTTATGGTTTCTATGTCGAAAACTACCCCAGTGTACTATTCCTAGTGTTCTGAAATGTTAACCATAAATAATTACATGTATATGCCCTATGCTTGTATATAATTTCAATTGTGTGTGAGTAATTTGAAGGTCCTAAGCCACATACCTGTTATTTTTTTATTATTTTTTTTTTTTTTTTTACTTTTTTGTTCTGTTTTACTGTCACTAGTGTGACCAAATAGAGATATACCCAGGGAGCAAAACCCCATTCCCCCCCCCCCCTATTTTTTTTCATTTTTTTTTTGGGGGGGGGGGGGGGTAGGGAGGGGGGGTTGAGACATGGACTGTTGTAAAAGGTTGTTGGGTATCAACGTAACTTGTTCGGGGACCACTTTGTAGATCTTTAAAGGGGAGGAGAGCTAGTGAGTAAGAAGGGTAGGATATAGGCAGACATGTTCCCATAACCAAAATGATATATGAAGACTTATATCGTACTTCAACTTCGTTTTTTTTTTTTACTGTGAATGGAGGAAGTGGTGGGGGCATAAAAATGTAACTGAGGGGAAGGGGCAGAGTGCAGATACCTACTACCAGGTATCTACATGTTTTGGAGTTTAAATAATGTCTATCACTTGAATCCAGGTCCCATTTATTTCACTGATGACCTAAATTGGTTTCTTCTATAAAACAATTCGTGTAGATATCGATGTAAGTCAAATTTAAGAGAAGGGGGAGGGGGTAAGAAAGGTTACGCATTTACTGACCCCCCCCCCCCCCCCCCCCCCTTTACCATAAGATTTTAAATGCGTTGTCAAGACTCTTCGATCTATTGATCAATTTTCCATCACTATATACGTAATGAATATTGCTTTGCACTAAAAACTCTCGCTTTTAACGCCGGTGGGGGGGGGGGGGGGGGGGGGAGGGGTGCACGAACATGTCACAAGACTATCACTTGAAAGTTGAAACCAGGTCTCATATCATGTATTATTGGACCAACAGGCTTTATTGGTTTCTGTATACACACATATCATCCGTTGCTAGACAAATTAACACCATTATCATAGCAGTAATAAAGAGCTATTTATCAATAAAATATGATTGAACTGCATAATCTGACATCATGCTCAGTATTAAAATATTCATCTGCACGCCAATAGCAACATTTTACTTATCACTGTACGTGTAGTCTTAAAATGGTTTCTGAACGGTTATCATAGCAACAGCATTGGGAGGGGGAGGAGGGGTGCACAGACATGGCACAAGACTATCACTTGAAAGTTGAAACCAGGTCTCATATCATGTATTATTGGACCAACAGGCTTTATTGGTTTCTGTATACACACATATCATCCGTTGCTAGACAAATTAACATCATTATCATAGCAGTAATAAAGAGCTATTTATCAATAAAATATGATTGAACTGCATAATCTGACACCATGCTCAGTATTAAAATATTCATCTGCACGCCAATAACAATTATTAGAGAAATATTTGAATTTACACCTCACAATGTCACTGTTGCTAGGGAGAAGGCAGCCCTTAGCAACCAATTTTTCACTCTTAAGCCAATATCTAAGAGCGCCGTAACTTTTTTGCCAGAAAAGCAGCGAACTTCCAATTTTTACAGGATATTGAAAATATGTTTGGACAATTTTGAAGAAAGTTCCAAGCCATTAGTCATAAGGACATTTGAAATATGGAGAAAATATATTTTGGTGCAATTCATATTTTTGCAAACCCAATCGGGCCCAGACCACGCTGTCACAGGGACAGCTCTTGTATTATTTTCTTTGCTGACTTATGGAAATTAAATACACTGTACACTACATTCAACATTCAAAAAGACTTACGACAAGTTCTTCGGATTAGTCGTATTCCCCTGTCCAGTCTTTCTGAAGTGATCCGCCATTCGTTTGTAAATATCTTCATTCCCTTCATATTCGTTCGGCAGAGCAAGGCCTAGCTGTTGCTTCACATTCACTTGGGCGATTCGGCAGTATGTGTAGGGTTCGAACCACACCTGGGTGTCTTCAGTGAAACTGAGACACTTGGTGAGAGCTGTAGAAACAGAGCGAGGTACACACCAGATGATGGTGCGACTTTTGTTAGTAGGAGCTTGTCGTTCACAGGGCCTACTCGCAGCCATGATGCGCTTCAAGTGTGAAGAAGCGTTATGAATGTAATTCACTGGCCAAAGTTCAGATCGATGACAAGCGTTGAAATCTATCTACTTTTTTGTTCTGTGTAATAGTACATGAATGCCTTCAATAAGGGTAATATACCATATTACAGATGAAACTGAAAGCGACGTTTCCACCCGTATAACCGCATTGTCCCTCTCATGGTTCAAACTGATACCTCCGTCACAATCGTTGCCAAGGCGACCCTAGATTCCTATTGTGCCATTCTGGGTAGTATTGTTTTCTCACATCAGTCTCTTCCATGTGAATGGGATATAATGGTCTGTATTCTATAAAAATTCAATCCTTGATAATTTATAATTATTAGGGCTTCTAATAATTATTCATCATGGTTATAGGCTTCACAATAAAAATACATTACCGTTAACGAAATAATTATGCTATAGCACCTTAACCACTAAATTTCTGAAGATACATAAAACGAAAGGAAAATAAACTGATCAAATATTGAAATATTTGTTATTCAAGTCACCTCAGTCTCCCATAATACCGTAGTCCGTAGAGGTGTCGTAGTCGAGTGGTTTATATACTTGACTGGATATACCAAGGTTGTGGGTTTCGTTTGCAGGCTGCGAAAATCATCATGGTTGGTTTAGCATTGTGAGCTAATCAATTTATAGTTGTAATGGGCAAGATGAACTTTGTTTAAATATTTTTTTTTAAATACACATATTTATAAACTGTCTATTTATAGAAAAAAAAACCGGTGTAAAATGTATAATACCAGCAGTATGCAGTGACTGAAATAGATGTCACTCCTCCCCCCCCCCTTTTTTTTTTGTTTAAGGATATTCATTTTGTTAACTGGTTAAGAAATCACCTATCAGCCAAGAGGCAATCATCATTGACAATAATGTGAGGTTCCTTCATAGATAAGTTAAGTCAACCCGTGATTTGAGTGCCACTAGTTTTTTAAAAGAAAATTGGGGGAGGGGGGGGGGGGTGGGTCATGGTCAACATGGTAGGATGACGATGTGTTTTAGACGAGCCTTGCTTCATACATTTCGTCATAATATTTCATGGATTGATCGGTTAAGCTTATGACGTCAGGACTAACTTCATCACGCTCCTGATCGCAGTTCCATAGATGTAAACCATCTTCTCAACAATGTCTTCAGCAGGAACCACCCAAGACTTCGTCACTTCAGGAGACCCATCCCACTTCAAGAGCGACTCGCCGTATGGCAGCCCTGCCGCTCGGCAGCTCTTCGGCACCATTTCGGCTGGATTCGACAACAGATCGTCGGCGTCGATTACAATCGATTCTGCACCCAGATTTTCTTGTACATGTTTCCACATGTCATAAACATTTTTATGCAGCAAAGTGCCTGGGTTTGAGTAGGGGTAGTGACGATGAAGATCTAACGTTTCTTCGGCAGCATCTTCTCCAGTCAACAGTCCCAAAGCTGATAGTTGACCAAATAATGATTTTCGAAGCGAGGCGAATACTCGAAGAGGATGACGGATTAGGAAGACATGGTTGAAGCCTTCCGGGATAAAATTGTATTTTTCTGGAGAAAAGGCGAATGCCATATCTTTCACTAAGACATGAGGACTAGTTGATCGTTGCAATAAACGGATACTCGTTGTATATAGCTGTACAATACAAAGAAAAAGACCAACAAAGATATTACACATGATAGGATTTTGTCAACCTTCATAGGATCTAATAATACCAGAGGGGCATTTCACTTTATATACACACTTAGAAAAAAAGGTTCAAGTTTGCACCCTAAATGCAACACTGGCAGCACCTTTTTGGGTGCAATCTTGCACCCTACATGAAAAAGGTGCAAAAATGCACCTTTTTGTTCTTGTTTGCACCCTTTAATGCCCGTTTGCACCCTAAAAGGTGCAACTTTGCACCTTTAAGGGTGCAGAAACCTTTGCATCCAAAAGGGCGCACATTTGTACCTTTTCTAAAGGGTACAACTCTGCACCGTTTAAGGGTGCAAATTGTAGCTAACTGCACCCTTAAAGGTGCAAAAAGCTTCTTAGGGTGCAAAGTTGCACCAAAAAAGGTGCTGCCAGTGTTGCATTTTAAGGGTGCAAAACTGTACCTTTTTTCTTAGTGTTATAGGTTAAATGTCACTGCTTTACATAATTCAAAGTTTCAAAGTTGATTGATTTCCACAAACATATATATATATATATCTTTTACAAAAATTTTTAACAGAATAATTAAGAACAGGAACATAACAAATATATGAATTGAAACACAGATATAACAGAACATCATTCAATGGACTTGGTTATACTGATAAAGCGATCATTGGTATAATGTAAACATTGTAATTGTAAAGGAAAGCATAAATAGAGGAGTCTTTTAAGTAAGCACGGCTTTTATTTCAGAGACCCATGTTTGAAAAAAAAGTAAAAAATAGTTACAGTCGTTAAATTAAAATAGAAAAGAAAGAAACAAGCTAATTTAAGCAATATTAACAAGTTTTTAAAATGAAGCTATACAGTTTAGGAGATTTTATAGGAGAAACGTTCTTATGATCTGAGGCAGATCTAGAGTTTATGTATAATTATGGTCACTGAAGGAACACTTTTTTGGAGTTCAGAGAAAATGGAAGATGCAGGCGTTGTGCCCCGACTCAGAAGTTCCCTACTGAGGGACAAGATTGTCCTGTTTATGAGGATAGATTTTAGACCTAGAACTAAGAGTAAACCACTCAGTTCTTCAGATTTACCATTCCTTCAATCGGTGTAATTTTCAATATTATTTAGTATTTTCTCAAAAAGTGATCAGTCATGATAATTACATGTTATATGGTTAATGAAAAATAACTTACGACAGATGTTCTGGTTTCGTTGTATTACCCTGACTTGTTTCTCTGAAGTGATCCGTCATTCGTTTGTAAATCTCTTCATTCCCTTGGTATTCGTTCGGTAGATCAAGGCCTAGCTGTTGCTTCACATTCACATGGGCGACTCGACAGTATGTATAGGGTTCGAACCACACCTGAATACCTTCAATGAAACTTAGACACTTAACAAGAGCTATAGAAACTACGAGACTATAGTGGATTCAAATTTATTATATGGGAAAATCCGGTGGATTCGGTCGTCTGTTTTCGAACTTCGTAATTAAAGCAAGAAAAAAACCCAATATTATTGCAAAATAAAAAAATGCAGAGGTCAATTTTTCAGCAAGTGAGGTATATCCATAGGGGTATATCCATAGGGGTATATCTATATCATGTATATGGGGTATATCATGCATAGGGCATATCCATAGGGGTATATCTATATAGGGAAATATCTATATGGAGTATATCCATATGGGATATTGACACCTTTGAAGAGTTGGCATAATTATATAGACGTAATGTGCATGTTTTGTATTTTCATGCATGTTTATGTATACATAGTGCATTTTTATTACTTCATAATCATCATGACTATGAAATATGAGTGAGCGGGTATCACAATGTCAATATCTATCATAAGTTCTTTTTCTATATTGTATTTCTGCTATGGGGTATATCCAGGGTATATCCATAGGGGAATATATCCATATGGGGATATATCTGTATATAGGGGTACATCTATATGGGGTATATCCATAGGGCATATCCATAGGGGTATATCTATATAGGGAAATATCTATATGGGGTATATCCATAGGGTATCCATAGGGGAATATATCCATATGGGGATATATCTGTATATAGGGGTACATCTATATGGGGTATATCCATAGGGCATATCCATAGGGGTATATCTATATAGGGGAATATCTATATGGAGTATATCCATATGGGATATTGACACCTTTGAAGAGTTGGCATAATTATATAGACGTAATGTGCATGTTTTGTATTTTCATGCATGTTTATGTATACATAGTGCATTTTTATTACTTCATAATCATCATGACTATGAAATATGAGTGAGCGGGTATCACAATGTCAATATCTATCATAAGTTCTTTTTAGGTGGTCTGTCGGTATCGACAGATCACCTTTTAATTTTGTCAGAATTTTCTTCTTTATTATTTATTTATTTTTAAGACAAATTTTTGTTCCTACTAAATCTCAAAATCGGCCATGTCAATATCATCGAGTTTCATGTCATGTATGAGGTCAATCATGGACATGGTCAACTAAGCTTTTGGAGGTCATCGGGTCATCGTGACGTCATCAAGACGCCATTTTGTAAATTTACAAGATCGATTATATCTTCATAATCGATCATAAAAAATTAACTATATTCACATCACATAAACTTCAGATGACGGGTCATCAAGTCATGTCCTCACAGGTCATCTAGAGGTCAGGACGTGCGCGTACGCGCGCGTCAAAATTTAAAAATGCTCAAAATCACTTAGGATCAAGTCTGCACACGTTTCAGGTCATTTTGAGCATTTCAAAAATGTCCGTGCGTAAGCGTCTGCGCGCGCGTTTTAGGCGCGCGCAAGTCGTAAATAACGTTAAAACGCTGTTTTTTCGACTGATTTGCAATCCTGACATTTTTCTTCATCATTTCCATCCACTTGGAATCATTTCAATCAATAATAAGGTCGTACGGGCGCGTCAAAGTTCAAAATCCGTGCGCGCGTCTATGGCGAAAATAACGTAAAAACGTGCAAAAATATGCCTCTACAAAATTAATTCTAGCTCTTTAAATAGTCCATAAACCCCCCATTTTTTTTCATCATCAGGTAGGGTATGAATCATAGATATGATTTCATGTATCATTTGACCCTTATAAACATTATGACGTCATCAAAATGGCACCAGAAATCCAAATTTCCATTTTTCATGTTTTGACGTCATCACATTATGCAAATTTGGCTCTAGATTCGTAATTATTGGTTGTTTTTCGCCCAGATTTTGATATGTCATAGCTGAGGAAATTTCCTACAAAATCTGTTTCCACCATTTTTCATTCTAATGACGTCATCACAGTGAAATTTTCAATTAAAGATGCCATGCCAGAATTTTCCCTATTTGCGTGTTATGTCTATGGAAGATGATTTTTTTTCGAATCATGAATCTACATGACATTGTTCTCTGAGCTGTATCTCAGTTTTTTTTGGTCTATTTTCTTCCAGATTTTAGTATGTTATAGCTGAGACTATAAGCTTTTATAAGTGTGGTCTCCAATTTTTGATCAGATGTCGGGATCATGCCCAATTTTTCACTACAAAATGGAATTTCAGAATCCCGTTTTTCGTTTACGTGTTATCTCTATGGGAAATGTTTTGGTATATTGGTCAAAGCACTTGCCTCTCATTCCGGTGACCCAGGTTCGATCCCCGGTGGGTCCATTAAAAAAATTTTTTTTTTTGCTTCTTTTTGCCTTTCATTTTACCATCTTATTCGACTATTATAACATAAGCAATCACAAACAAAGTAATAAAATGTCTTATTTTGCATGTTATGTCTATTAGAAAGTAGTGTGCAGTAGTTGTTGTATAACCCTATGGAAAATCTGATTCCCTGAAGTGTATTAAAGCTATCCTGCAATATCATTAGTCCTATTTGATATCACAATTTCTCAAAATGATAATGATGATGATGATGATGATTATCAACATCATTATCATCAGCACTGTCATGATGATATAATGATCATCATCATGATTATCTTCAACATCATTATCATCATCCCTGTCATGATGATATTCATGATGATGATGATATAATATCATCACCGTCATGATCATCATTGCTATTATTATTGTCATCACCATCATTATATCACCTTCATCATGATAATCATCACCATTATCATGATTGTTATCTTGCACAAATATTATCACATCTTCCAATGACCGTTCCACACATTTTCTACATTCCTGTCCTCAAGAAGCATCTCCATGCGTGGCATTCTTGACTTCCTATCTTCAATTTAGTATTTCCCCATTATTATGATCATCCTGATTACAATGATGATCATACCAATTGAAAGACAGACCACCTAATTCGTCCTCATGACGAATTAAATTCTAGTTCTATATTGTATTTCTGCTGTAAGTAAATCAGCCCGGTAAATCAGATCATCTTCGTATCGTGCTCAGGTTTTTATAGCATACGTCCTCTCTGCTGCCTCGGGCTCGGGGGCTTGGCTACCTTTAGTCTCCCGTTACGCGCCGGTAAACTCATAATTTTTTATGGGCGAACTACGATTTCATTTACTTTGACCATAAAGTTACAAACTTCATGCTTGGACGGACCAGCTCTAGAGCTTGTCCGACTTACAGTGTTGCTGCGTTTGGCCTTTTCTTTTAGATGCGGTGGTTTGTAGCTTATGAATGGGGTGGCTTGACGCTATGACGGCGGGGAGAACGAGTGCCCTTTTTGTTTTGTTTTAGGGTTTTCAGACGCGCTACGGGGATGTTCACATGCCATTGCTTACAACCCGTGCTTTCCAAATGATATGCACATACATTTCTGATTTTCTCCATGCATTTTTTTCTCTTCCTTAATTATTTGTTCTGCTATATTCCAAGTATTGTGCTCTATAGCCATTGATTTTTATTCTAAGTTGGTAATGGTTGGACTCCGTTCAGGCTCGTCCGTATGGGTAATGATGTATGATATCACGTATACAGATAACTCTTACGATTGTTTTTTGTACTAGCACATGCACTTACACCCAACTGCACAAGCACTTTCCCATATTTCCTTACCTGTATTTCCTTCAACGAAGTCTCAATAATTCATTATGGAAATGAATAACAATCCCTTTATTTTTAACAACCTAGTTAATGGACATCCTGTTGAGAGTAAATACTGTACTCCTACAGAATTCAATAATACTTTTCAGGATAATTTAGATGACGTTAAATTATTGCATATCAACGCTAGAAGCTTAAACAGAAATTCTGATGATTTTCGAAACCTTCTTAATTCATTAAATCATTTTAAATTTACAATAATTGGAGTAACTGAAACTTGGTTACATCAGACTTCCCCTCCATTATTCAATTTACCTATAATTATACTCTGGTCAGAGCTGATCGTGTAGGTATAGGAGAGGTGGTGGCGTTGCATTTTATGTAGCTGATCATTTGAATTTTAAGATTCGGTATGATATCAGATTTGATCAAACGGAAGTACTATTTATTGAGATTGACAATCCCCAAAGTAAAAATTTAATTATAGGATTAATATAGAGGCTCTACATCTCACTAGCAGAATTTGCTATTTCCGTAGAGTCCTTTTACCAAACAAATGTAAAACAACTCTCTCATGTGTATTTTAAGTTGTTTGTTTTTGGTAATAAACTCATTCATTCATTCATTCATTCATTCATATATAGAGCCTCTGATACTCAGTTTGACCTATTTTATGATAATTTTAAGCAATGTGTTATCAAATTGGCAAACGAGAATAAGCAGATATATTTTCTTGGCGATTTTAATATCAACTTTCTTTTATTACATCACAACAATTATTCTAATAGGTTTCTTCAACTGATGAATTCATATGGATATTATTCTTTTATAAACAATCCCACCAGAGTTAATGTACACTCCTCAACTTTAATTGATAATATATTTTCTAATGTACATTGCAAAAAGATAACTGGAGGTCTGTTATGCTCAGAAGTATCGGACCACTTACCTATATTTACTATTTGTGAAAATCAATGTTTAGATTTAAATCACCACAACATTTTATGTATCGGAAAGAGACTCCTCACAATATTGAAATATTAAAACAAGATTTAGCCATGGAAGAATGGAATGATAAACGTAAACGTAATAAACCTATCAACCCATGGATAACTAAAGGCATGAAGAAATCAATCAAAACAAGAAATCGACTTTATAAACAACATTTAAATAACCCCACGGATTCAAGTTTACTTGTTTATAAAACATACCGTAACACATTAACAAAGTTAATTCGTTTCTCTCGCAAATTACACTTTTCAAACAAATTACAAAAGGTGAAATCCAACTCGAGCGCAACATGGAAAGTTATAAAAGAAGTTATGGGAACTAAAAGTGACACTTTACCAAAAGATGATTTTACTTGTAATGGTAACAAATTTGCAGATTCTAATGACTATGCCGATTGCTTTAATTCTTTTTTTCACTAATATTGGTCCTCAACTTGCTGCCAAAATTGCTACTCCAAATAATGCTCATTATAAGGAATTCTTTTCAGAACCGACTCGGGCATCTCTCTTTTTAAATCCCACAAACTCCAATGAAATAATTAATATTACTAAATCATTAAATGCTTCGAAATCCCAAGGTCACGATAAAATAAGTACTTCACTATTAAAGGAAATAATCCATTTCATTGCTGACCAGTCTTTACAGTCAGGCATTTTTCCTGACTTGTTCAAAATAGCCAATGTAACTCCAATTTTTAAAAAGGATGACCAACATGAAATCAGCAATTACCGTCCTATTTCTATCCTCCCCAGTATATCTAAAATCTTAGAGAAAATTGTTTATAATAGATTATATAGCTTTTTAAACCTCCATAAAGTACTAAATCCGAACCAATACGGTTTTAGAAAAAAACATTCCACTTACCTAGCTCTTGTCCAAATTTATGATAAAATCACAGATGCCATTGCAAAAAAAAGAACATGTTATTGGAATATTTTAGACCTTAGTAAAGCGTTCGACAGGCTCAATCATGGTATAATATTTTCTAAACTTTATTCTTGTGGTGTTCGCGGCTCAGCGCTTTCTTGGTTTAAAAGTTATTTAAGTAACCGAAAGCAATATGTTACATTCAATGGTATTGATTCACAGTCCCTTCTAATTAAGTGTGGTGTCCCCCAGGGATCTATCCTGGGCCCGCTTTTGTTTTTAGTGTATGTCAACGATATAATTAATACGTCATCATTATTATCCTTTATCTTATTTGCAGACGACACTAACATTTTTTATTCTCATAAGAACCTAAAATCATTGGAAAATACTTTAAATGTTGAATTACTTACAGTTTCGAAATGGTTTAAATGCAATAATCTTTTTCTCAATATTAAAAAAACTCAATTTATGCATTTCAAACACAATATCCATGTAGCTAATACTCCTATTAATATTAAGATAGATAACATTTCCGTCGAACAAAAGAAGAGTTCTAAGTTCCTAGGCGTTATAATTGATGAAAATTTAACATGGAACGATCACATTAATCATATTATATTATGCATTTCCCGAGGTGTGGGAATCATTTATAAGTTAAAATTAATGTTGCCACGAACAACTTTGTTTTTATTGTACAGGGTTGGAAAAAAGTTTGGAATATTTTTTTGGCGATGAGTATGTCTGATTTTAAATGCTAGTTTCTACTATATTGTGATGAATAATTCATCCAAATCGGATTAACTGTGTTGAATGAAGTCTACTGTTCTATCTTGTACCAAAGATTACGTAATATTGTTAAACATGTTACAATGGCTGACCAATGAACCACATGTTCTCAGATTTGCTCTATTTGTGTTTGAACATCTTGTTATACATTTCTGTACTTCACGTGGAATTTTGAAAAAGCTACGTGCAGTTTGCAGTCATTTTGAGGACTTCGGTATAGCAATTAAACTGTATCTGATTATTTAACTTTTTCGTTAGACATTTGCAAAAACAGCAAATATACGCTTCCGAATTCCAAGTGGACCTCTGCACTGTGTGATAAGCCTGATTTTTAATGTTGTGCTTTTAAAGTTAAAAAGGGACACATATCTTTTATTTGAACCTCAAAGAAGAACTTAAAATGACGAGGGATATGTTTAAGACAAGAAATAATTCTTGGAATAAAAATATTCCAAACTTTTTTCCAACCCTGTATAACACATTGATACTTCCTTATATAACATATTGTAATGTTGTTTGGGCTAACCGGGTATTACCAAACTCAATCCCATTCTTTCCCTACAAAAGCGGACACTTCGTATTTTTACAGGATCATCTTACTTTTCTCATTCTGATCCACTATTTTTTCAGCTTAAAACATTGAAGGTCACTGATTTAAATATTTTTCAAGTTGCAGTTTTTATGTTTAAATATAAAAATAACCATCTTCCTTCCTCATTAAAAAAATTATGTAATCTAAACAGTACAATTCACACATACCCTACCCGTATTTCAGAAATTTTTCATCTAACAAACCCAAAATTATTAATAACGCATAAATCAATAAGACACCATGGCCCTGACTTGTGGAATAATCTACCCACAACAGTTAAAATGTGCTCCACAACTTACTCTTTTAAAGCGACTATGAAGCGTAATCTAATATCCATATACTGAAATCTACCACATTGACCATCTATGTAAAATTATAGTATTTTACTGATTATTGATCAATACAACAACTCATGAATACATCTTGACCCCACTGCTAATGCACTTGCACTTGCACTGCACTTGCACTTGTTCTGCACCTCCTTATGACCTCTTTTCTCAATTTCTTTTTTTTTTAAAGTTCTTTGTCGCTTTTTTACTTTGAGGCCGCCATCGACATCAAGCAAATAGCTCATGATGACGGTCTCCTGCGTTCATAAATCCTGTTAATTGTAAAATGTTAATTCCCCATATTGTATACATATTTTCTATGTATTCAAGAAATAAATTGTTAATGTCTGACAATATGTTTATATTATTGTTTTCATCTGTAATACATGTATTACTATATTTTGTATCATGCTATTGAACGCAGAAATAAAATCAATCAATCAATCAATCAATACCTTGTCGTATATCCGATGCAAAGAAATCATGTTCGGATAATGCAAATTTTCATTGAAATGTTAGCACATGATTTTCAATAGGGCTGGATAAGTTTATTGAAATTGTCTTAGGTTGATCTTTAAAAGTCTTTGCGATCGTGTTCTTAGCATCCCAAAGGCTTCAAGTTTGTCGATGTTTTTCAAAATGACGTTTACGGTATAATGACGATTAGACCTTTATCCTAACTTCATACATTTCGTCATAATATTTCATAACCTGATCGGTACATCTGATGACGTCAGGGCTAACCTCGTCACGTGATGGCATCTTGCTTGCAGGTAAGAATTCGCTGCTCCTGACAGCTGTTTCGTAGAAGTATACCATTCTTTGCAGGGTGTCGTCTGCAGAAACCATCCAATTCTTCGTCACTTCAGGAGACCCATCCCACTTCAAGAGCGACTCGTCGTATGGCAGCCCCGCCGCTCGGCAGATCTTCGGCACCATTTCGGCTGGTTTCGTCAATAGATCGTCGGCGTCGATCACAATAGATTCTGCACCCAAATTTTCTTGCATATGTTTCCACATGTCATAAACATCTCTATGCACCAATGTTCCAGAATTTACGTATGGTTCGTCACGCCCAATGTCGAATGTTTCTTCGACTGCGGCTTCGCCGGTTAACATACCCAAAGCGGACATTTGACCATATACTGATTTTCGAAGCGAGTCAAATACTCTGAGAGGATGACGAATTAGAAAGATATGCTTGAAGCCTTTCGGGATAAACTTGTATTGTCCTGGAGAAAGAGCAAATGACATATCTTTCACCAAGACATGAGGGCTAGCTGACTGCTCCAACAGAAGAGCGGTCATTGCATAACTGCAAAACAAAAAATAAGAAAGAAATGAAGTTTGAACCAATTATGTAACACCACAATTAAACATTCTACCAACATAACCACTCATCAAGAATTCATAGGCGTAGCCCCCTATTCACACACTTAAAAAAAAAAGGTCATCCACGGAACTTACGGGTCTAGTATGACGGTGATTTATTTTTTTTGTCTCTCTTGAAAAGGGTAATGTGATGGCATTAATCATCATAGTCTTACACTTTTCAGATAGACCTTTTCCAAAACCATTACTCTTAAAGAAGTGAAAGAGCAATTATGTGGTACCTGTAACTTTGTATACTTTCTTTCTAAAAATTTAAAATTTGACGGGACTTTTTAAAAATTAATTTAAAGGATTAAGGTGTGGTTAGAGACAAACATTTTAATATTTCAAAGGACCATAATATTGATATTTTGTATGGTGGGAATGAAAGGTATTATCAGCTTAGTCCGAAAGGGTGGGTAGCGTCGCGTCGCAAAGATATGCACGGCTGTCATCTTTGGAGGAAGATCCGTATTTTAAATCGCTCGGGGAGGTGGCGAGAATTTTTTCTCCAGCCCTCCAAAAGTCTCTCAGTGGAGGGGGTGGGTATCAAATTTTATGGGGTCCACTTTTCCTCCCATAATTCTCTGACAAGCAACAAAAGACAAACAAAAAAGGTTATCATATCTAAAAGGGGGGGCATATAGCATACTTTTCTTTCAAAGGAGGGCGGGCAGGCACGGGCTGGGATCCGTAAATCCGCCACTATTAGAAAAAGTCTAAATGCACCCTTTCGGCAAAACCGGGAGAGGTTCCTGGATGACAGCCCTGCATTTCTGTGCCCCTCCCCCCTTTTACAAAATCCTGGATCCACCCCTGATGACAGCCCTGCATTTCTGTGCCCCCCCCCCCTTTTACCAAATCCTGGATCCGCCCCATAGTCACTGCATTATATAATTCAGAGTTTGAGAGTTGATTGATTTCCACAAACATATTATCTTTACAGAAAATTAAGAACAGGAACATAACAAATATATGAATTGAAACACAGATATAACAGAACATCATTCAATGGACTTGGTTATACTGATAAAGCGATAATTGGTATAATGTATACATTGTAATTGTAAAGGAAACCATAAGTGGAGGAGTCTATTAAGTAAGCACGGCCTTTATTTCAGAGACCCATGTTTGAAAAAAAAGTAGTTACAGTCGTTAAATTAAAAGAAAAAAGAAAGAAACGAGCTAATTTAAGCAATATTAACAAGTTTTTAAAAAGACGGAGAGGAAAAAAACAATAATTGAAGCTATACAGTTTAGGAGATTTTATAGAAAAAATGTTTTTATGATCTAAAGAGGCAGAATTATGTATATGGTCATCATGGATGATGCAGGCGTTGTGCCCCGACTCAGAAGTTCCCTATTGAGGGAAAAGATTGTCCTGTTTATGAGGATAGATTTTAGACCTAGAACTAAGAGTAAACCACTCAGTTCTTCAGATTTACCATTCCTTCAATCGGTGTAATTTTCAATATTATTTAGTATTTTCTCAAAAAGTGATCAGTCATGATAGTTACATGTTATATGGTTAATGAAAAATAACTTACGACAGATGTTCTGGTTTCGTTGTATTACCCTGTCCTGTTTCTCTGAAGTGATCCGTCATTCGTTTGTAAATCTCTTCATTCCCTTCGTATTCGTTCGGTAGATCAAGGTCTAGCTGTTGCTTCACATTCACTTGGGCGACTCGACAGTATGTATAGGGTTCGAACCACACCTGAATACCTTCAATGAAACTTAGACACTTAACAAGAGCTGTAGAAACGGAACGAGGTACACACCAGATTATTGTACGACTTCTGTAAGTAGGCGTGGTTGATCGTTCGTTAGCATCCATAACGCCTTCACTATACAAGGAGCCCCCTTAGTTGAAATCTAATGATTATGGTCAGTTGTGTACATGTATATGCTATATTCATAACAAAAAGCACTGGCCTCAAATAAGAACGGTTTACCTCGATCAAAAGAATCAATGGTTCAAAGTCATTCTCCCGTGAAACGATAGTATGGATACATTTAAGAAGAAAAATAGACAGAAACGAATAAACAACTCTTGTGACCCAATTCATACATTAGGCATGAAAAAAAAATTCAATTATCCACCATTTTCAACTACGAGACTATAGTGGATTCAAATTTATTCTATGGGAAAATCCGGTGGATTCGGTCGTCTGTTTTCGAACTTCGTAATTAAAGCAAGAACCCCCCCCCCCCCCCCAATATTATTACACAAACAAAAAATGCAGAGGTCAATTTTCAGCGTGAGGTATATATCCATAGGGGTATAACCATAGGGGTATATATCTATAGGGGTATATCTATATAGGGAAATATATATGGGGTATGTCCATAGGGTATATCCATAGGGGAATATATCCATACGGGGTATATCTGTATATAGGGGAATATCTATATAATATCCATAGGGCATATCCACAGGGGTATATATATATAGGGGAATATATATATGGAGTATATCCATATGGGGTATATTCATAGGGGTATATCCATACATTTTTTAAATATTGTTTAGTCCCGAGAGACGGGGAGGAAGAGAGAGGGAAATTACTTTTTTTTTAAGAAGAAAGAAATGTGTTTGGGTGCGTGTGTATAGAGTGCGTATAAAAAATACCACAATTTTCAAAATGTCCTTCAAAATGATAATTTCACAATGTATGCATATTTTTTTTCTTATACAACCATTAATGAGAGTACATTTAATGGGATGACACTATAAAGTGCTCCTGAGTGGGCACTGGCTACTTTGAAAAGCTCGCTACTTCTGCGCAAAAACTTCTTCAGTCTTGAATTGTAACAATTTGCATACTATGCAGAAACTGAATGTGCTATGTTGACTGTCAGTGATAACCATCATTATGTTGATCTTAAACAAGTTAAACCATATCCCCAGCTGTGCGCCCTTAAGCACCCTCTATACACACATACACTCACCCACCCACACACGACATTGCATTCATGTATGATGTCTTTCTGCACACACTTTTTAAAAGTCTTTTATCATTGGATATGAATTCTTAGAACTTGCCCCCATCTCTTCCATCTATAACTGCATGATGTGTTATACTGTCTGGAGCATGTGGAAAACATGCAGTGTCATGCATGCTTACCATGTAAACAGGTTTACTTGAAGAAATGATAAAGCATATTACCTTTTATCAATGTTTCCTTTCCTTATTCATCATACAAAGCCTTTCTTGTGTCTTGTTACTTTTAAGATGAATTAAACATTTGACTAAGAAAACGTATAAATCTTAGGATATTCCTCCAATCCCTAATCTTTTCAACATAGTATATGCAGATGATTTGTGCTGGAAAGATTCCACCTGTAATGACGATGGTGGTGGTAGCTAATACTGCTGCTGGTGGTGGTTGTAATGTGGGCAGTGGCGTATCCACGGCTATATGAAGGGCTACATAGCTCCTACTTAAAGGCTATGAGTGTAAAGAAAGGAACCCCTAATTTAGGAAGATCCCACCCTCCGCCCTTTTTCAATATCTGACCCATTGGGGTGGGGCGGGGGGGGGGGGTGCACGGCTAGGTATGGGGTTAAACTTTAAGATAGATTTGGCTCAAATCAATAAAATATTGTTGATAGTTAACAGAGCACATCCAAACACTGCTTAAAATTCAGTTTTATGAAAGTAATACAAAAACTCTTGTATCTACTTTAGAACGTATTCAGAAACGATGTCAGTATAAAAGTTGTGAAGCAGCATTGGAAATGTGCAATTAACGTTTATTAGAAGCAATACGTGAGCAATTATACATAGACTTTGCTAATTCTCTTGCCAAACACCAACAATTTAAAGAATGTTTACCTCTTAAAGATAAAGTTAAGTTCTCGTCATGAGATTCAATTGTAAAAGAACTGTCTCAAAGTAATTTGGAAATGTTGATTATATAGCACATAAGACTTGGTGTATATGATGTAAGGTTTTGGAAGACAAAATGATAAGAAATTGACTCAATCCTGCTGAGATTCACATGCTCTGCACACAGAAATGTGTATATGGGACTACACGCAAGTTTCCGGCGCGAACATTCCAGCTGTTTCTTGTCATAGTTTGAATGTGAGGGCATTTGAAGAGCAATCTTTTTCAGGGGGACATATCTACTATGATAATCTTCCAAACTAACATAATAAGAATGAGAAAGCTCACAAAATATTTTTTACCTTTCCCAAAACTCAAGCTTCCCTATATGCATATACATGTACCTTCTTTTAAAAAAAATGTATTAATGTATATTTTGTTCTTGAAAGCCTTGCTGTCTTCTTGTCACGCTTTTTTTGTCTTGTGTCTGTGTATGTCTTTTGTCGTCTGATGTAACCCTTTGTTATATCTTTATCTTCCCTTCCAACCCCCCCCCCCCCCCCTTTCATTCCTATCCTCGTCTTGTGATGTAAACAAATCTCCCTTGCCCCCATTGTACATAGTCACCCTTGTTTATTCTTCTTTTTTTTCGTATTGTGTATTCCTTGCTACCATTTTTTGTTTTCTTCAATATATATATGTTTTTTGTATATAATATCACTTTTTATTCCTGAGGGACCTTATCTTACAAGCTATGTTTCATTAAGGTCTCCTCGTTTGCCTTTCTCAAAATACTGTTATCCTTTGTTATCATACAGTCATGTACATGTACTCAGTCATTTATTTATGTTTAATATACTTGTAAAGCCTAGTGTTACTGTTGTCATATTTACCATTGTTGAAAGAAAGTGTTAATGTTTTTGTTTTTGTTACTTATTGTTGGAAGAAAGACAAATGAATCAACAAAGTACTTATTCTCTAAGATCTCAATCAAAGTTTAAACAATATCACTGCAAAACAAAACGCTTCCAGTGCAGCTCACTTCCATACTTTAGAAATCTTCTCAATATTGTCATAATTTCACAGTTCATGATTGCACCATGACTTAAGATTGACTTTTGACATTTTATCTCGATTTTCTGCATTTCTGAATGTTTCTTGCCATCACCCCTCAACAACTGTAATGATGATTGGGACCCCTTTGTCTTTTTATTTCTCCCGGCTCCTCTCTCTCTCTATCTCTATCTCTATCTCTCTCTTTTCTCTCTTTTCTCATCAATCTCCCTTTCCCTCTCCTACACCTCTCTTCCTCTCTTTCTATTTTAAAATTTGAATTTGATCAATGAATTTTTATGAAATATCTATATGTTTAATTTTTTTATATAGATGTCTTGTGTTATTTGTACTTTGATTGTAATTGTAAAGTATCTTGTGAAATGGATCGCAATTCGGTCGTTGACTGCGATGATCTTTTAATTAACCATTTCTATATCTATATATTCTTCCGTGAAATACATCATGCAGATATAGCCCGGGGGGGGGGGGGGGAACCATTCAACTATATTGCTGTACACACGCGCGACCACAGTAGAGGTGTTGTGGATCAGTGGATAAGTCCCCGGACTGTGAACCACGAGGTCCGGGGTTCGAATCCCACCGCAGCACTAGCAAGACTTTGGCAAGACGTTAATCTACATTTGCCACTCTCCACCAAGGTGTTAAATGGGTACCCGGTAGGATGGCGAAAGTTAATGTCGTTTGCTTAGCATGTGAGCGTCTCTGTACTGCCCATTGCTGGAATGCTCCCCAGGGAGTGGAGAATGTGCATGACCGGGGTAATGATATATATCTAGCGCGTTGGGCCAGTTTGGGAAAGGCGCTTTATAAATGCCAGGTATTATTATTATTTTCCAAACACCACATAAACGCGTTTTATCCAGTGTGCTTCCTTGAAATTTTACCCCCTAAACAAGAGACTCGTCGGACAAAATCCAGACAAGTAACTGGCAAAAACTACCCTTTTCACTCGTTTTTGGGTCGGGCGTGTGTACAACAATATTTGTTGAGTGCCCCCCACCGAAATATAGGCCTACATACAAAATGCTATTGGATCTATATTTCAATTCATTTTAATTTATATAATCAAACCGCTGAAAAGCGTGGTGAAATCGCATTTTGTAACCTAATAGCCCAGATGTCCACAGATTAATCTTATACATTTCATTTCAAAACAAAAATATCAAAACTAGGAATTTATTTGGCCCAATAATAGATCTATATCATATAGATCATGGGCCAAAAAAATATATACCGTATATGGCCCGGTATATGCAATTTGGACCGATCATTGGGCCTTCTCTAGAGACCTCTGCCAAAACGTGGAGATGTGAATTTACATCCCCTACTCAAAAAGTGAGGGGGATATAGCCCCATCCCCCAACCAACTTACGCCAATTGTGATTCGACAAGATATGTCAATAAATATTAAATTAGCGTCTGTGCTAGCAGACTATCCCACAAACACAACACCGTCTGCGGGTAAGACTATGTAGTCGATTCGTACGCAATTTAACAACGTGACAATTTCTTATATCAGTCCCATGCGTTCATACTCAAGTCAAGTTTTTGGAAGAAGAGTTGATTCGCAACGTTCGTCTTCTCAATATCTCACCAAAATGTCGAAAACAGTGCGTAAAAAGAGAAAAGAGCAAGGGATAAAGAAGTCCAACAGTAGTACGAATCCTGGTAAGTTGAACTGTTTCTGTACTATTGTATTGTCTATTTTTGCGAGTCTGCTTGATTGATTCAATGATTGTTTGACTGACAAGTGACATGACTGATCATGCCGATGTTCATCAAGACATCATAATCATTTTTTTTTTTTTTTTTTGGGGGGGGGGGGGTAATTATTTCATTATTTAAGCCTCTTATGTTTCTTAAAATGGATTATATCTTAATTCTTGATAAATATCTCCTGACTTTTCAAGTCTTAAAATAAATAAATAAAGTCAAACGCAAAGATTGAATCTGCACCAGAATTTCAGAATGATCTCAAAAAGTAAAAAAAAAAAAGAAAGCTGGATGATCCAGTAGCAAAGAAAGTCCAAGTCTACCACGAAAAATTCCTTTAATTATAATCTCCATTATCTTGTTCATGTGGCTTTTCAGGATGTGTTTTCATGGTTTTTTAACAGGCTAGGACCCTTACTTAGCCTTGGGCAGGTGTTACTGTTAGGAGGCAATCTTAACTTCAGTTTACTTTAGTTTAAGTTGAGTAAGTTTAACAAAATGAAATGTTGCACAATGAATTAGTTTCTAGATCTACATCATACATGTTCTAATTCTAAGTTAGTCAACATATTTGTTTCAAGTGTGGTCAGGGATGTCCACCCTCCCGCTTTTGGTGGGAATCTCACGCCACCACGCTCATTCTCCCGCCGTCCCACTCCCACCAGCCGAAAACGCTGATGACCTTTTTTTTTTCTTTTTTTTTTTTTGCTTGTTAGAAAATTTTGGAGCGACTTTTGGAGGGCTGGCGAGAAAAAAACAAATGAATCTCCCTCCAAGCAGTTACCCAAAGTTGACAGCCCTGGTGTGATGATCTGACATAAATTTCTCATAATATGTTATCTGGTCTAGGCCACTCAAAGATATGGTACCTTCGTACCACAATGAATTTCCTCTCATAGCAAGTGTGTGACATTTTGCACATATGTGTGCTGGAAAGGAGCGAGATCGCCGGCGAAAAAAAGCTTGAAAATTTCACTTAATCAAGATGATAAAGATCCTATGGAAGAATCTGGCATGAAGTTAGATATTCTGTCATGCTTATTATATTGGTGTTTTTACCTCTTCAAATTTAGAGGTCGTGACCACCGCCAAAATTGACCCAGCCCCACAGAGTGATGGTTCCGTGAGTGGGTCTAATGTTAGGCTTTATTTTTTTGAAGATAAATGTAGTTTTGTCCTGGGTTGTGAATTTGTGATGGGGTTTTCATGGTTTTAGTTTATGCTTACTAAATGGTTAGTGTTAAATTTGACCATTTTAGCAATGGTTGGCAACTTAGCGGAACATGTTTTACAATAATGACATTCATTTTGCGTTGTAGTTGAGGGTTGTCTACCCATAAAAATATTATCACTAACAGTGTCAGTGAAACCATAAAGTTCCCCCTTTTTGTAAAAACATTTAAAACTGGTGCTAAGCAAATTCCTTCAGAAAAGTTACATACCTCAATCAGGCATTCCTTTGTAGTAGGTACATAACACTTTGTCGCTAAGATTGACCCACTCACACCATCGAATATGTTTGTGTGTTTTTAACCGTTCTTGAAATAGAGGGAGAATTATCAGCACCCCCCCCCCCCCCCCCAAAAAAAAAAAAAAATAGACAGGGGCTAGGCTAGGCTGAATAAGGGACATTTGCTCCTTAAAGTTTGTCAAAAACCACAAAACATATCACAATCAAAATGAAATTTCTGTCAGTGAATTATAATGCATTTAAATCTTTGGACATAATAGTAAGACTTTAAATAAAGTAGATCAGTTGCATGATCTCCTTATTAATTCTAAAAGCGATCATCTTAAATGCATTTTCAATTAATATATTTTTTCTCATTTTTGTTGTGTCTAGATCGTGTCAAAGGAGTAGGAGGAAGCAACATGAGAGACCGTACTACCATCAAGAGATTGAACATGTATCGTAAAGGCAAACCAAAAAGGTATCCAACTTGACTTCTTTCATGTGTTAACCACCGATAATTCCCCCCCCCAAAAAAAAAAAATAAAAAATAAATAAATAAATAAATAAATTATAAATATATAAATTAAAAGAAATTAAAAAAGTACTGATAACTCTTCCTTTTGGTGTGTATTACATTTCCTGTAACATTGAATTTAAATTTTCCATGTTGCCTTCTTTAAAGAATTTCATTTATTTAGATAGTTATGAAACCATAGTCTACCTAACATACATGTATCAGAATTGATGATGCTTGTCATTCTTATGCAATAAATCACTGATATGTAATCCCGACTTAAATCATAAAGATTCTTCAGTTTTCACACAATACATTATTATCACCTGTGACATAGAGACAACAATCTGTCACAAATGCAAATTTCAAGATTTCTTATGGTTGATGATATATTAATGTTCTATTTTTTCAGAAATCGGAAGGGTAAGATTGTCCAAGCAGCTCCGTTTCAATCACAGCTGAAGTCAGGGACAGTAGCTCGGGTGGAGCCCAATAGAAAATGGTTTGGTAAGTTTCTAAATCATTACAAAGTTTATTTATTTTTTCCTCTATAGATCATAATATTTTGGGAGCCACCCAAACTATACTGGCTTTTAACGTGGAGAAGGTTTACGGTTCACCATGTGTGTTGGTAGGAGGAAAGGGAAAAGGAAATTAGAGATGGATAGACCATGCAAACCTTCAAAGATCATCTATACTGGCTTTGATCAACATACTAGATTGTATAAGTGACACTTGAGTGACTTGATTATTAGTATGATGGGGAGCCCTATGTCTGTGCACGTAAGGTTTTGACCTGAAATGAACAAGAATTTCTTTAATATTCCTCTAAAGCTTAATTCTATTCCTGATATTCTAAAGAGTAAGTTTGTAAAAAAAATCTCGTCAAAATTAGGGCAAGAACAACGCCATTTTCACAAGAAACGATGGCCGTGTCATTTCAGCATTGAAAAAACAATGGTGCCCATGTCTGCGCACTCATTCATTTTACACACAGTTCGGGAGTTCTCACGTGAAAGACAACATTTTGAGGTTTGTGAATAAAATGTCTGAAATAACACCTTTTTTCAATTTTTTGACTCTTTTTTTTTTGCATGAAGACCTATCGCTATGATAAAGATGAAAAGTTTGTGTTCATTGCGTGTTTTGTTTTATTGGAATCGCGCAGTTACGCGTGTGTGCAGACATGGGCACTGCGCAGACTTGCCATGGGCACTCTAGCCATACATCTGTCTATTTTCATAGCAGCTGAAGTGTTAATGCAGAGACAGACGGAATTCCAATAATGACTTGAAACTTTATTGTTCATTCTGAAAAATTTGCTCTTCGTTGGTCAAATTTACAAGTACTGCTTGATGACCAGTGCCCTGTTTCATAAACTTTTTATCAATAACAAGTTACAGTAACAGTTATAAGCTACTGAAATACTTGCATCTGATTGACTGAGAGCAAAATTTGTCATAGATTTGTGGAAGTTGCTATTAATAATATGTTTAATGAAACAGGCCCTGATGCATTACATCCAAGGTTGATAAATATATATATATATATGATTATGTTACAATAGGCAATACGAGGGTGGTATCCCAGAATGCACTGCAGACCTTCCAGGAGGAGCTTGGGAAGGCAATGAAAGATCCGTATCAGGTTGTCATGAAACAAACCAAGCTACCAATCACTCTACTACAAGAGAAGGCTAAGGTATGAAATCACTGGGAGAAAAGGGGATGGGGGACAGGGGAAGGGGACAGGGGAAGGGACAGGGGAAGGGGACAGGAGTAGAGGGAAGAGAAATGGTGAGAGTGAGAGGTGAAGCAGAGAGAGCGAGAGAGAGAGGGAGAGAGAGAGAGAGAGAGAGAGGGGGGATGTTAAATGGAAACAAGAGAAATGGTGAGATTGAAAAGGATTAAGACAGAGAGTAAAGGAGAAGTGAGAGAGAGAAAAAAAAAGGGGGGGGGGAGGGAAGGGGGTGTGTAAAGGAAATGAAAGAAATGGATGAAAGCCAGAGATGCAGGAACAAGTTATGGATAAAAAGTATGATAAATGTGAAAGTTGTATACACTGATTCCTCCCTCATAACCGTTCAGTTACAAGTTTCAATAAAAAATTATTATAAAAAATCTAACATTACATCCAGATATGTGCTCAGCTAATTTTTGTGATTCTAATTTGGATGGTCAATTCGAGTATAAAATAAAGCTTGCTTTTGAGAACTGTAGAATTAAAGTTTATTTATCTACCGGTCATCAAATGGTTTTTCATATTATGGATGAGTTTAGTCATATTCTAAACTGTGCATAGGCATAAACAAGGAGACATTTGTTAAATATTACTTCAGTCGTGTACACGTATGTTGTTGCCTTTATTTATATTTTTTCTTTGAAATGCACAGTTCAATCGTGTTCACCTGTTGGATACAGAGAGCTTTGGTTCGACCTTTGGCCCCAAGAAACAAAGAAAGAGGGTCAACATAAAGGTAGCAGATGTAGAGGTAAGCTTAATCATATTCACGACAAGAATTACTTAAGGGCTCAATTGATCACATTTTGTTCTTCAAATTGGCAACAGTAATACTTTTCTTTTAGTGCTACATCATGGTTCTAATAATGTATGTCTTTGAAAGAAATACACATGCTTTTAAAAAAAAATTTTGTTGAAAAGTTACAAAAACTGCCAATTTTGATTAAAAAAACATTGATTTGAACCTCTGAATTTGTTGCAATTTAAGGATTTTAAAGCTTATTTTCTTTTCTAAAATTCCTGGCATCAAACACAATATGGTCTGCAACAAAAATGGACACAGTGAAAGTGTGTGCAGAATCTTTTTCTCCTTCTACTCATGCATCTGGTATATTTTTTTTTAGAGCTCTGAATCAAAAGTTGTTAAGCCAAACCACAAAATGTGGTCAGTTGTTTTGAATGGGTTATTCATATTCAGACTGAAATAGGGGTTTCAATGTGACTCTTTACATGTGTCTTGGGATCAGTGGGAAAGTCTGTATGGATGAGATCTTGTATCGCAGATAATGGGCGAGAGGTGGGGGGGGGGGAGATTCCAGATGTCATGAAGTTGTTTTTAATTTCTTAGTGTGGAGTACCGGTGAAGCCTACTGTCGTTAAGTTGTTTGAACCATTATATCCGCACCTACAAGAATATCATTTATCCATTTATTTAATATTACTACATGTACTGACATTCAAAGAATTCAGATATAACTTGATTGGATGGGTCTGTATGACAGTTCCCTTTCTTTCTTTTTTTTTTAATTTTTATTTTTAGCTTGCTACCTACAATTGGAGGGTAAAGTGATTGAAAATGTGCTTGTTTTAGGTGAAATGTCACCAATATTATGTGATTCTTTTCTTGTTGTAGTCGTTGTTGAAGTCTGCTGAGGAGTGTGGTGAGAAGTATGATGTGGAGAAGGACAAGGATTTGGTGTTCGATGATCAGGGAATCAGGGACGAGGCAAAAGACTGGATCTTTTCAGCTGGCCAGTCTAAGAGGATATGGAATGAACTCTACAAGGTACTGTTTGGCTTGAAGAACAGGAAATTCAAAGAGAGATGTAGACAAATAATAAGTTTTTATGTTGTCTATTATATTCTGATTTTTGTTTGTATGAATAATTGCACTCTCATACATCATAGTGTATGTATTGCTGACAAGTGATTATCTGATTCTGTTTGAGCCTTATACTGCAGATGATGGATCCTACGATGATGACATCTTGTAATCTTGTATTTCAGGTGATAGATTCGTCCGACGTTCTGGTTCAAGTCCTCGATGCTCGTGATCCGATGGGAACAAGATCCAAGTATATAGAGAACTACCTCAAGAAAGAGAAACCTCATAAACATCTCATCTTTGTTCTGAATAAAGTGGATCTTGTTCCAACTTGGGCTACTGTAAGTCTTTTTCAAAGTCTCTTTAGAGACTTTTGTAACAGAGATTCTGTGATCTGATGGAGATGCAATCCATTCTGATGTTTGGTTAATCTCTTTGAACATTTAGGACAAGGAGAACATTGACATAATACAAAACTAGACTCTTACAGGGATCCGATGTTCATGGACCCCTAAATTTTTTACTCCAGACCCTTAAAATTTCAAAATTTAAAGAGGGGGCAAATGTATAAAGATGGCACAAATGTTAATCCTGACCCCCTTTGAAAAAAAGTTGGTGTTGAACCCTTGTTGATATCTTTTTTTGGCAGGAAAAAGAATGGTATCAAAGCTGACATTTGTAGTCTTCATTGTATTCCTTTTTGTGCGTGAAAAACATTACCATCATAAAGATCTTCCACCGAACCTGATGGAATTGACCAGTGATCTTTTAAAACCAGCGTTATTTGGCATTCGTATGGAATATATCTTACCGCACATCCAAATTTTAAAAAATGAAAAAAGCAACAAGGAGAACAGATGGTTAATCGTGCCCCCCCTTTTTTTTGTCACACACATTATTAATCTCACAAGAATGTATGGTAGTTGACCTTTTGGTAAATCAAAATTTACTATGGATAGTAATCATTTATTTTACAATCTATCCAAGAAGTTCATATTCTCACTACTACTTCTTTCTCTCATCTAGAAACGATGGGTAGCCATTTTATCACATGACTACCCGACCCTAGCCTTCCATGCAAGCATGAAGAATCCATTTGGGAAGGGCGCCCTCATTCAACTTCTCAGACAGTTTGGCAAGGTATGCATCTATTCTTAAATTTTGATTTTCTTGATTATTGAATCACGAGCCTTGATGTGTTGCAGTGAAAAAGAAGACAAACCTGCATGTAGCTTCTCTGTGAGAAAGCTGACACAAAATCGGTTGCTTTTCAAAGGTTCCTCTTTTGCATTATAGGGAAGATTGAGTTTTGGGAAAGGTAAAAAATAATTTGTGAGCTTTCTCATTCTTATGTTAGTTTGAAAGATTATCATAGTAGATGTGTCCCCTGAAAAGGATTGTTCTTCAAATGCCCTCACATTCAAAATATGACAAGAAACAGCTGAAATGTATGGGCAGAACATTTGTGTGTAGTCCCATATACCCATTTCTGTGTGCAGTGCATGTGACTCTCAGCAGGATTGAGTCACTTTCTTATCATTTCGGTGAGTCCAAAACCTTACAGCATACATCAATTAATATTTGCTACGTAATCAACCTTTTCCCAATTGCTTTGAGATAGTTTCTTTCTCAAATCAACTATATCTTTAACTGTATTATGTATTTTTAATGTTTTTGTGCCTTTGGTAGATGGCCTGTTAGAATGAATTAGATGTTAATTGAATTGAAGATGTTCTATTAGAAGTGGAGGAATAATAGGAAGATCATGTCTCAAAGGAGAAAGTTACAGTTTTATCAGAATTTAGTTGCTTAGTGGTTTACGACTTCCATTAAGGCCCAGAAACAAAAAAAGCTTTAATGATTCAAAGTGATGTTAACATTTGGCTGCACTATGATTTTCATGTAGCTGTTGTATATTTTGGTCACAATAAATCCATCAGCCACAATGAAATGATGTTAAGATGATTCATTTTCTAGTTGTATATAACCTCATAATGTTTACATTTTCATTACAATTTTAATTCTATGCAGCTCCATATAGACAAGAAGCAGATCAGCATAGGGTTCATCGGATACCCCAACGTAGGCAAGAGCTCTATCATCAATACTTTGAGGTCCAAGAAAGTCTGCAATGTGGCTCCCATTGCAGGAGAAACCAAGGTAACCATTCTATTTCTGTAGTTACTTCATATAAGAAACTTCAATGACCCTTTCGACATTGAATGTAAAAGTTCTTTTCTAGCATTTCTGTAATTTTTCCTTGCGAAATCATCTTTCATGTCTACAATTTTTGACTGAGTTTAAAAAAAAACAAAAACAAGGGCTTACACTTGCATCTAGTAAACAACTTGCTGTGTTTAAATGACCGTTTTGTTTGTTAGAATACATTACTTTTGTGAAAGTCACATTGTCGTGAAAGAAATTGTTGACTTTTTTGCCGACATTATCCTTTAATATATTGAAAACAGCCCAACAGTCTTCACCTCACAAATTGATATTTCAAACTGATCTTCAAGTAAAACTGTAGATGAAAGGGGCATACATGTACAACTTTCAAAATACTGCATAAATCCATGAAAGGTATATAATCTATTCTTCAGAAATAACTTTCTTTCTGTTTTGATTGATAGGTATGGCAGTACATCACATTGATGAGAAGAATCTTCTTGATAGATTGTCCTGGAGTGGTTTATCCATCAGGAGAGACAGAGACAGAGATCATCTTAAAGGGTGTGGTGAGTAGATCGGGAAGAAAAACTACTTTATGTACTAGTAGTACTAGTAATAGTATTTATTGATTGAAAAATCTCTCTTTAGCAGCCCGAAGGCTGAATTACAGAGGAATTTACATAATAAATAACTTTAGAAATACACATTATTCAACCAGGGGAGCGTTTCATCAAGCGTTTTGTCAGTGATTGTTACCGACAACTGTTATAAGCTACTGAAATCCTTGCATCTGATTGGCTGAGAGCAAATTTGCCAGTAAAAATCACTGACAAGACACTTGATGAAACACTCCCCAGTTCTAGGTTATTTGTAGGTTATTCATAAAATGAGAAAAATACAAGAGGCTTTGACAGTATCTGAGTACTTGTTATGAGGTATATCTTGCTTTATAAAGAGTTGCAGTTGTCGACACCAAGGAGACCAGTTTTCCATTGCCTGACCTCAGGCCCTGGAACCTCTCTATTGAGGTCTTTTCAGGCTACATACCTTATAATACTATGTGAGCCTCTTTTCAGGCTCATCATGTAAAAACTTCTTTAAATGAAAAGTCCATCCTGATATAAAGTTGGTTTTAAAAGAAGGAGAAAAAATTAAGAAACAGATCAAGGAAAATTTGAGCAAAATCCGATTGGAAATAAGAGTGTTATGAACTTTTGAAGTTTTTATCAATCAAACACAGTTTGGCAGCTCTGTGACGTATCTTACAAGCTCCTCTCCCATTTGCCCTGTACTGAAAAAAATTCCAATTTTCTCTCTAAAAATATTTTATTATACATGCACCCTAGATGTTTTCATTTCACTTATGCTTTTACACAAAACCTGCATGATACAAATCTATTCCCTCATCAGAAACTAAGAAAATGAAAATTCATGATTTTTGTGTACAGAGAAAATGGGAGAGGAGCTTGCAAGATACGTCACGGAGTTGCCAATTTGTGTTTGATTGATTACAACTTCATATATTCATAACTTTCTTATTTCTTCTCGGATTTTGTTCAAACTTTCATTCATCTGTTTCTTTAATTTGTCTACTTCTTTTCAAACCAACTTAATGCGAGGATGGACTTTCCCTTGAAAAAACCCCAATGCTAGTAATAAATGTGCAATGCTGAGTGGTTGACAATCAACATTGCGATTGGAGTTGCGCAAAGGAGTTAATCACTGGGGTTGCATTTTATCAAAACTTTTTATCAGAGGCCTTAAAATAACATCATAGTCATCATTTCTGCATATGGATGAAAATAGATGGCGATAAAGAAGCTAAACAATACAGACAATATTTCGTTATCATAGGTTCGAATGGAAAATGTGAAATGTCCAGAAGACTACATTGCTGAAGTTTTAAGACGAGTGAAGCCAGACTATGTACAGAAGACCTATCGCATCTCAGAATGGGTGGACAATATAGACTTCCTAGAGAAGCTTGCTCAACGTACAGGAAAACTACACAAGGTATGAAAAAGGCTTGAATGACACATGGTCTAAGGACAACTGCTGCGTGGTCATTTTCCTATGATAATAATAATATTAATAATAGGCTTTTCTTATATAGCGTCTTACCAGTTACAGTGTAACCGACCAAAGCGCTTACAGCATTATTACCCGGTCACTGGATTCAATTGCGATGCTGCACATTACAGTGCACATTCTCCACTCCTCGGGGGAGCATTCCAGCCAGTCGCCTGTTTCCAAGCGCGCACATGCTAATCCAACCACAATGACGTTTGCATCCTACCAGGTACCCATTCATAACCTGGGTGAACTGAATTCCTCATTTCAACCAATGACAAAACACTACACCTAATCCTAACCCTTATACCAACATAAAGCCCAATTGTAACCTACCCCTAACCCCGTATCATTGATGAAATCACATTAATAAGCCACTGTATAGGTGATGTATCAAAATGGATTCTGTTCTTGTAGAGACATGATTTTGCTTCATGCATAGCATCGTTAAAATGGATCTTTTCTTTCTCTTCCCCCACTCCATTTATCTCTGCTATCTAGGGAGGTGAACCTGATGTGAGTACTGTAGCTAAGATGGTATTGAACGACTGGCAGAGAGGGAAAATCCCCTTCTTTGTCAAACCACCCAACTGTGAACAGGTGAGTCAGTCTTCATGTATTGAATTTATCCCAGCAATTCATTCCCGTCGTAGGTTGTATAAAGATGCGGGCAAGACGAAAAGAGGAAATTGCTAGTTTTGTATGTGCTTCTAAAACCCTTTTGCTTAAAAGTGTTCAAAAAGGTAAATAACTTATTCAACATCGTAATATTTTGGTTCTGCATCTATAAAATGAAATTTTGATTTTGAATAATTTTGTCATATGCGTCTTTTGTCATATGCATCATTTTGTCATATGCATCATTTTGTCATATGCGTCTACCTTAGGGTGCCTGGAATATAAAGATCATATTCTTAGACACGAACTGTGATGGAAACTGTGGGAATGTCTTTGTTTGAAAAAGGATGAAAAATAGGATGAAAATCTCCATTTATAGAGATTTGTTTTTCAGATGCATCTGAAAATAAGATTGATGGATTATGGAAGAAGAAATATGTACAAGATACAGAGCTTTACATGCTCTAAATCATGCTGAAGTTCTTATGAAAGAATATAATGGTGGTGTAGTTATCTTACAATGAGAATAGTTCATTATTTCAGATATAATACACATAGGTGTTTGAAATGGAGATGTTGTGTAGAAACTATTGATATAGTATTGTGATGTGCTAATCTTATTTTGGTTAATTCTATCTTGTAGGATCCTAAGGAAGATGCTAAGAAGAAAGAATCCGCCAAGAAGACCAAGGAAGCAGTCGTCGAGGGCGACGCTGTCTCCAAGAAGAAGGGAGCCGAGATCAGAGGAGTGAAACAAGACCTGAGCAAAGTCAACATCGGACCGGACTTCACAGGGGATGATCTGAAGCCCGAGGACATCATCGATGAGAAGGATGAGATAACGGAAGGACAGGAACCGGTGGCTGATGATGAGATGGACGATGGTGATGATGAGGATGAAGGAGGAGAAGAAGAAGATGAAGAAGAAGTAGACACTGTGATGGAAGATCGTGAGAAAGAAGGAAAGGAGACAACACATAAAGCATCATTGTCATCGTCATCAGACTCTGTGAAGCAGTCAGTAAAAAGAACTAGAAAAGATGAGGCAAAGACCGGTATCTCGTACGGTGCTAATGTCTTCCTCAATGCCAAAAACAAGAAACTCTTAGCCAAAGCAAAGATTGAGAAGAAGAGAGAAGCAATGTTAAAAAAGAGGAATGAGATTGAACATAAGGAGGATCAAAACAAACCAGCAAAGAAAGGTAAGATACTGTGCAAAAGGCTACCAATAAAAAGAGGATATGAGCTTAGTACCACAAGATAGACAGTTATGCAAAATATATTATGTGCCTATTCAACTTTTAATGAAAATGAATAATGACCAAAAATATATATATATATATTTGCTTTGTAAAAGGAATGAAAAAATAGCAATGAAGATGTTTGGTAGGGATTTTAGTATTTTAACTTCTCATTTATATTTTATTACTAAAATTTTAAGGGAAACCATTTAGATTACACTATGTACCTCACTATGTATCTGCATGTATGAGGCAGCCCTGTTTGACATGTCGAGAAGTAGTAGCAGTAGCATACCGGGTATTTCATTTTTGCAGGGAATTTTAAATTAAAATTAACAAACTGTCTTGTATCTTTGTAGGATGGATAAAAAAACCTGACATTCATTTTTTTATTCATTTTGTAACCCCAGCTAAGAAACCTCAGCCGATAGGGTCATACTGCCGTCTAGGAAGCAGCGATGATGACGATGTAGGTGATATGAGGAGAAAGAAGAAGAGATATTTTGAAGAGGATAAAGCGGGAAAGAAGAAACTCACATCAAAGCAGGTATGATTTACATTCATTGCAAGAAAATTTTCTTTCTATAAAATGAAATCAATTGCATTTCCGTTCTGTCTTTTACTCTGATTAGTGTAAGGACAAAAGCTTCAGAGTACCGTACATGCCTTTGTTCAAACATAAAACTGTAAATGTTGTTAGTCTGTCTTAGATTTTATTCATGTTGATAGTCATATCAGGATATGGAAACAAAAAATATGTCGAAACCAAAGACAATAAAACTTTAAGAAAGATAGGAAGCCTGAAATGCAATTGGCAATTGGCTTTGAGCCTTTAGAGATGTTTCATATTTCCCCAAACACCACGAGTGTTAGTAGCATATTTGGCTTTGATGGTAAAACAAAAGAGAAAATAAAGCCTGAATAGGACTGAAATTTGTACTTCCTCGGTTTCAGGATGAAGTTAGAATATTTTTATTATCGACAGCTACTGTTTTGTCAAACTACTTTATCATGATATTTTATGTATTATAGCCCATTAGACAAAAACTCTGTTTTGAGGTGGCTCTTTTCTCATAAAAACTGGGGAGCAAATCATCTTCAGCCTCTGTATATATTTTTTTCAATGCTCTTATTACTTGCGTACAAGTATATATTCACATCCCTGGTAAATATAAGAAACATCAATAGAGAACTCTATAATCAGATTTTAATCAGTTATATTTTTCACATTTCTTTTTTCTTTGTTTTTGTTTTTGTTCTACTTCACAGAAGCGAAGCATTGAGAGAGCACAGAAGAGTAAGAAGGTCGGACAGCATTACTACGCTGAAAAGAACGTCAAAAATAGAAACAGATCAAAGAGAGACAAATGACAATCTTTACGTACTCAAGATAATCTACATGTACTCCTGAAACATTAACATGGACCTTATCAAGCATCAGTGCAAAAAAATTAGAATATCTCTTTGTCACAAGTGTACAGACATCAAGTGACAGCTATGATCTTAAAAGATCATAGCTGCATTGGTCAGTTAAAAGGCAATGAAATGATTAATTTTCTTAAGGTATACTTTAAAATTCCAAGAGAATCTTATCCAGAGAATATACTGTGGACATGAACGTGGATTTTATTGATAAATCTGTGTTACAGGCGTACTAATATCACATGGCTTCCAGAGTTATGACCTTAGCAGCTGCTTTGGTCATATGAAAGACCCGACTCATCAGGGGCAGTTTTGAGGCGATGAAATAATTCATTTCCCTCATAGATATTTTCATGTTCCCAGATAATCTAATTCACAGAAACTACTGTAAACATAAACATGGACATTATTGATAATGGAAACTTCATGCAAAATTGTTATGTCTCTGTGATATTCCGGTATTCATTATTCATGTATTTTTGAGGAAGACAGAAAATGGCTGCTGTAATCTTCACAGCATTGGTCAATTATATTATGTATTTCGTCAGAGGCAGTTTGGAGGCAATGAAATGATTTACTTTCTTTATCTTTTATTCTTGTACATTATTGATATAAAAAGGAGAGTAATGTTGAGTTACATAAACTTATTTTTGCTCTGTAAAACCAACTTTAATTTATTATTGGTTAACTATTTTTAGCATTTATCAATGATCAGATGTCTGGGAATAGTTTTTATTCCTTATACATATACATGTACCTTCGTCTCAGTTTCCTTCCCTTAATCTAGTCAAATTAATTCATGATCCTGTATTATTGCATTACTCATTTAGTAATTGCTTTTCTGTGGTTTTGTTAGGCAGTCTCAAAATTCAGATAGGCTCCCGTTTTGAAATCTTGATCATTTGGGCTTGTAGGAACTCTGAATTTGATTCAAATTACAACTATTAATGCATTAAATATGCTGTAATGTATAAAGAACCGTAATACTGAAAGACCAGTTTCCAGAGTTTTAACCAAGCATTAGATCTCTGTCAAGAACCCTAAATACAAAACTTTTACATTTCCATAAAAAAGGGTAATTTTTGCTTTAAAAAACTTTTGCAAATTGAAAAATAATGTAGCAAAATTTAGAAGAGTTTCTTGTTCTCGGTCCTGTTTCATAATACTTATCACTTACAATTTACAATAACAGTTACAAGCTACTGAAATCCTTGAATCTGATTGGCTGAGAGCAAATTGTCATAGAAATGGGGCAGTTGTTATGGATAACAAGTTTTATGAAAAGGGGCCCTTATGTTTCTATTGTCATTAATGTCCAGAATTTCTGATGTGCATCTAGAATTATGGTAGAGTTGTCCAGGCAGCCAAGAACATTGTACAGATGATATCAATGCTTTTACCATGGATTTGAAAATGGGATATGAACCACGTTATTAGTGGAGTGATCATGGATATTCATGTAGTTTATATATTCATTGTTAAAGTTGAACACAAATTTACTGTTCATTTTATTGAATAAAAAGTCCTATACTTTAAAATTCTTTCATTCAGACTTGTCATCAAGTAGAGTGGAAACTCTTTATAAAGAGCTCTGATATAACAAGGTAATTTTGCTGGTACATGTACCAGGACTTTCTTTTTTTTTTTAAACCTTATATAAGGAGATTCCTCCTATAACAACGTAATTTTCATAGTCCCATGGTCCTCGTGAAAGTCTTTGTGTATAAACGAGAGGAAATTACGATAGTGCGCGACTTGAATTTTGAAGTGGCATAAAACTGGTAGAACTTGAACAGCGCCATCTTACAGTGACTGCTAAATTAAGATAATTTGAAAATTAGTTCCATTTTATCTTGAATTTTAACAAACAGCTTGTTTGGATAATAGGCACATTTTATATTTCAACCTATATTTTTGACTTTGCAAATGTGGAAAATTGCCTACAGGTACATGTACATTCTAAGCATCTAAAACCTAGAATGGGGCATGATGATTGGAAAATGAGAGGCATAGACACTCAAATCCTGTTAAAAGATGGCACCAATAGGATCTTCAGTTTGCTGTCACTTTAAGACTGTAGATATTAACATTACATGTGACCTGGCAGCTCAAAACCACTAATAAATCTTGAAGAAAACATAATTTTGGGTGTTGGGGAAGGGATTTCTCTGGATAGTTACTGGTTGCTCATAGATGTGGTTATGTTCTGGAGTATTAATAAGCTACAAGCATCCTATATCACTTGAAAGTGAAAGTGATATCTACAGTTCAGAAAATGCACCTAAAGATAAATGTGAGTTCTGGTCATGTGATTACATTGTGAAAGAAACAAAGCAATTGGGAAAGATTGATCAGGTCTCCACAAGAACAGATGTATACTGTGAGGTTTTGAAATCATAAGATATTGACCCAATATCGCTGAGAAGCACATGCACTGCACACAGAAAGGACAAAATAACTTGAATATATTAGTTTATTTGGCAAAGAAGTTTTATTCAAAAGCTTCATGTCTATGAAGAATCATAAATGAAAAGCATATCATCTGCTTCAATCATCTATACAAATTATAGTGTGAAAAAAAGATACAAAAGTGTTATCCCAAATTAAAGAAAAAATAGGGTGTGCTACACTCTTGCAGTTCCATACAATAAATATTTCAAGCATAACTGCTATTGCAAAAATAGATATCTGTCTCTACATCGTATATGTGTTAACAAGTTTTCATGTGAAAATGAGATGTCTGGATTCTTATTAAAACTTTTCATGACTAATCATAAAAATTAACTACAACTTTTTAACTTTTTCATGCTTATAACTTACTCCAAAATTGGTTCCCTCCTTTTTATTTCCTGCAATAAATCACGTATACATATTTCCCCATTTGCAAACCAATGTTATAAAGTAACTGAAAGGACCTCATGTCGTATTCTTTTTTAGGATGAAAACATTTGGCTATGAATACTTGTAAATGTCTACTTCTTGAAAACTTCACATGTAAATCTTAATGGAGGATCAAAATAATAAATGGACGTGTATTTCATTATCTTAAAATACGTTATTTCTAAATTCTTAAATGACAATTCTTGAAGAACAAACCCAAGTTTTCAACATACACCATAGCTTTGATTTACATGCAGAATGATACAATGGTATTCAATGATATATCAAGATAGTTTCAATGAATACGCTTTGCCACATCCAGAAATAATGAGTGCATACATCAACTCAATTCATTGAAAGTCTACATCAAACCAATTATATATCAAACAGAGAACAAGAGAAGAGACATTTTCAGTTATGAGAAATAGCATTTCTCATCCCTTTCCTAAATTGTACAGATAGCACACAATTTATAATTGTCTATCCAATCCCATCTAATCTACTGAATTGTCTGTATATCAATTATGCTACTAATCGAAAACAGCACATCTGATATAGATTCATCTGATATAAATTCATTTGATCTTCATCCTCCAAAATTTTATCATTGAAGGCAACCAACAAGTTTTTTTTCAAATAATAATAGTTATAGTAAATAAATATAGTGGAACCTTGTTATAAAGAACACTGTTATATTAAACAAACTCTTATTCTGACAACATATACTTTTGTGGGTCCCACTTCTTTATATTCTATTGTTTCTAGACCTGTTATAACAAGGTTTCGATATAAAGAGGTAATTTCACTGATCTGTTGTAAATACTTCGCTGCTGTTTATTTTTCACTATCTTTCCAGTCTTATCATGTAAGCCGAATAAGATTTAAACTATGTTGTCACATTAGGATTGCACTGTAAGCAATTCCAAGAACATTCATACATTGAACATTGAACATAAAACATTGAAAACAAAGGAACAAGTCACATGACATATAAAGTTTGACTGATCATAGTGTATCGCTACGGAGGAGTTATATCAATACCTTTTCTCATATAAAATAATAAATGTAATTCAAAAAAGAAAATGTGGTTTACAAAAACAGTAAAATGAAAGTTTTACTCTTATTCTCTAAACCCTAGGTTTGCCATTAATAGAAATCAAAGCAGTTATTTGTGATGTGTCTCTTCTTACACTCAGACGTGCTGAAATCATCCGTGAATTGAAAAACATTGTTCATAAAATAGATTAGACACTAATAAATGGCTGGATACCTCTGTTTCCCCATGCAAAGCTAAATTTATCGAAAAAATATAATGTGAATACAGCGTACTTTCAATGTTAGCACTAAACTTGCACTTTAAGTTTGAAAGTTCAAAGAATGTGCCATTTCACAAAAAATATCTCAGTGATTGAAACTTAAGAAGTCTGAAAAGCAAAAAAGGAGAACAAAGTGTGAATACATGCACGTGAATCACTTCAAAGCAATTAAATTTCACAAGGTATAACCATCAGTGTAATGAAATATACAATATATTCTTTGCTGTAATAACGTCTCAAAAACTACTTTGGAACAAAAAAATCAATTGAGCAGGAGGAGAGGCAACTCCACATGTAAAGACATTCAAATATTTAAATGTCAATCACTTCTTACTTTTTTGATCTATGTATGTTACTCTGTAGTCATCATACTCTTACAAAAATATGATTTACTTCTTAAAGCAACTATACAGCTTCTTTTTATTTACAAATTTGAGCTTCTATCCCCAAACTACAATTCATGTTTAATATAAACATTAATAGGAACAGCTATCAAAAATATCAAATTCGTTGTGACAGACATTCTGCAATATGAAGTTTACCAGAATATCTTTCGTAGTCTTTTGTCCACAGGGGGCAGCACACATTTTGCATCACAATTTTAAAAAATTCAAAATGGAAAAATAACAATATCCTTTCCATTCAAGCAAAAAAATTCCAGCAAATTTGAATATTATATTTGCTATCGAATTGTTGATAATATATTTTGTAACAATTTCATGTAGACTCAATGTTTACAATCAAATTTCTATCTTGCCTTTGTAAGTGCACAAGAATCAGAAGCTGCTAACAGACACATTTGTGAAGTGTACATTAGGAGAAAGCAACCCAAACCAAATAGTTTCACATACATTGTAAATGTTCATTTGAAAAGATATATATGTATAAGCTATATTAAACTGTTACATCAATATAATTCTTTGCTATCATCTGTAACTTCTAAAATAGCTCCCCAGAAATCAAATGACAGTAGTCTTTCTTTGACAGTATACATTCCGCAATAAAATAAAGAAAGTCTATTTTTTTTTTATAACTGTAATACAAAAAAATACTGGATAGCAGCACATACTAGTGTTCATGAGAAAATATAGCAGCATCAGAAACTGAATAGAATACCATGCATGGTAATCAGCAGTTTAAAAAAAATGCTGACGGTTAAGGGTGAAATGCTCCTAATAACTCTGAAAAAAAAGAGCTATCACGATAGTTTGATTCAAAAGTAACCTTCACAAATTAAATTCTATTTTTTTTTAATCCTTGGAACCAAAAATGAAACGAATACCGGTGCGGTTGATGAAATAAAAATCGATTTCTGCTATTAAATGCATTCATTCCTGCTAACCTGATGCAGGGCAAGATTTTCACACAATGGTAGGGAAGCAAGGAAGCAAGGAAGCAAGGGAGTGTGGAGGGGGAGGGGGCAACAATAAAGAAAAAATGCTGCCCCCTACAGTATTGCTAGTTACGCAAACTAGTTGTCCTGTTAACCGAATACATATTTTCAGTCCTTACCAGAATAAAATATGACATTTTCTATTAACCAAGCAAAGACAGCATACAAACATTCCAATATCTACAAAACTACAATAAATATAAATCTCTTCTACTATTCACAAATGTCTGACTTAACAATGTTTTTTTATACACAATCAATGTGGATTCGGACAGTTTGACATCATTCTGAAATTCATCATAGAAAGGACTACCGGTATTGTATCTGGGCTTTCGGACTCTCACTGTGAGTTAGAATATATTATCGGATCTATAAAATGATATCAGTCTCTATGAACATTACCAAGCAATCAATTTGACTATATCATATGCTGATTTGATAGACTGCATAAAACTAACCCACTGCCTATGGGACCCGGGTGATACATGTATTAACCCTATGGCAATTAGACAATCCAATAGTCAACGGGTTAATGCCAATCTTGTTAAGTATAAACTAGTATACTAATAGTTTCAAATTCTATGGATATTTCTTCCCCAAAAGCCCTGGTGACAAACTCCTTAACCCTTGGAATATAGTCTGATATCAGCTTATCAATATACATGTGCTGTACCCATGCCCAAGATATCGCAAGACTGTATTCAATGGGTTAATTAATAGCCCTGTCATGTGTGATACCATCTTATCCCTTTCTTTATCTATAAGATGTATCTTAGATACATAACATGTAGTAGTAACTATGTATGTCCAGCAAGCCATGGGCAGGTTTTCACATCGTCAAGGGGCATTGTTTATGCAAGAAGTATACATCAAATTTGAATGTATTAGTAGACTGGTCTAAGGAGCTGATTTCTGATCAAATTTTTTTGCCTCCTTTTCACACTGTACACCGACTCTGCTTATTTACAAAATGAAACGTGGAAACAAAATACAATTTCAACAAACACTTAAGACGTGCTTACCACCACAACAACAAACAATGTTTACAGAACGGAAACTGTTTGAAAATGATATAAAAATAACACAATTGCGTTGAAACGAATATCGTCTTACAAAATACACACACACAAGAATAAGATTAGGTTTGTGTATAAGGCATGATGAGATAAAGTTCACATCAGATCCTCTGTCCCTTTTAGTAAGTGAGCATTTGTTGTCGACCGTTGACGAGTTTGGATGTTATTTTGCCGTCCTCTTCGGTGATTTCTGTCTCCTGTCCGTTTTCAATGATTCTGGGATGAAAATGATGTTTGGTGACAAAAGGAGAAGTTAAAGACAATGGTTAAAAATGGGATGCAAAAGTTTGGAAGACGATACTGGATTAATACCAGAATGTGGCATCATAGTATCGAGCTGTGAAAACATATACAGGAACAGAGCCCAATTTGGGTACAGAAAGCTTTAAAAGAACTCACAAAGAAATCCTAAAAATTCAAATTGTCACCTAAAAAAAACTAAAAGAACTAAATGCCAATGTCATAGAGCTTTGTTTCCCTGCCTTGGTCCCTGCAAACCTATTGTGCTGATTTCATATATTTTCATTTCAAAACAAATATTGGCTCAAAACATTGCCTCAAAAAGTTTTCTTCATCTAAGATTCATTAAAGACACAGCTTTTCACCCCACTACACAACAGATTTTGCAAAACTAACTTCAATGCCATACTTCATAAGCTATTAAAGTGCACATGAGATCTTACTTTGTTGTTTTAATTCTCTTTCCATTGATGAACCTGGTGGTAGTAGAGGTGCGCCTTACACCGCTCCCGGAACTTGGAGCACCGAAAGATGATGAGGATGAAAATGAGGTGAATCTAGAAGAAAAGAAGCAGAATTCTAACATAATAACCCCTTCCAAGCACTAAAGATACTTTCAAGGGGAAGAGGTGGCATTCGATAAGTCAAATGTAACACATAATTACCAAGTGTTGCAAGTATGACATGTACATGTACCAGGAAATAACAAATGTTATTATTAGATCATTATCGGTGATATGTTTTCTCTTTTAAGGGCATTTAAATAATATTTGCACATGTCTTTGTTCTTCTAATTTTTATTGAATTCTATGGACTTTAATAGTAGAACCATCAGTAAGAAATGAAGTGGTTCATAGCAAAAGCTAAAGAACATTTCAACAGATAAACTTGAAACACCACTTACTGGCAGGAAAGAGATATCATTATGAAGTTTAAAATATTTGGGTCATTTAACAATCAATTCCTTGGATATCTACAATGACAACATTGACTGATTAATTTTCTTCCTTCCAGAATTCTGCATTTCTCAAATCACATTCTGAACTCCTATCCACTCTTCTTCAATTTTTTTTGGTAGGACACCAGAGTTCCAAGGGGGCTTTCCTACCAGCATAGAGACTTACCCGCTGCCAAAATCTCCAAACCCACTCTCAAATGAGGAAAACGCTCCTCCTCCACCTGATCTAGAATTCATACCTCTGTATGAACGCAATCACCATGCATAACATCATACAAGGGCATGCAGGGGTGATAAATAGAGAGGGGGAAAAAGAACAAATGCAGTATGGTTATTACAATCTATCTCCTCACACACAAATTTTCCATGCTGGATATATTTAGAGACAAGAAAAGGACAATAATCTGCCCATCATACATGCACTGTTATATGTAAATCAATCAATACACTGTTTTATTTTGAAGAAGATGGTTTCTATAAAAACATATTTAAAAAAAAAACATATATAGGGATTGATTAACCTTGTGAAAAATTGTGAAATCAGCTGAAATGCCAGTGAATTGTGTGCAATCCTCTAACTACATACATGTATACAATTAAGGATATAATGGAACCCGTTTACTATCCTAAAAAAGAGAAAATTGCGATTGATCGTTTAATAGCATCGCTCGACTTCTTCGCTGTGCTGTAGTCACAAAAACAAGCACCAGCATTTAGCGATTTCAGAGCGGGTTTCCAGCCCGTACGGTATATATAGAACGAGGTATGCCAACCGTAAGAGCTCTTTAGGGTTCGGTGGTACTCTATCCCGACATCAATGTTCAATCGTAAATATCTTGATATATAAACGACCGATCAGCTTATAAAACTCAGGCGATTCCTGTCTGACCTAAAGGTTTGCAATTATGATCACAGCATTAGCTGGAACAGTGATTTTTTTTTTTCAATCCTGGGCAAAGTTAATCAATCCCTTTAAGTTCTACAAGACAACAATCTGTTCTTTGCAGGGTATGGGAATATTTGTTGCATTTTAAACAACTAACAGTACAAAGATATTCACACATTTCACATTTTTGTTTTAATTTCAGATGATAATTCATAACAAGTGAACTTTAGTATGACACAGGACAATGCTATCTCTATCACTGAAAATGAAAAGTTAAAAGTGATTAAAACCAGTAGTTTTAAAGTGACAGTAAATTGAAGATC
Source organism: Heliocidaris erythrogramma (assembly GCA_025617745.1). Classification (NCBI taxonomy): domain Eukaryota; kingdom Metazoa; phylum Echinodermata; class Echinoidea; order Camarodonta; family Echinometridae; genus Heliocidaris; species Heliocidaris erythrogramma. The sequence goes on along the minus strand of CM046870.1, from coordinate 40,206,546 downwards.
CTATTGGCACCATCTTTCAACAGGATTTGAAAAGTGTCTCTGCCTCTAATTTTCCCATCATGCCCCATTCTAGTTTGTAGAAGCTTAGCATGTATCTGTAGGCAATTTTGCACATGTGCAACATCAAAAATAATATTTTGAAATATAAAATGTGCCTATTTTACAAACAGCTGTTAGTCAAAATTCAAAATAAAATGCATTTAATTTTCAAATTATAATCTCAATTTAGCAGTTACTGTAAGGTGGCACTGTTCAAATTTTGCCAGTTTAATGCCATTTTAAAAGTCTGTAAAAAGTAAATTGTATTTTGAATAGAATCAATGTTGTAAATTGTAAAAAAACATTAGTTTCTGTGTAGAGATAATGTAGATTGTATAGTGAATTTGAGAGCTAAAAGGGAATTAAATCTGTTTTTAAAGGAAATGAGTTGACACCCTTCTGGCACTACAACTTCGTAAATACCTACATGTATGTACATAAAATGGATGACAACATGGAGGCCTATGAATTTTATATTGAGAACAAATTTCTACTCAGACAATACCAAATGTACATTACAGTATTATGTTATTCTTACATTTACATTTACATTTACATCTACATGTAGGTTGAAAAAAAGGGGGTAACCTCGCTAGTCACAAGGACCGCTATTCATAAGGACCACTTATTCATAAGGACTGCTATCCATAATGCATGACTACATGTAAATGAATAGCGGTTCTGTATGAATAGCGGTCCTTTTAATAGCGAGCAAACCATAGACAAATTATCTCGCTATTCATAAGGACTGCCATTCATAATGTGTGCTTATGAATAGCGGTTTTCTATAAATATCGGTCACTTATGAATAGCAAGCGGACCCCTGAAAACAGATACCGGTACATGTGTATTTTTAAAAAGGACATAAAAACAAATATAAATCATATAAATTTGACAAATCTGCAGGTACAGTGAAAGGGGGGGGGGGGGAATAAGGATAATAATGGATGTAAAATGCAAAATATAATGTATGTTTGATCCACAAGCTGACTTATACGTGTGTACATGAACCGTTGGCTTTCAAAAGAGAGAACAAAATAGGGAAAGAGCGAGAGAGAGAGAGAGAAAAGAGGTGGGGGCAAAATGACTTTTAAAAAATGATACACCAAAATTTTCTCCCCATAAAAGCAGCGTGTTGTATTCACAATATGTATCTGGGGTAAAAGCAAGATTGACGATACACATATATGTACATACATGTATGTATACTTCTACTGCAAGGATACGAAATATGGTAACATATGGCCTTTGAGCCCAAGTTAAAGTGGAAATTTTTGCGTGATTAATTTTTTCACGCTCGGCTGAGTAGAGTGAATTTTTAATTTCGCCGATGCGCTGGGCTCGTGGGCAAAAGAATACATAAACAAAAATATTTGTGTGTTTTTATTTTCGCGCACATTTCATGCTGCGTGAAATGCGCGAAAAATTCCACACCGCGAAATATTCCATGTTTACAGTACTACATGAATTAATGGTTGGTCGAAAATATCTTGCCTGTAATGAGCATTGGTGGTAATGACACAAGATGACAAATATGAGCGAATTCCAACAGAACATGATACAATCGACCTGTGCAACTCAACTATCAGCATCAAAGAAGTCGATCATTGTTCAATCTACAAGTTGGTGGATCATGAAGTTATGTGTGTAAATTAACTGAGCTAAAATGCACAGAAAATCATATGATTACTAAATAATTGTGAAATCATCACAAATGTGAAAAATTAATCTTTAAAAATGAAGATTGTGCATGCATGCACATACATGTAAATGAGCTAATCAACTATTAAAAGATACCAAATACATGTACATGTGCATTTAATAATGTGTATATAGATATTTAAAGCTTCTCTTCTGGCAAACTTGTACAGCTACATGTAAAATGACTTGGTTGCTATATTATATGTACAACACATATGGATCAACAACAACAAAAAACAAAAATGCTATTCTAACCACACTCATGTATTACACTGCAGTCGGTCTATTATTGGAGCTCTACAGTGAACATCCAAACATGAAGGGATTATTATCAAACAGAAAAGAACAACAAGGGGGCAACTGAAGCAAGGGTTAAATTGGCAACCTCACATCCAGAAGCCCTTACCCAGTACGAGGAAAGATACTCCATAGATCACCATAGGGATCGAAGAGAAAGCCGGAGCGTAGTCGGCTTGGTGCATGGGGTAAACTGAATGGATGGGAGGTTGGTAAAACATGGGATGGATATAGTAATAATAAAAGGTCAATTTGTGTCCACTCCGGTGCCCCCTGCCGGTTTTATATCAAATTAAAGTACTTTAACTTGACAAGTATATCGCAAAACGGTCATAAATTTGAGAGGTTTGTTTGGACCTCTAGATTACACGCAAGAATGATAATGAAAGCAGAGAGGAAGAACAGAGAGACACCTAGATATAGGTCAGACAGCTCCAGTATACGCACCAATACCTTTTACAAATGAAGTGTTTGGATAATGACAACATCACCATTCTTTGTGAACAAGAGCATGAAATCGGACCAAAATTTCTCTTTTGTCTGTCACTTTTCTATTTTTTGAAATTTTATGGGACACTGCCTTGGGGAAAAGCCTGTAGTGTACAATTTTACTAGTCAGTACAATCACATGTAGATAACATAGCTGAAATCTATTCCAGTATTCATACAATTTCAAAGATACGACAGTCAATATTGATGAATCGAAACAGCGAAGTAACCTTTTCATTTCGTTTCTAGGAAGAAAAATACGATTGTGAAGCATAATGAAAGTACATGTAAAGGTCTTTCTAATAAAGTATTCAGTTAATAATGAATCAATAGGATGCTATCTGAATACATGTTGAAGAGAGAGAGAGAGAGAGAGATATATAGAAATGAGAAATGGGAGAGAGAATGGAGACACACAAGGGAGAAAAAGAGAGACTAACACAAGAGAAAAGCAGAGAGAAGGAAGGGAAAAATGAGGAAAGGAGAGAAAAATTAGGAAGAGAGAAAGAAGGAGAATAGACAAAAGTGGAAAAGAAACAGATACATGTATTTCATCAGATGACATAACGTAAGCAAAGGAGAGATAGAAAGCAAAAGAAAGAGAAATGAAATAGAAAGACAAAGGTAAAGATAGAATACAGACAAAACACAAATAGATTACATGGGAAACAAACAAGAAAGGGAGAAAAGAGAGAGGAGAGGAGAAAAACTTCCCATTAAGAAAATAATGTGTAACTTACCCAAATGAAGGTATACCCGAATTGAAGAAAGAGTCTTGGAAAAGTGAATCATGATTGTCATATGATCCACGAGTTGATTCTAAAACAAAACAAAGATGCTTTTATAGGGGGAAATGCATTACTACATAAAAAAAAATATCAGATAAGCAGCAATTTGTACCAATTGACATGCATTTAGAAACATTTGATTTTCTTTTTGAAATATGTTTTATACTTGCACTTCAAATTCAAATAGTCCAATGTTAAAACCAAAGGGCCCCATTCTCACAAGACAAACTTGGACTTTTGTTTTACAGTAATGTGCAATAATAAATTTCTGTTTTCCCCGCTCTATCTGTATATCCTTAATCGTACCTGACTGTAAATAGATGTATAACACTTTTACTGATATTAAATAAGTAGAGCTTTGACTTATAAGTTCGAAAACCCAGAATGTGATAGCACAGTTGCATTATTGCTATTCTGGCTAGGGGAACAATTTATGTCAATGTGAACTGACCTCCGAAGAAGGCACTGAATGGGTCGCTGGTTCCAAAGAATTCTCTGAAGATATCATCAGGATTCTTGAACTCAAAATGGAATCCACCCCTCATTCCAAAACCACCTCCAAATCCACCTCCAAAACTGTCAAAGTCAAAATCTGTGTGACCTCCTGCAGAAGGATGACAGAGAGGGAGAATGAGTAAAACATGATAATAATAACAATATGAATACTTATAATGTGCAGGTATGTAAAACTTTCATAAACTGTTGACTGCTGTTTTCGCAGCAAGACGCTTTTGCAAATTGCAAGAATTCAACATATTTTCATATAATTATTCAATCATTTCACAACATAAATTTGGCAAATCAAACCAATGAGACAAGGAAGATAGAATGAGACAAGGAAGATAGAATGAGACAAGGAAGATAGAATGAGACAAGGAAGATAGTATGAGACAAAGAAGATAGAATGAGACAAGGAAGATAGAATGAGACAAGGAAGATAGAATGAGACAAGGAAGATAGAATGTGACAAGGAAGATAGAATGAGACAAGGAAGATAGTATGAAACAAGGAAGATAGAATGAGACAAAGAAGATAGAATGAGACAAGGAAGATAGAATGAGACAAAGAAGATAGAATGAGACAAGGAAGATAGAATGAGACAAGTCAAAATCTGTGTGACCTCCTGCAGAAGGATGACAGAGAGGGAGAATGAGTAAAACATGATAATAATAACAATATGAATACTTATAATGTGCAGGTATGTAAAACTTTCATAAACTGTTGACTGCTGTTTTCGCAGCAAGACGCTTTTGCAAATTGCAAGAATTCAACATATTTTCATATAATTATTCAATCATTTCACAACATAAATTTGGCAAATCAAACCACCCCCAAAATTGCTGAAAGTTTCAGTTTTTACAGTAGATGATGAAGGTTCAGGAAAAGGAAGATAGAATGAGACAAGGAAGATAGAATGAGACACGGAAGATAGAATGAGACAAGGAAGATAGAATGAGACAAGGAAGATAGAATGAGACAAGGAAGATAGGATGAGACAAGGAAGATAGTATGAGACAAGGAAGATAGAATGAGACAAGGAAGATAGAATGAGACAAGGAAGATAGAATGAGACAAGGAAGATAGGATGAGACAAGGAAGATAGAATGAGACAAGGAAGATAGAATGAGACAAGGAAGATAGAATGAGACAAGGAAGATAGAATGAGACAAGGAAGATAGAATGAGACAAGGAAGATAGAATGAGACAAGGAAGATAGAATGAGACAAAGAAGATAGAATGAGACAAGGAAGATAGAATGAGACAAAGAAGATAGAATGAGACAAGGAAGATAGAATGAGACAAGGAAGATAGAATGAGACAAGGAAGATAGAACATTTGAGACAAGGAATATAGAATGAGACAAGGAAGATCGAATGAGACAAAGAAGATAGAATGAGACAAAGAAGATAGAATGAGACAAGGAAGATAGAATGAGACAAAGAAGATAGAATGAGACAAAGAAGATAGAATGAGACAAGGAAGATAGAACATTTGAGACAATGAAGATAGAATGAGACAAAGAAGATAGAATGAGACAAGGAAGATAGAATGAGACAAAGAAGATAGAATGAGACAAGGAAGATAGAATGAGACAAGGAAGATAGAATGAGACAAGGAAGATAGAATGAGACAAGGAAGATAGAATGAGACAAGGAAGATAGAACATTTGAGACAAGGAAGATAGAATGAGACAAAGAAGATAGAATGAGAAAAAGAAGATAGAATGAGACAAGGAAGATAGAATGAGACCAGGAAGATAGAATGAGACCAGGAAGATAGAATGAGACCAGGAAGATAGAATGAGACAAAGAAGATAGAATGAGACAAAGAAGATAGAATGAGACAAGGAAGATAGAACATTTGAGACAATGAAGATAGAATGAGACAAAGAAGATAGAATGAGACAAAGAAGATAGAATGAGACAAGGAAGATAGAACATTTGAGACAAGGAAGATAGAATGAGACAAAGAAGATAGAATGAGACAAGGAAGATAGAATGAGACATGGAAGATAGAATGAGACAAGGAAGATAGAATGAGACAAGGAAAAAAAAAAGGAGTACACATAAATGCATACTGTATCAAAAAGGATTAATGTAATAAAGGGTAAGCATTTATGACAATAATTCAAAACTGTTGGGTTTCATATTCTCATATCTAATGAGTTTCTACATGTGGTGTGGAAACCATCACCACAGCTTAAGCAGGGCAGACAATACAACTCTATAACCTTGACTATGCATTCTTGGCATTGTTTTCCTCCAGGTACATGTACTCATTTACTACATGTGGGTTGCATGAAAAACAGACAACAGTACTGTAGATGATCTTGTTCCTCTTGGATGTATTAGTATGTATTGTACATGTACATGTACATACCTACATGTAGGCTCAAATTGTTGATGCATAAAAATAAAAGCAATTTAACCTTTAATCCAATATGCATGATGGCATACATGTACATTTCTCACTGCTTCAAGGATAACTACGGTTCCAAAAGCAGCAAATTTGAAACTGACATTGCCTCACAAAATAGCTGTAGAATCAAAACATGTTTCCCCAAATTCATGATTTTGGTGTCATTTTACTTGCAAAAGAATTTCCTACCCAATGAAACAAAAATTGATGATATTCTGTTAATGATATCGTTGCATTTGCAGATCACAAGTATTGCATTCTTTCTGGGCCACCCTGTATTAGTGGCTGGTTAACGGTACACTCACTGTACACGTACATCTACATGTTCAATGTTCATTTTGTTGACCCATGATGAAAACTCTCTACAATGTACACGTATGTAGAGTCATTTCACAACTATCATCACCTGTCCGGTAATATTAAATCTAAATTTCAATGGGAAATGAAATAACTAAAATTGCTGGCACATGATGAAGATGCTCTCATTTCCTCCACCATCATTACTCATTTGGTACATTGTAGATGCATGATGAACACTCTCATTCATTAAAATACTAGTACCACTTATCATGACTGGTTTGATATCTAAACAAGGTCTATGCACGGGTGTACGACACTTTAGCTGTGGTGACAATTGAATTGCTCCATGTCAATTTCGTAAACTAACCAAATACTAAACTTTAAGCCTGAACCAAACACTACTAACCCTAAACCCTAGTACTTAAAGATAAAGTTGAGTTCTGGGGGGCATTTCATGAAAGGACTTGTCAGATGTTTTATCTGACAAATTTGCTCTCAGCCAATCAGATGCAAGGATTTCAGTAGCTAAATAACAGTTGTCTGATAAAATATTTGATAACTTCCTTTCATGAAACGTTCGTAAGTCATGCTTAACTTTACGAACATCTTTATGAAACACCCCCCTGAGCAATTGTCGCCGGGGCATATATGGTGGGGCATATATGGTGGAGCAACCAAGTATTCTCTCATCTATATTACATGTACACACCATCACTACTACTGTAAAATGGATACTGCATTTCAGCTCACATAGTGTTGGTGAGCCTGATTGGTTATAAAGAGTAGGCAATTTTTCCGTCCATGACATTGCAAATTTTATGGATTATAATTTTTAGTTAAAGCGACCATGGCAACCAAATTTTATCTCCTTCAGTGATGCCCTTTCACAATGAAATATAAAATAGCTCTCTTCAATTAAGAACTTATTTTCTACAGGACTTCAAACTTTCAAACTTTGTCAAATGTCCGTCCGTGACTAACCGATCAGGCTCTGGTAGTATTTTTTACACACCATCATTAATGGGTACAGGGTTCATCAACACAAAATTGCTGGTGCATAATGAAAATGTTCTCTCTTGGTTTTATAGGAACTGCACTAAAATACCACATTAAATATTCGGCACTCAAATTGTTGAAGCATGACGAAAGCCCTCTCTTTTATCCCAAGACACCACCATCATCATTACTGTTGTGTTAATCACTCTGAAGAGTCTGCTAATCTCATCAAGGAGAGGACTGTTAATCCACTCATACTACAGCTTATCCCATTACAGTCTCATGGTATGGTAACAACAGAATGTCATTAGAAACCTTTCAGTTCCAATTAAAGGGACAATTTAACATTCTTGAAGGCCTTCCCCAGTGGTTGGCTAATAAATCTTTATTAAAATGTTGAAATAAACATATTCCAAAGTATCAAGTTAACTGATTATCATTTCAAAGAAGAAGAATAAGGCATCCTTTGTTTCATATTTGTTCCACATGAACTGTGGTATGGTACAGAATGTCATTAGAAACCATTTAGTTTCAAGTATAGTAAAGGGATTATTTAACATTCTTAAAAGTATTCTGGCATGGAGGAATTGTTCATAATTCTTTATAAAAATATTGAACAAAAATATTACAAAGTCTATAGATAACCAACTATTTTTGATATATTCTAATGAGAAATTTGGCTACTTTTTATTCATGCTTGTTCCAATATTCCATATTTCATTTGGAATGAGAGAAAAAGAAAGTCATCATAACCTTTTAGTTTTAATTAAAGGTTGACTAAATTAGAGAAAAAATGGGTGCTCTTTCCATGTAGTTTTGTCTTCTAATCACGAATCTGCCAATCGATTGTCCAAATTATGTCTCGTTTTGGTGAAAAAGGGGAAAAAGTAGAGGTTTTGGGACCGTTCCTTAAAACTCGTGAGCTGATTGGCTAACCCCCAAGTGACGTATGAAAAGTAAGAGGCACAAGATCTGCAGGCTGCAGCATATAATATTGTACACAGAATGCGGTATTTGACCCCTCTGTTCAACGGACGATTTATGAAAATAGGAAATTAATCAATATAATCTTAGGAGTGAATAATCATTAGCAATATATTTTCTACAAGATCAGAAAACGCTTTTGCCCAAATATACAGCTCTTGTTTTGTTTTTTAGCTTTTCTTTTGAACAATGTTCTCATCCATATGAGCTTGCCGAACGAAAGTTTTGCATTGGTCATAAACGCGTGCACAGCCGTTTTATGCGTCTGTATGATTGTACAATGTCCTACACATCTTTAGTACAGCAGTGACTATGTTCCCCTCGTACATAGCGACTGGTGAACGCTTTTGTTTTGTTTATTTCACTTACGGTTTTTTTTTTTTACTTCGCTTTACATAGTACATTAGTACTGGCTTAGATTTTGGCTGAATTCGAGTAACTTATATATAGAGAGAGGAAAAGTGCCCGCGATTCCGAGTTGGAGAACTTTTCTGAGCCATGCAGATACGAACTCTGATTTACTGGCAGATGATTTATCAGACCCCGAAGGCAAAGAAGGGGAAATTCGACCATATTATATGTTTTAACCCCTCGCAGAATACGGTGAAGGGCCGTGGGTGAAGTAACTCCAGGGAGCTCCAACGCGTTGGAGCTCCCTGGAGTTACGGGTGAAGTAGACCGAAAATGCTGTCTCTCGTTCGTTAGGTCGTCTTAGCTAACGAGCGAGAGACAGAATTTTCGGTCTACGGGTGAAGCTGCTGCAGCTGTTGTCGTTGAAAAACAGATTAGAAGACTTGACTCCAAGTCTGATCGTAGGAATAGCTGAATCTTTTAGCTAGCTTATCCTTCTCTTCATGCCAAATTCGGAATACAGGCCAGGATGCTTAAAATAATCTTCGGCAAAGTGATCGCTGCAGATTGTACTCCACTCACTTGGCCGGCCCTTGCCACTCTGCCCGCGTGAGCTTTACATTTGCGACCCACAATTTCTGTAGATTTTCATCTTTAGGAAAATGATGTAGGCTTACCATCTTTAGGAGTCTTGCTACAGCCCGCAACTATACACCGATTAGGCATTATTGATGAAACTGTGCCCCCAAATCAAAGTTATTGTGAGGAATTAAACCGCGAAAATACGCAATGCAAATGGTCGATGCGGTGAATATCATGCTCGGCACCGGGCTGGGCCTGCCGAGGGCCTCCGGGCGCGCACGGTATAGGTTAGTGGAATATTTCCCCTTACTTTTCATGCGTCACAGATCACGTGATCACGATGTCGCTTCGATGGGTTTTTTTAGGGGCGGGGCTTATGACTGTGTAAATCAGCAAAAATATACTTTTCAAATGATTATAAAATATGACTGAATGCATTAGAAATTGTGTGATGGATATTTTTTGGCTCCTGATGACACCTTCCTACGAAAAATGGGCAATTATTTTTTTATTTTAGTGACCCTTTAAAGGGACAATCAAACATTAAGAAAGCCTCCCTCAGTGGTTGGATTGTTCATAAATCTTTACTAAATGTTGAAATAAACATGTATTCTAAAGTACGAAGAAATTTGATAATCATTAATGTAGACTTGAACACAAATTTGTTTTATTTTGTTTCATGTTTGTACCATATTTCATTTGAAATGAGAATCTTGAATAGAACAATATTGCAAACCTTTCAGGTTTAATTAAAAGGACTATTTAACATTCTAGAAAGATTTCCCCATTGGTGGATTGTTAATAAATCTGTATCAAATGATGAAATAAACATACTGCAATGTTTAAGCAAAACGGACACTTGTTCAAGGGTTATATTTCAGCTCCTTTTTCTTTCATGTTTGTTTTATATCTCTGGTAGAATGAAAGTTAGAGTGACAAAATGTCATACTATTTCAGTAATGATTAAAGATCAATTTAACATTCATGTAAGTGTTCTCCAGGGGGCTAGATTGCATATTTATGGAAAAGCACACTGTACAGATCAAAAACAAATGTAAGAGGAAATGTGAGGTAACTGGCTCATTTTGTTTCAACTTTGTTCTACATTTAAAATGGAATAATAGAAGCCAATGGTTAATTCTGATCACCATTGCTACTGCATTCATTTTGAAAGCCTTCTCTTGGGGTTGGAGAGTGGAAAGTTTCAAGAAAATTGAAAGGATAGTTTGCCATTGTTTAATTTGAAAAAAATATTTCCAAGTCAACTTACCTGCACTCTGCTGCTTCAAACCATCTAGACCATATCTGTCGTATACATCTCTCTTTTTCTCTGCACAAATAAAAACAAAAAAATATGATATTACAAAATGAAATGAAGTACAAATGTGATTCAGGGTGTCAGACTTGCCGTAACTACAATTTATAATGCAGAGGATGTACATGTACAGCATTTCAACTGGATAATTTCCTGGGGCGGTATTCTGAAAACTATGTCATCTTTTATGTTAAGGAAAACTATGTTAAAGGGGAATTCCAGTCTAAATATAACCTGGTTTTATTAGAAGCAGAAAAATCAGACCTACAGATCAAAAAAAAGTTTGAGGAAATCGGACAACTAATAAGAAAGTTATGAATATTTTCAGTGGCATGAAAAACTAGAGAAACAATGAAAACCACTAGATAAATTGGCAACTCGGTCATGGGTTTGTGATGTCATTGGTACACAACTCACCAATAATTTTGTTTATATTCATAATACAAATTCTCAAATTTTGTCCAAGAATATGAATATTCACATAACTTGAACCAAATACATCTATAGTAATATGTTTTTGCATGTATAAACATTTACAAAATATTTCATGAACTTCAAAATATTAATATTGTTTTCAAAATATTACATTTCCATAAAACTAATCTTTTATGTATATTGTATAAATATTCATATTTTCATGATTTTTACAGAAAATTATTTATTCTGTATAAGTGTATACATGCAAAAACATATTACTATAATATAAGTTGGTTCAAGTCATGAGGAAATCACATTCTTGGACAAAAATTTAAATTTGTATTATGCATATAAACAAAATAGTTGGTGAGTTGTGTACCTACATGTATGACATCACAAATTCATGACTGAGTTGCCAATTTGTCTAGTGATTTTCATTGTTTCTCAAGTTTTTCATGCCACTAAAAAATTCATAACTTTCTTATTAGTTGTCCGAATTTCCTCAAACCTTTTTTGATCTGTTGGTCTGATTTTTCTGCTTCTATCAAAAGTTTTCAAAACCAAGTAATTTCTGGACCGGACTTCCCCTTTAATTGTCATAACAAATTGAAATTGCGCACAATAAACACTAATCATTGGTGCTTGCGCAGATGTTGCTGTTAACGGGCACAGCCATCTTTGCGCAATCATTAAGCAATGACTTTTTCTGATTTTGATTTGTTATGACAATTAACACACAAGTTAACATAGTTTTCAGAATACGCCCCCTGTTTGTGACTGTTTTCACTGCCAAAAACTCATATCATCCAGCTGATCTTTTGCAACATACATGTCCAATGTAAGCAATTAATTTTTAACAATAGATGCTAAAATAAAAGCAAAAGAAAAAGAACATAATACACTGAAAATTTGATCTAAGCTCATCTGAATTGTCACAATTTGGGAACAAACTGGGATGTATGTTCTACACTTCCATGTATATTTGAAACCAGATTAAACCTGATCGTGATTAATTACACGTAAGCTACAGGTGTTTCATCACCAATAAAGTCCAACTCAAAAATTTGGCTTCATCTATCACAGATGTTTCTATTTACAGATAGCAAGCAAAATCTCTCACAAGCTGTACAGTACATGTATGTATTTACTTCATCTGTACTGCAACCTATTTACATAATCCTGTCAATGATGTCAAGCCAGAAATCCACATGCAATCTTGGTCAAAGGCTTAATAGGAGCTTGATAGGACTAATTTCATGTACTGTACCCGACAAAATTATCACATTATAAGTGATCCCTACTGACGCATGCAATGAAATATACATCTATGTATTTATCAGTACTGTATACGTATTTTTCTTTAAAAAAAACACAAACTAAATTGCTCAAAGTGTATAATAAAAAATTAACTTGTTCAGGTAGAACGTATAAAATCAACCTCAAAACAATAACCAACCCTCTTGGGTTAACGGGAAAGGATGTGAAGAAATTGTAGTAAAAAATAAGACCCATCTTCGATTCTGTGCGGGCTCCATTTTGTGGGACAGCGTACGGGTGCGTCGATTTTATATAATGCAAGTCGCTGTAATGTTTATTTAGCGAGTATTTACAATTGAAATATCTCTTCATAGCTCATATGGCGACATGGAACCACTAACCGACAGAGGGCAATTCCACCGTAACGGAAGGACATTCAGACACATTTTACCAACTTCAAACCATAACTATGATTTTTTTCTTGTAATGGTAGAACATTGTTTGAAGTTGATATTAATATGTGTCTGAATGTCCTTCCGTTACCATGGAATTGCCCCAGAGCAAAAATTTTTTATGGTGATTGGTACCCTTCAAAGTTTGCTTGAAATAGCAGAAAACACTCACAGTGGCTTCCACTATAGAGATACTATCATACATACTTCATAGCAGGTCAATTAAAAGGGGCTCCGAGGGGAGTCGGGGGGGGGGGGGGGTCAATAAAGTGAGAAAAATTGTCTACTAACAAAGGTTCTACACAAGTAATGTAAAACCCAAAACCTCTCGCAACATCGATTTTTCTTGAATTTTTAATGACAGACAATTTTGCAGCAAGAAACCTTTGTGCAGTGCAATAATTTTATGCCGTTTCAATTGTGGTTTCATTTGATTATTCCGCGGCATGGAACTTTCGTGAATCTTGACCACTCGCGAAACTCGCAAAGTTTCATGCACGCAAAAATTTCTTGTTTGACAGTACTCTATCCCTCATGCACAATGTAGAATCCCCGAACACAAACTGTTTACACATTATGGTGATGAAACCGATTCCCTCGATCATGCCTTTGCATGCATGATAGGAGCTTCTCTGAAGGAGCCATGTACATCCAGGCTCAGATGACAGATAAAATGTCTGAGCATCATATTTCACACATCGCTACTGATGCATGATTACATTACTTTGGGGACATTCACACTGGCTAGTTTCAGAAGCATGCTAATGGATTCACGCTGCAAACAGTGCCTTAGCAAGCATTAAAATTTGTGTTCACACACTTCCTTGGGGCTTAGGTATGCACATTGTAATCGACTAGGTCAATCCATGTGAACGTCCTAGTGGGTTGTGATGTGCACTGTCTCAGCAAAATCTCATTACCCTATTTATTGTCAGTGTATACTACAGACAGCATGTACATGTACTGTACATTGGTGTTATATACATGTAGGCTACATGGCTCTTCAGTAAGCTATGTGTGTAAATAGGCTAGCTCATTTACAGTTAACTCTGCATATTAAGTCAAATCTGTTGGGATCACAAAAAATAGTTCAACTTATGCAAATTCCGACTTAGGAAATGTAAATAACCTACGTCTTGCATAGTTTGGTCAAAAAAATTGATACGACTTGGGGAAAATTCAACTTGTGCGACTTTGAGTTATGCAGAGTGATGTACATGTATGTATGTTAATAAAGCAATTAGAAATAGAGAATATCACACTTCAGAATTTTAATTCTTCTACATGTATAGAAAAGGTATCATCCCATAACATGCAGTGAGAGCAGAAATGGGAGAGTCCACGACCAAGCTATTTTATCCTGTAGTTACTGGAAGATTTTAGGATCTGATGATTGTATTACGCTGATAATCCTACTACAGCTTACATGTATGTAGGGCAGATCAATAGACCGGTTCTGTAATGTATTCAAATTTATGCACATTTCTTCTCTGAGCACCCAGTGACAAGCTGTTCCATTAACCTGCTTTTTATAAATGAGCTGCAATGCTAGGAATCCAGTTTGCATACATTACTTGTTGCTATGTCTTGCAAGCTTTCAGGTTGTCAAGAACAACTTTTCTTTGAAACATATGTATAAAATTTGAATACAGGTATATCTTCAGTCTTACATGTACGTCAATCTATCTTCACGAGACCATGATTCTTTATAAAATGTAGAACACCAAATGATCAAACACCTTGGACTTGCCAAAATACATGTGATGTGCATGATACTACTCATGAATATTCATCACTTGAAATGAAAATAAACAACAGGGATAATATATAACTTACTATCTGATAGAATCTCATAAGCCTCTGCAATCTCTTTAAACTTCTTCTCTGCTTCTTTTTTGTTGTTTGGATTCTTATCAGGATGCCATCTCAAGGCTAGCTTCTTGTATCTGAAAAAGGAATGAGAAAGATGTTTAAAATTCAGTCCTGGGGGGTGTTTCACAAAGAGTTAAGTTTGACTTAAAGTCGCACTTAAATTCCTAGTTGCGTGCGGTATATGATACATCACTGCATTGGTCAGATCATGCTCAGGGGATACGCGCTATTGGGTATTAATCTACCAATAAGATTATGCGTTTAATACCGGATGCCCATTGGCACTTATGCATGACTTAAGTCAAACTTAACCCTTTGTGAAACACCCCACTTAACATGTCCTTTTCAAAATACAATACTGTAAAAACCATAATCGTTCATGTGTACCTGTTTTCCGCAAGTGGTTGAGAGTGGTTGAGAGTCGCAAAATTTCACGCAACCAAATATTAGAATTACATGTAGATATATATTAAATCACATCATGAAATAATCTCCTTCCGTGAAACATTCGAGCCACGAAAAATGGTCATCATTAATAATTTGTGAAAGTTTCACGTCGTGACAGTTTCTGGTTTATATACAGACCAGGGAAATGTAACTAAGATTTCCCTAGTAAGACCAGTCAAGATTCAATGCTTCATGATCACGCAACATAGTGGTGTTAAGTCCATTAATATTTCAAATTTCCAATTCACTTTTACATTGATATTAAACTCAAGAGAAGAGAGAGGAAATTATATTATGTACAATTTTCATCTAATTTTGTAAATTACAGAGTGTGCTTGGTACATGTAGTATGATACAGTGTGAGAAAATTTAAGCATTTAAGTTTTAACATCAGCAAAATGCAGTGAATACAAACTTGGATTCATTAATTGAGATTTTCTTAAAACAATAAATTACATTCATTACATGTAGTTTCATTTGAGACACTTGTCATTTAACAAATTTTAAATTGTAACATTTCATTGGTGTTTGCCCAGATGTGTTCCGCGCACACAGCCACTTTTGCACAGTTATTATGATGCGCCATAAGTGTACATTTGTTATGACAATAAGCCAGTTCGGGGTTAGCGCATGGTACTGAGATTGTACAAATGACCCCAAATATCCACAGATATTTTAGACATGGAGGGTCCCTTTATGTGCACTTCAGAAAAATAACTCTGGGAGTGATAGAGGTGCCTCATGAATAGCTTTTGTTTCCCCCTTTAAAAAGAATACTTCCACCTGGATATCATGGAATGCACCATTAGTGCATAATTGAATAATGATTACATGACATTCATGAGCACATATCGAATATTAGTGTCAGTGGGTTTTAGAATTTGGTACAGATGACCTTTATCTGCTCATGCTCAGATTGCATCCCCGAAGTGGCTTATTAAAATCATTTCACTAAAATGAAGATAAAATAAATCTCGGAATACTACTCCTGATTTCCAATTGACAGGATATAGATTGATTACTTGAGATTTTGAATATCCTTTTCCTTGATAACTCAATATAAAATACACCTGTACAGTTATACATGTAGGTTTTCAATTCCAATTTAATCAAAAACATGATTTCAATAGACATGGTTGATGATCTATTGACAAACCTGTACAATGTGGCAGTATCTGCCCACATAATTCTAATTTCCACCATCCAAACGTTGTCATAGAAACCTATTCATTCATCTATCATTACCTACTCTAACAAATTAATCTGCAAGATCTATACATTTATATAATATTGACTGGCCTTGAGGGGGACATCGAAAATGTTGCCCGCAAGAGAATCATATTGTCGAAGACGAGGGCAATATGGTTCTTTTAAGGCCAACATTTTCGATATTCCCCGAAAGTAGAGCCAGTCAATATTATTATTATTACCTATATCATGTATATCATGTGTATGCCTATCTTGTAGCAATGACGGACACGTCTGTTTGCCTGTCAGTCTCTCTGATTTCAGATAATTCATGCAGGTATGTAATCAGGGCCAAGCAATTGTGACGTAAATTGTTACCGCTTGTATCCATTGTTTAAGCCTACAATTTAACGCGTACACAATACTGCGCGTATACACTTTAATTAAAGCGCACTGACAAGAAAAGGTGGATGTTACTCGGGCTCAATGTTGACCGCACTTTTTGTACACAAAGTGAATGGTGAAACCTGGAAGAGGGAAAATATCAGGGAATGATGACCGCTCAGAACTAGGTCATTTGCGGACCGCGCAAAATATGAATATTAATTGCCCTTTTAAAAATGTCCCATATAGGTAATAATGTATCATATCATCTTGGAAGGTTTGGAATTGCATGGAGAGCATTCAAAGCATAAATTTCTCATTAATTTGGCGTTTAGTATAATCCTCCACCTCCAAACAAAAGGCTTACATACATGTATATAGCTTATTCTTATTTTTCTCCACTGATAATTTTTAATTTGAAAATCAATTGCATCATTTTAATTCTTACTCTATTTTTATACATGTCTGGGTTTTTTTAATAGAATGAACCAAATTGTCTGAAAAGATACTCATTTGAGCATGACATTTATGCTGTTTACAGGATGTTCCTATTAAAACAATCAAATTTTAAATGATTACATGAACTTGACATTTATTTCACACTTTCAAGGGAACAACATAAAGACAAAACAATTTAAAATGGAGATATTGAACTTATATACATGTATCATAGCCTTTTGCACAAGAAGACATTACTTTACATACATTCTGAAAACTTGAAAAGTGGACTGATTATCATAGAATTACACATGTAGCTTCAAATTGACAATCCAAACAATAACATTAATATTAACATATTTATAGGTTAATAAATAAAAAATCATTATGCAGTAAAATCAAATAAAAAGGTTTCTTACAGACAATACATGAAAATAACTTACGCTTTCTTGATATCACTCTCAGTGGAGGTTTTTGAGACGTTGAGGACTCTGTAGAAGTCAGGCATCTTGACGATTGTAGTTATAACAAACACACAGCTGTATGAGACAAAGAGAGACAAAGAGAGACGGTTCCACTTATTGTTTGTGTCAAGAAAAAGAACTTTTGACCCCTTACAAGGGCAAAGAATGATGAATCCAAAGAATTTGGTGTAAATGCTAAAATGAAAATTATGTGGGCTAAGTACACAAATACATATACAGTATGCAATGTATAAAGAACGAAATCATCTCTTGGTGACTGTGCCTCCATAGCTGCGGCGCCTAGTTTATGGAACAACTAATACCTCCTAATATCCGTTCCATAGACACTTTGGATTCTTTAAAGTTAAAATTGAAGACAGTCCTTTTTTCTAAAGCATACAGTGAAATGTAATTCAACACAGATTTGTAGTATTCTTCAGTCCATTCTATTTCTACCTTGTTTCATCATGCGCCTCAGAATAGTTAACTTAATAGATGGCGCAATATAAGTGCATTGTATTATTATTATTATTATTATTACATGTAATGTACACTGTACATGTACATGTACATCCATGTTTCTCAAGTATCTCAACAAATTTCCTGACACTTGAAACAGCAATAAATGTACATGTACACTGACAGATTTAGATTTCTTGGTCGTTTCGAGTAAAATTTCAGGGCAATTGAAATTTACTTGAAACAACCAAGAGGAAACGAATTCAGGTTTTCTTTGGCATGTTTTTGTGCTAAAACATCTAAAAATGGCCTGATAATAACTGTGCCATCTACTCCCTAATTTCTTTTTTTTTTTTTTTAATTTTTAATGGCTTGCTTTGCTCTACCTAGAGAAATAAATAACAAGAAGAGTTTCCATTAATTACATGTATTTAGTGGAGCATATTTGTGATCAAAGTTTGTGCTCCGCTCTTCCTCATTTGTGATTAACTACACTGGAATCTGAAACGACAGGTTTTCCATAGCTGAACAAGCAATTGTCTTTTGTCCTGCTTTTGGAGCATTTGGTTGCTTCCCAACTGCTACAGTCTACACTGCTATTACTCATCAACAATGTTTTTGTTCTCTTTCAAAAAGCATTTTCAAAATCGATCTGCCATTGACACGCTGACTCTGACTAAATTTTGCTTTCGAAACATGATCTACATGTACATGTAATTTCTCTATTGTCATGATAGTAGATCTACTTTCTCTCATACTTTCAGATTTCATGGATTACATATAAATGTAGCAAACGTTTACACAAAATTCACTCACTTTTGAGCTCATTTTTCACAATTCCCTTTAAAGGGATACTCAACCACAGATTGTGGAAGTGTTTATGCTGCGAGAGGGCACCGTGATCATTACCTGATCATGCCGTTGCCCCGACGGGCACAACTTTGGACAGACTGGTCGCTGCGCAACATGCACGCTCAGCCTGAGCTCGAGCTCTCGTGCGAGATTCGGTCAACTTTGTGCAGTCCGAAATGCAATTGCAGTAGTCCAACGGACGTGTTTGACGCACAAACTATGTGTACATGTATGAATGAGTGAATGGGGCTTACGTAATCCTGACTTTCCCCACGGCCGCCCAGTGGCATATCCCTTTAATAGAAATGATGAGACAATGAAACGAACTAAAGGAGAACAGCGCTGTGTAGGAAAGGATACTCAAGATTTAAGATACACAGGAAGTTGTCCTGAATAAATATATCACGCATTGTCGTCAGTCTTGTTCCGTCAACAACTTTGTAAAGTATTGTGTAACCTCCACACACACAGACAATGTAAATAAAATGTAGGAATTGTGCATGTACATGTCTTGCACACAGACCAAGTACATGAACATGTATTGTACATGCTTGAATAGTCAAGCCTACGTAACAACTAGGGAAAATTTAAGGATCTACATTACAAGAATTAGAGAAATTTATTTCAAAATTTCATAAAGAGGAAAGAAGCTTGTATTATTGAGTGAGAAGAAACCATCAATATTAAAGGAAAAGGAGGCAGATTTTAAAAATAATTCCCCCAAAAAGCCAGTTTGTAATTACAATTTGTAATTACATGTAAAGATAAAGGTCATTTGTACCGAGTACAATTGAACTTTATACATGTAGATTGTCATTTTGTACGCACCATAATGGACGCACTATGAAGTTACAAGTTAATTTTAAACAAGTAGCGCGTCCACCAAAACAAATGCGTGCGTGTACAAAGTGGGGTCATCTGTACCATGAATTAATTATTAACTGGCTTATTAAAGTCATAAGCCTACATTTTTAAAAGTTTATTTATTTCCCACGTGTATTGATCTTTGATGATACTCATTTTTTAATGAAATAACACTGTTTAATAATTTAATAGCTGATATTTTAAATGCACGGTAGTGCATACTGCATAGCCTACATTATCTGCGAAGACTGGCAGACTACAAATGCTTTCAAAATAGCATCTCAAGGAATTCCTGAGTAGCCCTGGAAGCTATCATAGTTGATGCACAATGAGGCACAAAAATTTCATTTTGGCTTTATAGAAAGCCCCCACAGAAAAGAAATCAAAAGCAATAACATTTTATTTCCATCCTACTGTACAATGCAATACAATAATATGAATTTTATTGCATTCCATGGGATTTCCCAAATGTTTCCAAACTGCAATCATGTACATGTAGGCATTCAAGATATAAAATATCACCGGATCTGGCTCATGTCATATTGGACATTGCAATGTGTATTGGTAATATGAAAACTTGTGATTTATCAGTCCATAAATAGACTTGCAGAGGAATCTAGAAAAGCTGTAGTAATGTTGTTGCTGAAGTACATTTACAGATTCCCCTCAAGTGCATTAATACATGTACATGTATTTTCCACTCCACTTACAAGGAACCCCAGGCTGCATTCCACTTACATGTATGTAAGGGGGGGGGGGGGGAAGTGACATATATTTTAGTCTAAAGCGAACACAAACCAAAAAACATGTTGATCAAACGGAGCCACTAATAGTGAGGAACAACAGCAGAAGACTGAAGAATTCTGCATCAAGTGAGTTACGATTAGGCTACAATAATGTAATAATTAGGGGGACATATACATGTACTCAGGCCTCCCCCACCAACCCCCCTTCTTTTTAAAATCTGAAGTGGCATACATTGAGTACACAATGCCAAGAACATGCCCCTCTCTTTTTCAGATGACTTTTTTTCTTTATATAGTAAAAAGGCATCCCCAAAATTTTTAAGCATGGGGAGGGGGGGGGGGGTGGGGAGAGCTTGTTTCATTAATTCATTCATTCCATTTATTTCATCCATTCATAAAAAAGTACATTTACAAATATTATATAACAACCAAAGTTATAACAAAGCATGAATGAGGAGACAGCTTTAATAGGAAGGCAAAAGAGCCTTATTGGTGCTGCCACCAGCAAAAGATAAACAACATCATATATATTAATTTATATATAAAAGCAAAACAGAGAAACCATAGAAAATAAAAACAAACAATACAAAAGTAAGAGTAAAGCCTGAACATAAAAGTAAACTACATGTAAGTATTATAAGTATCCAGTATGAGTGATTTCAACCTCCTTTTGAAGACTTTAAGAGAAGGACTACACTTGATATGTGACGGTAAATTATTCCAGATTATGGGCCGCTTGTAGAAGATAGAGTTTTTTGCAACATTAATTCTCGTCAACGGTAAATGAAAGTGGGAGGAACTACATGTATTGTATGAGTGAAATTGGGTATTGATGCAGAATTTGTTAGAGATACATGTACTTAGTGGGATAATTTTGTTAGAGTAGCTATTCAAAGAAAATCACAAATATGGCAATTAATGTATCACTAGAAACTGGGAAGCTTACAGATGGCAATCGTATAAGTTTTATGTCAACTGCGTATCTGATGATTATAAAAACAACACAAATAGAAGCTCTTCTCAGCATCTGGAATATCCGAGCGATTCGCCAAAAATATAGCAATGTTTTGATGACGTCACACCGGAGACCGATCCTGCTTAAGCAGACGACGTCCTATAATGAATGAAGGTAATTGCAATGCAATTATTTATCAAATTATAAAGAGTTTGGTGTATTTAAACATGACCTTATTTCACACCATTATAAAGGGAAAGTGAAACTGATTCTGATAGCTAAAACCGTTTGATTGTAAATACACAGGAGAAGGGTCAATGATCAATGAAATAAACCCCACTTTCAAATTGAAAAGCCCTCCGAATAATAGCAGGATGGTATTCGTTCCCTCTTGAAACGCCGAACATGCCCCGGTGCAAGCAGCTGAAAATACAATGGCGTCTTATTTTGTTTACAAGTGACTGATTCCTTTATTTTTTTAACGCTGCATTTTTCATCAAAATAATACCATACACGAAGTTAAGAGTGAGGCAACAGACTAACATTAAGACTGACGCTAGTGAAGGAAGAGAAATAAGTGAAGAGGAGATGACCAAATAGGCTCTGAAAAATGTGTAAGATGTTATGGGACATCGTCTGCTTAGACAGGACTGGTCCATTGTGTGTCGTCACATATCTCAGCAGCGTTCGAGGAGCTCTTCAGCTGCTATATCGGGGGCTGTATTTTACCGTTTTATGATTGATAATAATCAGTACTTCAAATGTTTCCAAGCGTTGAATTTGGATAACCTTGTTTAATTTATGCCATCTATGCAATAATAAGTATTAAGCCAATATTTAAAATCATTAAAGTTCTACTTTAAAGCATAAATACACAAAAATTACAAAGTTAAAACGGAGAGATGAAATATATTTAATAATCTTAAATGAGCAAATAATGGAATAGTATGAGCAAAGAAACTGGCATGAGAAACGATTGTAATAGCCCACTTTTGCAATCTGAGTAATCTAAACATAGAATAATTAGTTGAAGAACCCCAGGCAATATTGCAGTACTGAAGGTATGGGGATATTAAACACTGTAAATCATTAATAATATTTTTTTTGGGAAATACTTGAGTTTGTATAATATGCCTATATTCTTTGAAATTTATTGTGATAATTCCAAAATAATTTATTATCAATATAGTAACACCTACGAATTTCATTGAAGTAGAACAACTAATAGACAGTGTTATCTAAGGAAATAACTATTCTATCATAATTGACTTACAATGTATTTGTGAAAATCATATACAGGTAATGCGTTCTGTTTATGTTTAATACAAGTTTATTAGAAATCAACGAGTTGACCATCGTTAATTCAGTATTTGAATGCAAGAACCAGATTATTGATATTTTCATCGGATAAAAAGATGCTAGAATCATCTGCAAACTAGATGAATCTCCGACCACGCGCGGTCGGAATTTATGCCTCCGCCATCACCAGATTGGCAATATATGGCATACACGTACACTTTAAAAAGGATTGGTCAATCAAAATTACAAATCTTTTCACTTCAAAAGCACAGGAGACAGAAAATTTATTTCAGTTTATTTTCAAATAAAAAACTTAATTACCATTGGTGACTTACAATCATCAAATACACCAAGGAAATAGATATTTTATATCAAATAGACCACTGTCCCCTTGAAATTTCTAAAATAGGTAGGCCTAGACTCCATACATCACGAACCATTTTTATGTATATAATGACCTCTATGACCTTTGAACTTTGACCTTGAGATCCCCTAAAATCTAATCAGTTCATCGTCCCTCACATATGCATACGTGGGCCAAGTTAGATCTGTCAAACAACTGAAGTTATTGCAAGAACGAACCATTTTTATGTACATAATGACGCCTCTGACCTTTGACCTTTGACCTTGAGACCCTAAAATATAATCAGTTCATCGTCCCTCCCATATGCAAACATGGGCCAGGTTAGAAGCTGATCTGTCAAACAGTTCTTCAGTTATTGCAAGAACTAACCATTTTTATGTACATAATTACCTCTGTGACCTTTGACCTTTGACCTTGAGACCCCAAAATCTAATCAGTTCATCGCCCCTCTCATATGCATACATGGGCCAGGTTACAAACTGATCCGCCAAACGGTTTTGAAGTTATCGCGAGAACGAACCATTTTTATGTATATAATTACCTCTATGACCTTTGACCTTTGACCTTGAGACCCCAAAATCTAATCAGTTCATCGTCCCTCCCATATGCATACATGGGCCTAGGTACAAACTGATCCGCCAAACGGTTTTGAAGTTATCGCGAGAACGAAAACATAATGCCTCCGGCACCACCTACGGTGGGCGGAGGCATAATAAAATGTATTGTAATTTTTGAGAGGTTTAACAAATATCATTTATGTAAATAAGAAATAAAAGTGGGCCAAGAATAGATCCCTGGGGTACCCCATATCTAATAATAATGAAGTCTGATACTTCATTATTTACAATAACAAACTCTTTTCGATTAATAGACAGGTAACTATTAAATAAATCTAAGAGAACGCCACTAACACCGTAATAGTCCAATTTAGTTAATAAAATGGAATGCTCTAAGCTATCAAATGCCTTGGTTAAAGTGGTTATTCAAAGAAAATCACAAATATCGCAAATAATGTATCACTAGAAACTGGGAAGCTTACAGATGGCAATTGTATAAGTTTTACGTCAACTGCGTATGTGATGATTATAAAATTAACATAAATAAAAGCTCTTCTCAGCATCTGGAATATCCGAGCGATTCGCCAGAAATATAGCAATGTTTTGATGACGTCACACCGGAGACCGATCCTGCTTAAGCAGACGACGTCCTAAAACGAATGAACGTAATTGTAATGCAATTATTTATCAAATTATAAAGAGTTTGGTACATTTAAACATGACCTTATTTCACATCATTCTAAAAGGGAAGTGAAACTGATTCTGATAACTAAAACCGTTTGATTGTAAATATACAGGATAAGGGTCAATGATCAATGAAATAAACCGCACTTTCAAATTGAAAAGCCCTGCGAATAATAGCACGGATGGTATTCGTTCCCTCTTGAAACGCCGAACATGCCCCGGTGTAAGCAGCTGAAATTACAATGGCGTCTTATTTAACGCTGCATTTTTCATCAAAATAATACCATAAACGAAGTTAAGAGTGAGGCAACAGACTAACATTAAGACTGATGCTAGTCAAGTAAGAGAACTAAGTGAAGAGGAGATGACAAAACAGGCACTGAAAAATGTGTAAGATGTTATGGGACATCGTCTGCTTAGACAGGACTGGTCCATGGTGTGACGTCACACATCTCAGCAGCGTTCGAAGAGCTCTTCAGGTGCTATATCGGGCTGTATTTTACCGTTTTATAATTGATAATAATCATTACTTCAAATGTTTCCAAGCGTTGAATTTTGATAACCTTGTTTAATTTATGCCATCTACATGTATGGAATAATAAGTATTAAGCCAATATTTAAAATCAATAAAGTTCTACGTTAAGTAAAGAAACAAACCTATTAAACTTCTTTTATTATCAAGCGTGTTGCTAACTTTATTGAAATCTACTAATGAAGAAGATGTAGAGTATCCAGAACGAAATCCATGCTGGCAATTAGATAGAAGATTATAATTATTTCAATATTTGAGTAGACGATTGAAAAGACACTTTTCATAAATCTTGGAAAACATGGAAAGTACAGAAATAGGACGATAATTACTCATATTTTCAGCTGATCCATTTTTAAAGACTGGAATAACTTTTGCTATTTTTTAAATTATTGGGGATAATACCCGAGTTTGAAGTATTGTACTGTACATGTATGTTGCATTATGGGTAACAAATAACATGTACATGTATAACATGATATCAATCTCATCAATCCTGGACTAGAACGATTTCGTAAATGAATTACAATTATATTTATGATTTCTTTTGGAGTAATTGGCAAGAAAAAAGCAGATTTGTCATTTCTGTTAAGATATCGTATGTAATCTTTATCAGAAGATTGAATGTATTTATTTTGTTTTGTTGCGTCAAAGAAGGACAAATATTCACAAAAGTTATTAAATTTGTTGGCAATATCAATATCATTAGATACGGATTGATTATTCACAATGATTTCATCAATACTCTTTTTATTTAGTATGTTTCCCATGGTCTTGTTAATCAATTCCTATGTTTGTCTCATGTTAGATTGCACTTCAAGAAACTTTTTACGAAAATACTCATTTTTAGCTTTCTTTACTTCATTGTTACATTTGTTTCTAAATGATTTATAAGAGTGTTTGTTATAAGGAGAAGGATAATACTTTTTATACAAAACTGTATTTCCTTCTCCACATTATTCGTAAATTGGTATTAAACCATAGTTTATCCCGTTTATATATAGTTTTTAACCTTTTTACCTTTATGAAAACATTCATCATATAAAGATTTAAATATATCAAAGAAACTATTATACATCTACATGTAATTAACATTATGATTCACGTACATGTACATGTACATGTGTACATACATTTGTAATCAACTTGCCATGAGGTACATGTACATGTAGCTTTCAGCTTTTCAATAAATCTTAGAATATTATTTTCACACATATCACGTTTGATAATAAATGATTCCGCCTTATTGTCAGTTGCATCTTCATGGACACAATAAATTGGAAAATGGTCACAACAGTAATGAAGTTGCTGAAGTACCAGTAATTCGAGTTGGATTAAAGATCAAAGGAAATATTGAATTGACCAAAAACACATCTAAGAAATCATTGACTTGTAGGCAAGAGTTGGCATTTTACATGTAATAAATTTAAAATCACGGACAATATATAACAATTTTTTTCTTTATTGATCCTATTAACCAGTGAATTTAAATATTCTATAAAAATTGTAATAGGTGTTTTTATAGGCAGTCTACAGAAAACGGCAAAAATTATGTTTTTCTTGTTAACTTTAATTTCCACACATTGTCAGCGAATTTCTCAGTTAGAAAGGTAAATGTACAAACAAAAATTTTGAGACCTTTTTTAGTTTTTGTGCTTGTTCAAGAATTTTGGAGTTAACAGACACCAATAAGAAATTTTGGATTATTGTGCCCCTCCCCCCCCCCCCTTTTTTATACAAAATCCTGGATCCATCCCTGAAAATACCTACATGTACATGTACATCATTCTAATTCACTTATTGACATGTATTCACATAAGACTCCCGAGATTATGAGTTTGAAATGAGAGTAAAACTCACATCAGTTGGGCGCAAAAGCAATTGATGCAAGCTTCAAGAACTACATACTTTGTCTTAAAACAAAATTTAAACTGGCATTAATATCAAGTTGATAATATGCAATATTGACATTTGTCCAGCAGTTTTCTCAACAACTTCAGAATGTGTCATGCCAAAGTAAACAAAAGAAATTTGCCTCAAATCATGCAAATAGAATTAGTTCAACAGCTATGTGACTTTCCAATCTTCAATAACAGCAGCTGAATCATAAAGGACAAGGTCAAATCATTCTTAGTTTAATAGTCTGTGAAATCAAAGTAGTCCTACATTGTAAGCAAAATGTGGTATAAAATTAGCTTTGTTCTTTTTCCTTTTTTCATGGTCCGGGGTCAGAGAGCTACCACAATTGATAACATATGCACCCCACAAATACGTGCAATGCGGCGCATTCAATGCGCCAAATTTCTGCTGTGACAGACCAATTAGAATGTCATTGAGGTTTGTCAAAAAGAATAAGTAATTTCCCTTCCTTTTTTGTGATAATTATTTGGAAATCAGGGTGAAATTCACATCAGACAGCTAAAAAGCAAGATTTGCATTAATTAATTACATACTGTGCATAGACTACTAGCTTACATTTAAAGCCTTGACTTAAGACCCTTTCAAAGTTTCACTTTTGAGGAACAAAATTTGACACAGGCATCGAAGTACCGTACATGTATGTACATGTAGCTTATGGTCACCTCAAATAAATTACTGGTATTTTCCCCATCCCCCTCCCTTCTGTTTGAAAACTCCAACATTGGCTTTAGTCTTAAATGCATGTCTATGCCTTGGTATGGAAAAAATTGCCGCTTTGGTAGATCTAATTTCTAAATTTACATGATCTAGACCTATGTGGCAAAGAGATAAATTCACATTTTGAAAAGACGAGCTGTAAAACGTCACCCTACAACCCTCCAATTTCCATTTCTTCTGCGGGTTAATTAAAAATGTCATTATCGATGTCAACTTTAACTATATCACCACGTGTTGTAGGATGGGGGGTTGTGTCCGGACACTTACATCTAACAAAAATTAGCCTCTGTCAGATTTTATGAAAAATATGCATCAGGTAACATAACTATACCTATAGCGCTGTCGCTTAGCGACAGCGCTGTACGTGCTGCCCATTCTCTAGCGTTGACAACCACGACTACAAAAGTGCGACTAAGATGCTTTTCGCTGAAATTACATATATACGGGTGTAATTTTCATCTAAAAATTAAACTAAATAAAACTTCAGCTATTGATTGATTGCATTAATTAAGTTAAATTTAGTTATTCCAACTTAATACAACTTAACAAACATGATTTATTGCGTCATCTGCCCACAGTCGAATGGCAGAATGTAATCGCACTGCACTTTTTGGAAAGGTCACACCCGTGCGTACTATACACAGCGCTGTCGCGAAGCGGTACCGCGATGGACAGGTTTTGGCAGTCAAAAGTTGAAATTCTATACTGTGGACATTGCCTGATGCCTAATGGCTTGCTTGGGATTGAACTCCAACAAATCCATCTATTTCTAAGCAATCGATTTCATATGAGTATAACGTAAAATTGGAAGTTTAACATACATTTTAAATTAATTTTGTACGTTGTTTTAGCGACATTGAGGGGTGTCACAATGAAAGTCTATGTGTCCTTGTCAGACGCCGTGCTTTGCACAGCGTCTGGTCGGGCTACAGGTAACACTAAAATCAGTGAATATTTGCAATTCACATGATTTTCAACCTACACTGACCTACATGTATCCTGTGATGAAACTAAGATTTGTGATAGTTTGCATGAAGTTGTTCAATTTACTGTTTAAAAATGACCTGTCCGGACCAACCTGTCCAGGCGGACACACAAAGTTTGTTACTGTCGTAATTTCTCTTATTATGAAAGACTGCACTACTGTAGAATCGGACGATGGACAAGATGGAATATTCCTGGACAAGATGGAATATTCCTTGACTCGACTCGAGTCTTGATGATCATTGATAGGAATGCTTCAGTTCCATCCTTCTCTTTGGCCCTGCAAGAATCTAAATTAATCAATCGAACACTGCAGAGATAGAGCTAGGTGTTCTTATCATATAAAATGAAACCCAAAACACAATGATCCAAACTGACTTGCAAATGAAATATGAGCCACCGCACAATGGCATGAATGGCACTGCCACTAATACAATAAATGCCTACCACCAGTACCATACCGGCAGAACGCTCCAGCTACTTACCAATATGTCGCAATCGAATCGTCTAGAACAGAGCCCTTTTGCTGGGCTTAATAAAGGCTGAGCTCCAGCTTATTTGCGGGATAACCGTGAAAAACAATCGCAGAATCTGATCCCAATCAAAACATGGAGATTTTCAGGTGATTTGACGGAGTTTATCCATTTGTGCGGCGACAGAAAAACGACTAGCAACGCATCCTTAGTCACGAATTCCTGAGCAGCTAAAAATGGCATGTAATGCATTCCTTGTCGAAACCCTGCGGCCCCTGTCGGGTCAGCTGCTTGGATCGGTCCGTCCCGTGCGGAAGGAATGCTGCATTCTGATGCGGTGAACGGCAGCTTTGTGATTCTTCGGCATCCCCTTCCCCCTTCTTCTATATATATATTGCCAGTTTGCGTTTTTCATGTTTTTATTCCGACTGGTGTTAATTGAGTTCTCTGGAATGAGGGGTAATGAGGAAGGTTGGGGGGGGGGGGGGGGGGAGGCGAGGGGGTGAGGAGTTGATGCGGGGGTATGGGTCAAAAATGGGGAATAGGGGATGGGAAATTCTTCATTGATGAAAATTTTTCATGGAAAACACATATAACTCACATTTAAAAAATCGTGTCCCTAAATATAAGAATACTATATAAGTGTCAGCAAAATTCGCCACACCTTGTGAAAATCTGTTCTCCTCATGTTATACACTGACTACCATTTCTTACTTATTTCTTACTTACAATATTATTTGGACTAATACTCCCAAGACGAAATTGCACCGTATTCTACAGAAAAGTATTGTAAGAATAATATTAATAACATTGTCTCAGGGAAACCCACTTTCTAGACCAGTTCAAGAAACTGGATATTGAAATGTTATGAGTTAAATTAATATGCATGTGTGCAATACTTATATTATAGGGTATATATTTTGCGAAAATGAGTGACTTTTCCTCATAAAATACTCATGATTTTAAAAAGTTTTGTGTTTCAAAGGTAACGGGGCTTGTGGAGAATCATTCATCCTGAGTAGTACAGTAAGTCATGGGATTCCTCCTCATATACAATAATTGTTTCTTGGGGTGGGTCTGATCTGAGGCGGGAAAAATGTATATTTTAACTTGAAACCTGAATTTATTAAAGGAGATTGAACAAAATCTATAAGGAAATACCAGCCCATTGAAAATAAATTTGATTTGTGGAAGCACTGCATCGAACATGGAAATGTTTTCCCTGTATGAATATAGTCACCCCAGGGACTTGAATTGTTTAAGTCCAACACTAAAACTTATCTATTTGAGATGCCATAACTTGAAAACAGACATTATTTTATTGATTATCTTTATGATCTTTTGTAATTGTGTAGAATTTTTGTATGTTTGTATTCTATCATATCTTTCTTTCAATCATTCTTTTTTGTAAGCGCCCTGCATGAGCATTTAATCAAAATGGATTTGGCGCCATATAAATTTTATATGTTATTATTATTATTGTTTTTATTATGAGATTTGACCCCTTAAAGTTACCTAGACCATACAGGTTCTTCACAAAAAGCTTGTCAGCTCGAACGAAGCTGTCGGGTTTGTCAGAAGGAAGTTGTAAGACTACATTACTAAAACACAAAAACTGACAAAATTTTCCGTCGGCATGGTCGGGATGGGTTGTTAGATCGCCCCTAAATATTAGGGCAAATCTTTCCCCTTAAGGCCCATGGAACAAATTTTGTCAGAAGGAAGAGGAATGGGTATACATTACAAAAATATCAGAAATTACAAAAAATTCCATCGGGAAGGGGGTGTAACACCGTACATGCCCCTGAAAAAAACAAAAAAGTGCCCCTAAACCAAACTTTGCTGCCCAAAATGCTCTGGATGTAGAGAAAAACCTTCTCTCGCATTTCTAATACCCAAAATGTAAAAAGTCCAGGAGGTGATCTAGATTCCGACACCCACACCAGCACCCTCTCTGTACCCCAAAACAATATTGAGGAGTTCATTTCCAATATGGGAAGGGAACCAGGCACCATGCAGCCTTATCCCTTCCTCCCTCCGCCTTGGTTGCTCCAATCCCTTGCATAGTGTCACCCCCCCCCCCCCTTGAGAACCTTTTGACCCCCTTTATGCATGGACCTACTAGAGATGCTTTATGATAGTGAAAGAAGAAATAAAGAATGATTTGCATGTAATAACAACAATAACGATGGCCCTACAAATTCGATGCAGGATGAGGGACCGCTGGATAGACGATTGGTCATTTTGCATGATCAACAGACTTGCACTTTATTGAACGACTTCGAATGTCCCTCCCTTTGCTCAATTGATATCACCGACAAATTTTCTTATAGAAGGACTTGAAAACAATCCCCACTTCTATAGTTAGTCAGTCAGTTAGTAAGTTAGTTAGTTAGTTTGTTTGTTGTTTTGGGTATTAATTAAAATGTTTTGGTACTCACTCGGGGAGGAGCTCCCTTCTAATGAGATTCTCCATGCATATAACTTTCAAAGATAGGGAGAGAGGGAGAGAGAGAGTGGGAGAGGGAGAGAGAGGGGCAGAGGGAGAGAGAGGGGAGAGAGGGAGAGAGGGAGAGGGAGGGATGGGGTATGAGAATGGGGTGGAAGAGGTGAGAGGGAAGAAGAGGGAGATGGAAGAAATAGGCTCATTTGATTAAGGGGAGGGGAGCAGGGTGCAACCTGCCCGCGCCGAGCGCCCCCAGCCCCCAACCCCCACCCGTCTGAAACCCAATTTACATATTATCTTTAAAAGTACCCGGGAAGAAAAACAGAACAACCCCCCCCCCCCCCCCTCCCCAATGGTGTCGGAATAATTATTGTGCTCCTGTTTTTAACGAAGCCATGCATCCGCCCCTGGATAGACCCAACGTCCATTTGTTTTAACCCCATTGCTTTTATTTTCACTTTAAGATCTGTCACTAATCGCTAGCTATCTCGAGACTCTCTGTATATCCATTTAATACATTCAGTGTGACCCAGATCGATTCGATGATGAGTAGGGTGGAGACGAGATTCTATGTCGATGACTCATTCAAGTACACGATAAGAACATCATGTTGCTTTCTCTCTCTCCCTCCCTCTGTCTTCCCCTCTCTCATCTTTCTTTCTCTCTCCGCCTGTGTCTGTCTCTTTCTATATTTCTCTCTCTCTCCCTGTCTTGGTTACTCTCTCTCTCTCTCTCTCTCTCTGTCTGTCTGTCTCTTGTCTCTGTCTCCTGTAATCTTCTTTTTCTCTCTTTCCTATATATATACATAATATATGTATTTGCCTCTCTTCCATCTTCTCTTGTTAGCATCGTATATTTCTGATTTTGACTTCACAACTTGCCAATTTCAAATAGCAAAAAGTCACTATGAGGTATCATAATGATAATGACCGAGCAACAAAATCAATTCTAGGATAAATACCCCTGGAAAACTACCACCCGAACACCTACCTCCCGGACAACTACCCCCTAGGACAACTATACCTCAGGACAACTACCCCCTAGGGAAATTACTCCCAGGACAATTACCCCAGACAATTACCCCCTGGACAATTACCCCCCCCCCCCCCGGAGAAATTACCCCCATAAAATGATGATTACCCCTCCCAGAACAAAGTTTTAGTTCCCCCCCCCCCCAGGACAACTACCCTCTGGACAACTACCTCAGAATTCGAGGGTAGTAGTCCGGGCGTAATTGTCCAGGGGTAGTTGTCCGGATACGACAAAATCATGTGGCCTATTTGGAAATATCAATATTTTCTATCATCATCTCAGATCACCAACATAAATTTTGTTTTTTCTAATTTATCGAATTTTGTGTAAATATGTGATTCTCCTATTTGTTTTAATAAAACATACAAAGAAAAAAAAAGAAGAAATACGACTAAAACGGTATGTTTTCTATCTACTTCCCGCAGACCTATTTTGGTTGTATGTAAATAAAACGAAATGATGTAAAATTATATGTAACAAAAATATGTTGATAATCTATGTAGCCTATACACAAATTAGCTTTATTACCTTCTTTTTACACCCAAGGTTTGTTTATATTATCTTTCATCGTGTTCATTCATGTTTTATGATTTATATAAGAATAGAATATTGTGTCGATGATGTTTACGAAATAAGACAAAATATATGATTATGGAATCATTCTGAAAAATGCCTATACTTTCACTTTTCTTAAATATCAAACTTGGTTTAATCAAGGAGTTATCACTCCTTGGTTTAATCAGGGATCTATACCAACGTCCCCATTCACGATACAACATAAATCGATGAAGCGCACTGTTGTTTACGGCAGCTTTGTGATCATCAACAAACCGCCAAGCACTTCTTAGAGCCAAATTGTACACATATTTTCTCTCACATGCAAATGCTTATCGCCTTTGTGAAACACGCCAAGAAGATTATCTAGAGTTTCGTCATGCTGGAAGTTCAAAGCATTCCAATAGAAATCGATTTTCAGTGATTACAAAATTAGCTTGTTTAAAACGATTAATATTGAGAGCAATAAGTTTGAGAATTTGAGCCTTGTAGAATTCAACTGGAAAGAAAGAGAAGGTAAAATATGAATCGTCCATGCAGTTTTCGTGATGTTATATCCAACAATGGACTGGCCTTCGTAGAAGGAGAATATCTTAACCACCCCAGTTCAACAAGCTGACTCATAAAACTTTGCATAATCATTTATTAAAGGAGATTGAACAAAATCTATAAGGAAATACCAGCCCATTGAAAATAAATTTGATTTGTGGAAGCACTGCATCGAACATGGAAATGTTTTCCCTGTATGAATATAGTCACCCCAGGGACTTGAATTGTTTAAGTCCAACACTAAAACTTATCTATTTGAGATGCCATAACTTGAAAACAGACATTATTTTATTGATTATCTTTATGATCTTTTGTAATTGTGTAGAATTTTTGTATGTTTGTATTCTATCATATCTTTCTTTCAATCATTCTTTTTTGTAAGCGCCCTGCATGAGCATTTAATCAAAATGGATTTGGCGCCATATAAATTTTATATGTTATTATTATTATTATTTTTATTATGAGATTTGACCCCTTAAAGTTACCTAGACCATACAGGTTCTTCACAAAAAGCTTGTCAGCTCGAACGAAGCTGTCGGGTTTGTCAGAAGGAAGTTGTAAGACTACATTACTAAAACACAAAAACTGACAAAATTTTCCGTCGGCATGGTCGGGATGGGTTGTTAGATCGCCCCTAAATATTAGGGCAAATCTTTCCCCTTAAGGCCCATGGAACAAATTTTGTCAGAAGGAAGAGGAATGGGTATACATTACAAAAATATCAGAAATTACAAAAAATTCCATCGGGAAGGGGGTGTAACACCGTACATGCCCCTGAAAAAAACAAAAAAGTGCCCCTAAACCAAACTTTGCTGCCCAAAATGCTCTGGATGTAGAGAAAAACCTTCTCTCGCATTTCTAATACCCAAAATGTAAAAAGTCCAGGAGGTGATCTAGATTCCGACACCCACACCAGCACCCTCTCTGTACCCCAAAACAATATTGAGGAGTTCATTTCCAATATGGGGAAGGGAACCAGGCACCATGCAGCCTTATCCCTTCCTCCCTCCGCCTTGGTTGCTCCAATCCCTTGCATAGTGTCACCCCCCCCCCCCCCTTGAGAACCTTTTGACCCCCTTTATGCATGGACCTACTAGAGATGCTTTATGATAGTGAAAGAAGAAATAAAGAATGATTTGCATGTAATAACAACAATAACGATGGCCCTACAAATTCGATGCAGGATGAGGGACCGCTGGATAGACGATTGGTCATTTTGCATGATCAACAGACTTGCACTTTATTGAACGACTTCGAATGTCCCTCCCTTTGCTCAATTGATATCACCGACAAATTTTCTTATAGAAGGACTTGAAAACAATCCCCACTTCTATAGTTAGTCAGTCAGTTAGTAAGTTAGTTAGTTAGTTTGTTTGTTGTTTTGGGTATTAATTAAAATGTTTTGGTACTCACTCGGGGAGGAGCTCCCTTCTAATGAGATTCTCCATGCATATAACTTTCAAAGATAGGGAGAGAGGGAGAGAGAGAGTGGGAGAGGGAGAGAGAGGGGCAGAGGGAGAGAGAGGGGAGAGAGGGAGAGAGGGAGAGGGAGGGATGGGGTATGAGAATGGGGTGGAAGAGGTGAGAGGGAAGAAGAGGGAGATGGAAGAAATAGGCTCATTTGATTAAGGGGAGGGGAGCAGG
Organism: Heliocidaris erythrogramma; assembly: GCA_025617745.1. Classification (NCBI taxonomy): domain Eukaryota; kingdom Metazoa; phylum Echinodermata; class Echinoidea; order Camarodonta; family Echinometridae; genus Heliocidaris; species Heliocidaris erythrogramma. The sequence continues at coordinate 40,171,237 of CM046870.1, read as the reverse complement.
GTGCAACCTGCCCGCGCCGAGCGCCCCCAGCCCCCAACCCCCACCCGTCTGAAACCCAATTTACATATTATCTTTAAAAGTACCCGGGAAGAAAAACAGAACAACCCCCCCCCCCCCTCCCCAATGGTGTCGGAATAATTATTGTGCTCCTGTTTTTAACGAAGCCATGCATCCGCCCCTGGATAGACCCAACGTCCATTTGTTTTAACCCCATTGCTTTTATTTTCATTTTAAGATCTGTCACTAATCGCTATCTCGAGACTCTCTGTATATCCATTTAATACATTCAGTGTGACCCAGATCGATTCGATGATGAGTAGGGTGGAGACGAGATTCTATGTCGATGACTCATTCAAGTACACGATAAGAACATCATGTTGCTTTCTCTCTCTCCCTCCCTCTGTCTTCCCCTCTCTCATCTTTCTTTCTCTCTCCGCCTGTGTCTGTCTCTTTCTATATTTCTCTCTCTCTCCCTGTCTTGGATACTCTCTCTCTCTCTCTCTCTCTCTCTGTCTGTCTGTCTCTTGTCTCTGTCTCCTGTAATCTTCTTTTTCTCTCTTTCCTATATGTATTTGCCTCTCTTCCATCTTCTCTTGTTAGCATCGTATATTTCTGATTTTGACTTCACAACTTGCCAATTTCAAATAGCAAAAAGTCACTATGAGGTATCATAATGATAATGACCGAGCAACAAAATCAATTCTAGGATAAATACCCCTGGAAAACTACCACCCGAACACCTACCTCCCGGACAACTACCCCCTATAGGACAACTACCTCAGGACAACTACCCCCTAGGGAAATTACTCCCAGGACAATTACCCCAGACAATTACCCCCTGGACAATTACCCCCCCCCCCCGGAGAAATTACCCCCATAAAATGATGATTACCCCTCCCAGAACAAAGTTTTAGTTCCCCCCCCCCCCCCCCCCAGGACAACTACCCTCTGGACAACTATACCTCAGAATCCGAGGGTAGTAGTCCGGGCGTAATTGTCCAGGGGTAGTTGTCCGGATACGACAAAATCATGTGGCCTATTTGGAAATATCAATATTTTCTATCATCATCTCAGATCACCAACATAAATTTTGTTTTTTCTAATTTATCGAATTTTGTGTAAATATGTGATTCTCCTATTTGTTTTAATAAAACATACAAAGAAAAAAAAAGAAGAAATACGACTAAAACGGTATGTTTTCTATCTACTTCCCGCAGACCTATTTTGGTTGTATGTAAATAAAACGAAATGATGTAAAATTATATGTAACAAAAATATGTTGATAATCTATGTAGCCTATACACAAATTAGCTTTATTACCTTCTTTTTACACCCAAGTTTTGTTTATATTATCTTTCATCGTGTTCATTCATGTTTTATGATTTATATAAGAATAGAATATTGTGTCGATGATGTTTACGAAATAAGACAAAATATATGATTATGGAATCATTCTGAAAAATGCCTATACTTTCACTTTTCTTAAATATCAAACTTGGTTTAATCAAGGAGTTATCACTCCTTGGTTTAATCAGGGATCTATACCAACGTCCCCATTCACGATACAACATAAATCGATGAAGCGCACTGTTGTTTACGGCAGCTTTGTGATCATCAACAAACCGCCAAGCACTTCTTAGAGCCAAATTGTACACATATTTTCTCTCACATGCAAATGCTTATCGCCTTTGTGAAACACGCCAAGAAGATTATCTAGAGTTTCGTCATGCTGGAAGTTCAAAGCATTCCAATAGAAATCGATTTTCATTGATTACAAAATTAGCTTGTTTAAAACGATTAATATTGAGAGCAATAAGTTTGAGAATTTGAGCCTTGTAGAATTCAACTGGAAAGAAAGAGAAGGTAAAATATGAATCGTCCATGCAGTTTTCGTGATGTTATATCCAACAATGGACTGGCCTTCGTAGAAGGAGAATATCTTAACCACCCCAGTTCAACAAGCTGACTCATAAAACTTTGCATAATCAGGTCTGTCTCACAGACGGTTTTGAGCCTACCGTAATTTGTATGAAATAAACAAAATAAATGATCAAGTTTGCAGAAAGAGTAAATGTGGAACACACCCCAGCAGTGGAAACAGACGATCAGAAGGCCTGAATAAATATCTGTCTAAATCTAGTTTTGAAATCCAACAATATTTCCTCTCCTCTCTCCCCCCTTCTTTCACTCTGAATACTGCACTCGGTCTTTCCATCCTCCAATTAGCAAAGAAAGAATGTTCTTCATTGGATATACTACACACATGTACACAGAATTTTAAGGGTCAACATACTACATGTAAAAGCTATTTGCTCTTTTTTGTTGACCCCTCATTCCCATAATTTGTTATTTTGTCTATAAGTTGTATCATTTTTTGTATATACTGTATATCGCCTTACTTTTCTCTGTGTTTATTTACGAAGAATGTAAATAAAGTTGAATTGAAAAAGATAAAAACTTTCCTGCAGTATGTCACCCCGTATGTCACCTGATTTTCCATCATGTACTACTATCACCACTACTGTATCATAATCATCACCATGCTCCTCCTAATAATAAAAATCATCATCACCACCACCATCATCTTTTTCCTCATCATCACCATCCCCCTCACCACCACCACAATCACCACAATCACCACCACCACCATGACAACAATCACCACTACCACCACCATCACAACCACCACCACCACCACCATCACAACAATCACCACCACCATCACAACAATGACCACCACCACCAAGACCATTACAACAATCACCACCACCACCACAAAGACCATTACAACAATCACCACCACCACCACAACCAACACCATTACATCACCACCACCACCACCCACACCACCAACAATCACCACCACCACCACCAAGATCATCACAACAATCACCACCACCACCACCAAGATCATCACAACAATCACCACCACCATTACAACAATCACCACCACCACCACCAAGACCATCACAACAATCACCACCACCACCACCACCACCACCATTACAACAATCACCACCACCACCACCATTACATTGCCACCATCATCAACACAACAATCACCACTACCACCACCATCACAACAATCACCACCACCACCAATACCACAATAATCATATTTTCCTCCAGCTCCTCAACAATGTTGTCAACATCATCACCTGGCACCACCACCATCACAGTTTGCTACAATTCCTACAAACATCAATACCCATGTTTTTACACTTCCATGAAGAGCCTTAGGAAAAACAAAGCTGTTATATTAAAGGCTCCAAATAAAGCATTCCAGCCATTATTTCTTATTTCTTGATTTCTATATTTGTGTATATTCATAATGCATTTGCTTTTGTCATAGAGAAAATAAAACCAAACCAAAACCATTGTTTTCTTTCTCAACTTGTTAGGCTACTTCCAATCATACAACTCAGATTACAAGGAACAACATGAATAACAAGAATATAATTTCTTTGATCTTTTATAGACATAAATAATGCAATTACTTTCTCATCAAAATAGCAAGAATAACAACATATCTCTTCCCATACTCTCTACCAATCATACAAGTTATTTGCACCAGTGACACATTTTCTTTTCTCTCATATCTGCTGCTCTTTGAAGTTTCAAATTTGGAGAAATATTTTTCTCATAACAGAAATAATGAACAGATTGTGTGAAGGCATAGTTTCAATAAGAGATGTGCTCTTTGCTGTCTTTGAAAAAGATTTACAACCGCTTATAATTCATAGACTACTACATGTAAATATGACATTAATGCACCTGTCATCATGCAGTACATTCAAAGCTTTTGTCACAGGAGTTGGATGAATACAGTCACCACATCAAATATAAAGTGATTGCAACAAATATAAGTACAGTATAAACAAGGTTTTACTTTAGAAATAAACATTGTGCATGCAGCAAAAGGTAGATCAAGAGAAAATGGATAGAGAGGGGAATTGAAAGAGAGAGACAGAGAGACAGAGAAACAGAGAGAGAGAGAGAGGGAGGGAGAGGGAGGGAGAGGGTGGGAGAGAGAGAGAGAGAGAGAGGGGGAGTGAGGGAGGGAGGGAGAGAGAGAGGGAGGGAGAGAGAGAGAGAGAAAAGAAGAAGAAGGGGTACAAGAGAAAGTAAGAGATGAAGTGACAATTAGGGAGAGAGGGAGGGGGAGGGGTGAGAAGAGAGAGAGAGAGAGAGGGGGGGGGGGGAATAGAGATATACATGAAATAAACAAAAAAGTGAAGAAAGAAAGACATAAAAATGAAACATATATCAAACAACATTTACAGAGACACATTGCCAAAATGAACATGAAAGAACCTAAATCTATAACACATCACTACTGATTCCCCTGAAAGGCACATAAATAATTTGCATAATAATAAAATGAAAATGAAAATGAAAATAACACTCCTGAACCCTGTCTTATAAAGATGTGTGATTGATATCAATTGACAGCAAGTCTTCCAATCCATCACAAACTTACAAATTCTGATCTCTTTAGTACAGAGTTATGATCGACATTGATTTGTGATCAACTTAAATCAATCGCAACGCTTTACAAGTCGGGCCCCGATCATCATTTCAATAAGGAATCCAAGATAATGAATAACACATCAACATAATTTGAATTTAGCGAAGTATCAGTGATACTTTTTGTGGTGGAGAAACCGAATTGTAATTGATCGATATGTTAGTGGAACTCACCAGCCCTTTTCAGGGCTCTTAAAAATTACATAGTCTAACCCTGAATAATTTGTATTATTGACCCTACATCATCCAATACACTCAAAGGGCTTAATCTAGAAGGGGGTTAACTCATTGGAGTTCATCACTGCCGAGATATATACGGCTCATTGTTTTTTTTTTGACCCTACTTTAAATTTATAATTCCATAATGGAAATTATTTTCAACAGACTTGGGTAAGTGTAAACAATCCTTGAAAAATGTATTTGTGTGCTATCAGTTACTGCAATTTGCATGCCGCATTACAAATAAATGTAGTAAAACAAAAGATGTAGAGTCCCACAAGAAGGGTGCATATATCATGTTAAAGCATATCAGGTAAGCAAGACAAGAAAGTAGATATGTGGCAAGGTTTATCAGTCAAGTATTAATATAAATGGAATGGACTCTAGTCTGTACAAAATATTGCATAACTGTTCTCCTCATGTAATGCACCAGTAATTCAGTCCAAACTTCCACGTAGAAAACCATCAATTAAAGAAAGTGGCAGTGCCATGCGCCACAAAGCAATATCCTGTATTAAAAAAAAATAGTTATTGGCATGCCATTTATGAGGTTCATAAACACTAAGTTTTGACGTCAAAACCAAGTCTAAGAATGGGAGAATATCCTTTACATAGCCATGGCCGTTTTAAGCCAGTGGCGGATCCAGGATTAAGTAAAAAAAAAAAAAAAAAAAAAAAGGGTTTTTCCCTCCAAAATTCTCTGACAAGCAAAAAAGAAAAGGTCCTCAGCATTTTAGTGTCTCTCCGGACAAGCAAAAAAAATAAAGGCTTTTTTTTTTGGCCGGGGGGGGGGGGGGGGGGGGGGGGCACATACTGTGCCCCCCACCCCCCTGGATCCGCCACTGAAACATCTATATTAGAAGTTTTTTAAGGTTACATGTGACCTCAAATTAAAGTTAAAATTGTAAGTATACATGCTTAGGTGTGGTTTAGTGAGTGTCTGTTTAAAATTTAAAGAGACATTCATTTTACCATTAAATACAAAGTTGCTCCAAAGAATCAAAATAACAAAAAACAGAATAGAAATCAATATAGAGTGATTCTTACACTACAACATACGAAGTGGAATGGCAATTCAAATCATCTAATGCATTATGATTAAGTTGTTAAAGGAGAATGAAACCCTGGGGAAATATCCATTTTAATGAAAAGATAGTAACGAGAGAAGCAATTTAAAAAAAGTTCCATCAAAATCGGTTAAGAAATGAAAAAGTTGTGAAAGTTTGAAAAGTCTCGATTTACTTTCTATGGCGATCCTCAAATTGGCTATTTGCTTCAATGTGGCAGGTTTTTGTGGACAACTCTCCATATGTTTTGTACACAAAATTTCATATTTTCTCCATTATCTCTAAAGATGCTACTTGTCTCTTTGTGACCTCAACATATGTTGTGTAAAATACATTTTACCATGATATACATAGAGCTAAAAAAGAGACAAGCTGTACCTTGAGAGATAATAGAGAAAATCTGAAATTTTGTGTACAAAACATATGGAGAGTTGTCCACAAAAACCTGCCACATTGAAGCAAATAGCCAATTTGAGGATCGCCATAGAAAGTAAATCGAGACTTTTCAAACTTTCACAACTTTTTCATTTCTTAACCGATTTTGATGGAACTTTTTTTAAATTGCTTCTCTCTTTACTATCTTTTCATTAAAATGGATATTTCCGCAGGGTTTCATTCTCCTTTAACATTTTGATAAATAAGCCATTCTCTGACAATATTACACATGGTACGTAGCTATCAGATACAAATGAAATGATCTTTTAAATAATTAGGGTATATGTGACCTTATTGCACTGGAATGAATACAAAGCATTCAATAAATTGCTTTTCTCCATTCAATATCATTCCACAATGTCCAGACTAATGTGACACCATGTATTACAGTATAACCTTCACTCGGTGTAAAATTCCCAATGTCCTTGCAACATTTCAGATCAGGGGAGCGTTTCATCAAGCGTTTTGTCAGTGATTTTTACCGACAAATTTGCTCTCAGCCAATCAGATGCAAGGATTTCAGTAGCTTATAACAGTAAAAATCACTGACAAAACGTTTGATGAAACGCTCCCCGGAGTGAAAACATATCATTTGTTTTGAGAAGACCATTTGGCAAACTATTTTGCATCTTTCACTGAAGTTTCTAATATAATGCAGTCCTTGAGAATCTGTTGACTGACTGTTCAGTGCTTCCTATTAAACATGTAATTTGAAATTTTGGATAATTGATTACAAAATATGTTTTTTAATGTCATCATTTGCATATACTTAAATGTTTATACCTCTTATTGATCTCTCATTCCTGCATCTTTTCCTACTTTACTTTATGGGGACTTTCTTGACAAGAAGGCCTCGGTTTTTTATGGTACCCTTAATTCCAGATATAATTATTATCTATACATCTGAATTCTATATTTCTGTATGCTGTGGACTTGTCTATAGATGTTTATTTTTATGGAATTTAAAAAACTGAATTGAAATGAAAAAAAAAGATGAAATGATAGCATGGTACATGACTATTATGGATGTGAAATTACCCATAAAATGGCCACTAGACTCACTTTTAGATAAAATAATAATTTTTACATGTACATTCTATTTTCTTGACATACTGTTCAAGTTCATATCAGATGCACATTTTCATTGATATTCATTGTAACAAAAATAGACCTGGGGAAAGCAGCATTTCATAGCTATGAAGAAAATGATATAATCCTAGATTCTCTCCAGTTTGTACCTATTGCCGATAAATAGAGAATGAAAAAAAAATGCAGCCTCTGAGAAATCTATTATGGAAACAAAAGATTATTTTCAGGTTTCCACAACTGTCTAGTATGCTACTACTGCTTTGACCATATTTTTCATCAATTATTACAGAGCAAGATCAAAGATTAGCTTGTGGGAATTTCTTCCTAGAATGCTATGAGCACCTTAACAGTGCCTGGCAATAACCAGAGTAATGGTTTGGAAGAGGTTCATCGTGGTGAAAGATGAAGACGAAGAGTTGATCAGTTGTTTCACGATGTGCAAACGAAGAAAGCTAGGACGTTTCGACGTTTCGCTGCGCATGTGTTATATAGCAGCGGCGGTGCGCGCTATTGTTTGTCTCTACTCGGGCGCTGTGATTGGTCGGTGCCGCTGGCCAATCACCGGACACGATGTCATTGTTGGGCCCCGATGGTGCTGGTGCGGCGCTGTCTCTAACTGGTTCGAACCGGTTTGCCAAGTGGCGCCGAATGGTTAGTAACCATCCCTCTGGGATGTCAATGCCGTTATCCCTATTAATATTGTTCGGATGTAAACGGATCTGAATCGCTTCCTTAACTCGGCGCGTATACCAATGCTTGTCGTGCGCAATGCAGCTGATCTCATCCCAGTTAAGGCGATGATCGGAGTTCCACGCATGCTCTGCGACAGCAGAACTATCGGTGCGCCTAAGCCGAACATCCCGGCGATGTTCCTGCATGCGTTCCCCAACAGGCCTACCTGTCTCGCCAATATAGACCTTGTCACAAGTCGAGCAAGGGATCTTGTAAACAACCCCATCGCGTCTGCCGGGGAGAGCGCGGCCTTTCGGACGGACCAGCTGGTTACGGATGCTGTCAGACTTAAAGATGATGCGAATGCCATGCTTCTCCAAGCGCCGGCGGAGTAGGTGGGAGATGCTATCAACAAACGGAAGCACTACGGTAGATTTAAATTGCGTGGGTTGCTCAGGAATAGCGCTCTTCTTCCTGGTGACGTGATTAACAAACGAGCGAGGATAGCCATTAGAAATGAGAGCTGAGGCGACATGCTGCTTCTCCGAAGCTGTGCAATGGGGTTTACTAACAATGCGTGAAGCTCTGTCGTAGAGACTCTTCACTACCCCGCGCTTCACGGACTTCGGATGGTGCGAATCGTAAGCTAGGTATTGATCGGTGTGCGTGGGCTTCCTATATACGGTGGTAGTTAGATGGCCGTCGGTGTCGCGGTGCACCATGGTATCGAGAAAGGCAATGCGCTCATTGCATTCCGTCTCCATAGTGAAACGAATGGAGGGCTGTTGCCAGTTCATGTGCTTAAGCAGATCATTGGCGGACGATCTATGAGTAATGATAAAAGTATCATCGACATATTGCCTCCACACCCTAGGAACGCAATCGGGTGGGCAGGTCTTCAGCGTGTGTTCCTCAAAGGATTCCATGAAGAGATTGGCGATCACTGCGGAAACTGGACTGCCCATGGCCGCTCCTTCTTGCTGTTCATAGAAGCAACTATTGTACATGAAATAGGTAGACTGCAACACGAACTTCAAAAGTTCAGCTATCTTAGCTGGAGATAGCTGAGTGCGCTCGGGTAAACTATTGTCGGAATCAAGCCTGCGGAGTGCGACATCACATGCAGCGCTGATGGGTACATTGGTGAACAATGATACCACATCAAAAGATACCATAACCTCGGGATCTTGTAACAAACGACGCGGAATTGTGGACAGCATGTCCGTTAGAACCGATTAAAGGAGCGAGGATGTCGGCTAGGAACTTCGAAGTGTTATAAGCAAAAGAGCTCACACACGAAACTATGGGGCGCAGCGGGGTGTCGGGCTTATGGATCTTAGGCAGTCCATAGATCCTAGGCGGTTGCTTCTGCGAAGGTCTCAGCAGGTCGCCTCAGCTCTTATTTGTAATGGCTATCCTCGCTCGTTAATCGAGCTGTTAATCGCGTCGCCAGGAAGAAGAGGAATGATTATTAGCCATTCGGTGCCACTCGGCAAACCGGTTGGAACCAGTTAGAGACAGCGCCGCCCCTGTACCAGCGGGGCCCAACAATGACATCTGGTGATTGGCCAGCGGCACCGACCAATCACAGCGCCCGAGTAGAGACAAAAAATAGCACGCACCCGGGCTCCCCGGACCCCCGCCGCTGCTATATAACACGCGCGCAGCGAAGTCTATGCTCATTGCCTGACGAAGACTAGCAGTAGCGGTCGAAACGTCGTAGCTTTCCTCGTTTGCACATCGTGAGACAACTGATCAACTATTCGTCTTCAACCAGAGTAATGTTGGACAACATACCGCATTAAGTAATGTTGCTATACAAACACACACAAAAAAAAGGTCATGGTTCACAGCTACATATGTGAATGAGCCTTAATAAAAGTATACTGTATAGCAGTATACTTTTCTCCAATAAAAAATTTAGCACCGTAATAAAAGGATGGAAACAAAATACAATACTTTGGAGGATTGTTGTTCTTGGCTTCAAAGCAGCTTGATGGGATTATATTTTGGATTTTTGGCAGTTATTGAGGGGGGGGGGGAGATGTTCACAAGCAGGGATATAACACAATCAGAAGTTTGATTTTGGACCGTCTACCCTTAATGCCTGCCAAACAAAGCAGTGTTATCCGAATAGTAATACATGCTCCTACTTCTCTTCTTGGACATTGACAGTCGTCATATCTAGATTTATCTAGATTTATTACAGCACACGTTCGTAAAACAGTTTGGTCCTTTCCTCATCATTTACTGCCTCACTGCTACACAGTGGGCTGCGCTGTTAAACCACTTGGTTCTGTTTGCATACACTCTTTAAGCAGTCCCATTTGATCTAACCAGCTTCTATAGAATCAATGTGTATGGCACTTCTCCACCTACATCACTTAAGACAGCTCTTGTCTATTACACGCTCAAGAAATTCTCCTCATATTGTAAATAAATTTCTTCGAAATTCAATCATCTTCTAAAGTTCTAACAAACAATATTCTTTTGTAATATTTCCATTTTCCATTCATATTTTTTAAAATAATGTCACAACAAAAAATTTCCTTAGCCTTGTTTGGTATATTTTTGTTAGTTTGTTCCGGTCATTTACCTCTATTTTTTTTCTTCCAAATTCTGCCATCACCTTCTCTCCATTCATGTATTCTATGAAAACATTCCTTTCATGTTCTCACAAGGTTCATTTATCCTTACATCTTTACTATTGTTATTCTTTTCATATTCTATCCTTACATCTCACAAACACAAGGGCCCGAATTCACAAAACTTCGTCCACATCTGTCCGTCTTTCTTCACATTTAACCCTTCCAGACCCAAGTAGAAACTGGATTGGCAACAGCTGATCATGCTCCTTTTATTTCCTCTCCTACTCTTCTCTTCTGCTACAGATCCTATCAGACACAGACTGGAACAGGATGAAAACAGTTGACCATACTCCTTCACTTTCTGTCCTTCTCTTCCTTCTTCAATCGATCTCATCAGAGCTAGATAGAAAAGATATGGGTAACAGTTGACCATACTCCTTCGCTTTCTATCCTACTCTCCATTTCTTGCGTGGATTCCATCAGAGTCAAATAGAGGCTGGGTTGGCAAAGATCTTCTTCTTTCTATTCTTCTTTTCACTTCTTCAGTCTATCTTCTTGAGGCTGGGTGGGAACTTTACAAGTCTCAGCGGAACACAGCGTAACACACTCCTTTGCTTTCCCTTCTACTCTTCAGTGAATCTTGTCAGAGGGAAATGGACCCTTGATTGGCAAGATCTCTTGACTATCTTCTTACTTTTCTTCCTCTTTTCACTTCTTCAGTCTATCTTCTCGAGGCTTGGTGGGAACTGTATGAGTCTCAACTCACGGCCGAAGTCACATACAATTGTCGGTGAGTTCTCAATGGGGAGTATATTCTTCACCAGGACATACTTGTCACCAAGGTTGAGCTCTCGGATAGGTTCTCCGCTAACAATGTCCCACACAACTAGGTATCCCTATAACAGATGAATACATAAAAAATATATATGAATGCTTAAGTTTTTACATAGAAATACACCTAATGCTATTAAAAATTACATGTATGTACAACAACTAATGATATTTATACTTATTCAGGTATCAGTAGCTAACAATAAATTTAGCTGTCAAAGTTAGCACCATTTAAACATTGTTAACAAAAAAGCACAATATTCTGTTTTATAAACAATCTTGAATAAACAAATCACGTTGCGATAATACAAAATATACTAAAATTGATTCCAAAGACCATTTATCAAAAATGGTGATAACTTCTATTTATTATTTTTTTGCATTTACAAAACTTGAATGCACACTTTACACGATCTTCTTCTTAAACTGCAAGAGCCAATGCTAGAAAGTGTGTACAACTGACTTGTCAATCTTACCTGAGCACCAGTGATCATGAGTTTATCATTCAAGGTTGCTACACTACTACTGCATCCACCATCCTAGAAAAAGAAATAAGAGATCAACAATCCATAACGCTATGGACAGAAACACTGATATTTTGATGAGACTTGTATGCATCTTGGAATACCAGAAATGTCACAACATAATTCAATATAGTCCACACAAACAAAGCTTTGCGTCTAAGTTCAGTCAGCGCATATGCTGTGGTGAACAAAGAGGGCCCATTACCCCCCCCCAAAAAAAAAACAACAACAAAAACCAAACAAACAAACAAACAATATCTCAACACAGAGCTTAATGTCTAATCTAACAAATTGAGGGTACATGCAGCCCCTCCCAAACCCCTCTTAATCCAATCATGATGTACTCACCAGTTGTATAACATGTAACATCCATCCCTGTATTCTAGTCCATACACACAGCTTACTGTCCAAGCTAACACACAGTACATGCTGAGGGGTACAAGTGATACTAAGTACTGTACTACTAGCTCCTTTCAGAGATTTCAACATGTCACCCCGCGACGTGTCCCACAGTCTCACTAAGCCATCTGTTGAACCGCTAGCCATGTTGTTAAATGGATCCTACGGATAGGAATAATTAGAATCCAATATTATGGTAGAATTAGTTTTAGTATCTGTCAAATTAAGAAAATGAAGTATACTACATATTTTACTAATCAGGCAATGAACCAGAAGAGAGACTCAGACTCTCTTCTGTTTTTATGGCGCTGAAGGAAGTGGCATATTTGGCACTCAAACCAATCCTATGGTTAGGAAAGACATCCCCATGGGAGGAGCCTTAGAGGACCATCATATCTACAATGTATGTCCATTTTGGCAAGAAAACAATTTATATTTTAGACTTAATTTTGGCACTTACTGCCTTCAATCATTTTCCCAAAGATTTGCATGATAAAACACATTATATCTTACAACAATTTCCCCCTTACAATAATACATTTGCACTTATATTTTTTGCACTGTTCTAAAAAGAGTCATAGCCAAACGACGATATAATTAATGATTTATTAACTTCATATGAGAATATCTTACCTTATCTACAAAGAGTGATGTGACACTACCAGCGTGTCCTCTCAAGGTATATCTACAATTCAGATCATCTAATGAATACACCTGCACACGCACAAACAAAAAGAAGAAGGTATTTGTACAAAATATGACAATATACATAGATGGACATTTTTGGAAATAGAAAATCTGTAACCCAATTATGTGTAAAGATTTGTAAAGGATTACAAAACAAAGATAAACCAATGGTTCATTGTCACTCCATTCAACAAGGAATTAATTTGTAGCTGTTGAGAATGGTGGGTATTTCTCCAACAACAGAAAAGTAAATCAACACATTGATTTTGAATATTTTGAATATCATATAGACTTTGATTCACAAAATTAACTAGAAATGTGCATTGCTGGTGCCGCGCAATGCGAAATGTATCCCCCGGCACTGGCAGCGATTTGAAGGAGGGACAAAGACCCTCCCCCATCCCCTCCTTCAAACAAAAGGATGGTGTAGAAATTGCCGCCAGTGGCCCGGAGTATTGTCAACACTAGGAGCAGCATTACCAAAACGATTTGTGCAGATTAGTGTATAATGCATTTTTATAGAAAATTCGGAAGAAATATGACCTAGGAGCGCACATAAGCCATCCACTAAAATATGACCTTTGATCCTATGAAAGACGGAACACTAGAGGCAGCATCACCAAAAACTGTAGAGGTGTAATCTATAATGGACCTACATACAAAATCTGAAAGAAATGAGTTAACAAATGTGTCCTCCAGAATGCATGCAACGAAAATATGACATTTGACCCTAACAACAACCTGAATATGACATTTGACTGTATAGAAAGTGGTACAGTGGGGGTAGCATCAGCAAACAATTTAGATGTGTAGGTTTCACTAAGACACATCTTCATATAAAATTTGAAAGAAATGTGTTGAGAGATATACCAAGATACATCTCCATACAAAATTTGAAAGAAATCCATCAAGAAATGTGGCCTGCAGAGTGCACTCACGCCATGCCCTGAAGTATGACCTTTGACCCTATAAAAGACAAAACACTGGTGGCAGCACCACCAAAAACTATAGGTTTTTAGATTACACCAAGAGACACCTTCATGCAAAATTTGAACGAAATCCGTCAAGAAATGCAGAAGTAAGAGTGCAAGAAATGGAAAAATGACCTTTGACCCTATAAAGGACGGAACAATGAGGGCAGCATCACCAAAAATTAAATATGTGTAGATTATACCAAGATACATCTCCATACAAAATTTGAATGAAATCCCTCAAGAAATGCAGAAGAGTGCACAAAAGGGACAAATGAGCTTTGACCCTATAAAGGACGGAACAATGAGGGCAGCATCACCAAAAATTAAACATGTGTAGATTATACCAAGATACATCTCCATACAAAATTTGAACAAAATCCGTTGAGAAATGTGGCCTGCAGAGTGCACTCACGCCATGCCCTGAAGTATGACCTTTGACCCTATAAAAGACGGAACACTGGTGGCAGCATCACCAAACACTATAGGTTTTTAAATTACACCAAGAGACACCTTCATGCAAAATTTGAACGAAATCCGTTGAGAAATGTGACCGCCAGAGCGCACACAAGAGTACACACAAGACATCTATCAAAATATGACCTTTGACCCTATAAAAGACGGAACACTGGGGGCAGCATCACCAAAATCTATAGGGTTCCAGATTTTACCAAGAGACACCTTCATACAAAATTTGAACAAAATCTGTTGAGAAATGTGACCGCTAGAGCGCACACAAACTATCCCCCAAAATATGGCCTTTTACCCTATAAAAGACGGAACACTGGGGGCAGCATCACCAGAAACTATAGGGGTCCAGATTTTACCAAGATACACGTCCACAGGAAGTCTGAAAGAAATTCGTCGAGAAATGTGACCGCTAGAGCGCACACAAGAATGTGACGCGGCGGCGGCGGCGAAACGCTGCTGAATCCAAAGTATACAATAAGCATAGTGTTTGGAAACAGAAGGAAAATGGACAGTTCTTTCATCATTGCTCTATAAATACTGAGCAATATTGAAAAATATCTGCAAATGGACACAACGTAAATCAGCATTGTCATTATGATACCTTACCTTTAGTGTATAATCCTGACTAGCAGTAATGAGTTGTGCTTCATTAGCCTGTATGGTATTGATTGGTTGCTGATGCGCCTGTACCGTCTTCAGCAAACTCAAATGAACCACTGGGGGATATTGGTAGTAACTGTCGTAGCTCACTGTAACTGTCGGGGCAAGATGACAATTTAATTGAAGAAGCACACAATAAAATGATACGATGGGCTTGAGAATTTACCCCAATAGTGAGATGAGATGATGAAATTCATTCAAGCTCATTTAGGAAAATATACAAAAGTCACAAATCATTAAAACTGCTGCCGTAGAAATATTTTCTAAGGGGATCTAACAATCTGGCAGTGAAGCAAAATCTTAAGTAATTCTTGGTAGTTTACCCAAATAAAGGTGACTTATAAAAAATGGTTCTATCCATTTATTATTGATACAAAAACCATATGGGCAAATTATCACATTAAATGTGGAAGAGGAAGATTTGTAATAACTGGTCTTTGAAGGCCACTTTTCCCCTTACAGAAAACAAAAAGTAATTTGCAGTGTATTAATTTCCTAGACATTAGATCCAAGACAAATTTTGACATTTACAGGGCACATACTCCACTCCCAGAGGGGAGGGGAGCATTCCAACCAGTTAACATGTATAATTGCACATACATGTATGTTATTCTAAATGACAAAGGACTGACAAAATGATCTGGTACCTGAAAAAACAATTTCATTCAAGAATGAGCTGGTCTTACCTCCTACATTATGAAAGCCTGATAAATGCATGAAGTCCAGACTACCACCAAGCCTGGCTACAACCAGCAGGTTACGACTGAAGCACACACCTGTAATACCAGGCTGGGACTGATCCCCACCGTAAGGTAACCAGGCTAGGAGCTGACCATTCTCAATGCTCCATAACTGAAGAAAAGAAGAAATAGAGAAAACAAATAATGACTGAAGCACACACCTGTAATACCAGGATGAGATTGATCACCGCCTGTAAAGGGACCATGCTAGTAGCTGACCATTCCCACTGCTCCATAACTGAAGAAAAGAAAATTCAGTCCAGTTTCATATACATATATCTCTTGCTATCTGGTCACTGTATTGACAAGGAAATCTTTATACACACATCCATAATGAAAGTTTACAACTCTCCATAAAGATGAAGTAATAGAATAGGATTAGCTGTGATGTCACCAAAATATTAAAAGCATTAGTATAAAGAATGCGAGGGATTAAATTTGGGCGATAGAAATAACACTATGTAAGGAAACATTTTAAAACAACCATCATAGGTTAAGCCTTTCATTAACCCTAACTAGGCCGGGGGGGGGGGGGGGGCCTGGGAGGCCCCCCCCCCTCCTGAATTTTGTATGTGGCCTCGCGACGGCTGAATCTTTCGCGCTCAAATTTCATGACTTTTTTCCCTGTTTCACGCACATTTTGATACCTCATTTATGTGGATCGGTCATACGGTTCTGGTGTCAGATTACAATTATTGATCACATGTCAAGCAAAATGATCAAATTCTCCATTCATGTGTGTATTAGCCTATGGCAAAAAAGTAACCATTCCTAGTAATCATTACAATTTCTTGTTTATTATCACAATATTCATTTAACAAATATGCTTTATGGTTGGCAAACAATAGAATACATTAAAATTCAAAAACAAAAAAATACATAAGATTAAAAACAAAGAAATACATAAGAATAAAAACAAAGAAATACATTATTGGCTTGTAATACACATGACACAGCTAATTTGCATATTAATGAGTTATGCAAATTTAATAAAACACCGTTTTACCCAATTTTCTTTCTTTTTATGTATTTGTGAGTCTTAGAGGTCCAGTTACAGCCAATATTCAATCCATTTTCATCTTCATATAGCAAAATTTACCATTTTGAGAAAAAAATTGAAAAAATTTGCATATTATGTAATAAAATAATTAATAAAAAAAAACGAACAAGAATATTGAAAAAATTACACCGGGATTGTGTTCTACACAAGTTAATCTACATCTGTGCCAAATTTCATGCGCGCAGAGTCAACCGTCGCCGTTGCCGAGATCTTAGGGGGGGGGCCTGGGAGGCCCCCCCCGGCCATAAGAACTCCCAAAATACCCCGGCCTAGTTAGGGTTAAACCATTATATTTTAATGAGCAATACATCTCTATACCACAATGATTTGGGACAATTTATTCATTAGGACTGCTTATTTATAAGGTACTGCAATCCTACAAAAATTGTTTCTTTGGGCATAAGCATTAAAAGGACTTGGAAGTGAACTGCGCTTACCTCTACACTACCATCACTACATCCTGCAGCTACCAGCTCATCCTTGCAGGCTAAGCACCATACTGTAGAACAAACCCCTGTACCATCGCCTCCCCCTCCAACCCCTCCTAGAGAAGCACGATGACCCCCTCCTGAAGCAGCTGGGTCTGTCCCACCTTCCCTCTCAGGGGGGCTACCAAACATGTCCACCTGGGAGAAATCGGCAGATACGGTACTATGAGTTCTTGACTTGGTGAGCTGATGCTGCTGTAGGTAGGGGTCATCATCGCTTGCTACCCCAGAGCTTCGGCTGGACGACTGCGAAGCGTGTCTCGCACCGGAATACAACTGCTCTCCATTAGCGTAATGGCCATCCATGGGGAAGTGCATCCCGGCTAGGTCCTTGGAGCTACCTGGACGGGGCAGGCTACATTTGTGTGACCCGTTGAAGGGAGATGACAGGTCTTTGGAGCTTCCAGGTCGCGGCATGATGACCTCCGTGTTGAACTGAGTACTGAAGTCCTTTGCGCTGTTTGGAGCAGCGCCCTCGGTAGGCTGAGTATCAAGGGGACTGAAGGGACTGGATGGGACGCTGCAATGGTTGGGTGTCTTTAAGGGTTGTGTAGGTGAGGTCGGGTGCTTTGGTAGGCTGCTACTTGAGTTGTTCAGGCGATATCTGTCATTCAAAGAAATATGACTAAGTTACCAATTAGAGTATATTTGATTACAATCAAAAGTTATTTGAATTAATGAATATGTGAGTACAGAGTAAAACAACAGTTTGAATAAATATTTTGCCAAGATCAACAGCTGTCAACTATTACAGTCATATTTGAAGCACAAACCAAAAATACAACTTATCCTAATCGACCTCAGGTAGCTTAAAGATAAAGTTGAGTTCTGGTCGTGCAATTACATTGTGAAAGAAACTGCCTGGAAGCAATAGGGAAAGGTGGATTAGGTGACACATAAGAACTGGTGCATACTGTGAGGTTTTAGAATCACAAAAATAAGAAGAAATTGACTCAATGTTGTTGAAAGCCACAGGTGCTGCACAAAGAAATGGCAACATGGGATTACACAAACATGGGGCATGAAAGTTTGGTCCAAATATTTCACCTGTTTATTATATTTCGAATATGAGGGCATTGCTTTTAAGGGGACATTTATTCTATGATATTCTTCAAAACTGACATAAAAAGAACGGGAAAGCTATCAAAATATTTTTCACCATAACCAGAACTCAACTTTTTCTTTCTCACTCTACTTGAGTACCCACAGTATGTTCTTTACCTTGTTCTAGGGATGAAGTGCTCACATCTGCCTTCATAAGGATCCCAGATCCTTATATCACCCTGGATGCAGGCACTCACTAACCATCGTCCTCCAGTTACAAAACACTCCACCTCCTAATCCAACAAACAAAATGTACATTGATATTAGCAATGCCTTGCAAAGACATACTGAGGATTTAAAAACATATAGAATATATCCAAGAATAATTAACTAATCAAGTTTTTTTAACTCACTTTCAGGTACAAACAAACAAAAACACAAGTGAAACACCACAAAGTCTGAGAAAAGAATAAGAAGTGATATGTGTTAATGTACTTTAGGCATGGCAGATGATATAATCTTAAAATCCCAAAACAAAACACTACATTACAAAGTTTGCCTTTTACTTTGTTACATCGACTAAATCATTATTATATCATTTCACTCACATAGAATTTGGACACGCAAAAACATTCACAAAATATTGAACACAAATGTTGCGGGATTAAAGATCTCATTTGCATACTGCACCTGTTCATGTCCTGAGAGATGAAGAGGTACAGCCTCACATGGTCCCTGGACTCTCTTGATGATATCAGCTCTACGTCCAGGTTTGTACCTGGCCTGACGACTACGGACTAGGGTGGCACACTTACACAGCAGCATGATGAGGATTACTGAGGATGCACCGCTTATTATACCAAGCATCATAGTTACATAGTAGTCCCACCTGTTTATAAATGGGGAGGTTTAGATTAAGACAAATGGCACTTTAAATTTCCATATCAAAATTGCATAGTTGTACAGTCCCAGTTAAAATAAAAAAATGTCATTGAATTGAAACAAATACTATTAAAAGTACTGTTAACAATGATCTATAGAATGTACCGCTATGGTGCAGAATTGGAAATATGGCATACAACAAAGATTAAATAGCCCTTATATGAGTTTATGTGAGTAAACGCAATACATTACACTACTTACAATACAAAGAGACAGATAAACACCAAACCAACCTCAAATCAGAAACAGACAAAAAGCAATAAACAACCAAGACAACAGACAGACAGATACACAACACAAACATAGAAAATTAAAAACAGAAATAGCCTGAAACAAACCAGACAACGAATGGATAGAAACGCAATAAAAATACATACAAAAATGAAAGACGGGGAAAAGACAAAGCATGAGAGAGAGAGAGAGAGCAAAAACACAACAAAACTATACACATGAAGAGAAGATAAAACCTCACTGAGAAAGAAATGTCCAAGAGATACTCATCAGTCGGCAATGAACAAAAGAAAACTGACAAGCAAAACCACAACACAAGCATGCGGAGCGAGCGAGAGACAGAGCTAGAGACAGACAAAAACTCAACAATTAGAAAGAGAAAAGTCATAGAGATGCTTACCGGTCAGCTTCATGTAATCCTTCATAGCTTCCAATAATCTGACCAACCCCAGGAGATGAGCCATATCTCTTGGTTTCGGATTCTTTCCTCAAAGCTACTGCTTCCTCAGGACTTATATGAATGTTCAGCTTGATGGGTGGTAGGATGCTCACATACCTGGGTGTGGACAAATGGTAGGAGAAGTTAAACATCATTGAAAATTACACTTTCAAGCTTAAGGAATAACCAATAAATAGATCATGTATTCCCATCTGGACAAGATACAGAAATGATCAAACTTTAGAGCAGTTTCTTCTTGTACTCTTCTCAATTTGAATCCAGCTACAGGTAAGTCAACTGCCCATTGTACGACATTATGATGACTAAGCGGTTCTTGATGTCTGAATGAAAATCATACTAAAGATTGAAGAAAATAAAGTTACTTATTTACAGAATGATTTTCTCATGCTTAAAACTAACTTCTGCCTGACAGTTGCCCATCTCAATGACCTTAAGTTCCTTTAAATTTCAGTAAAGGATGACTAGGTCATTCTCTCACCTGTCTGCTAAGCTCATGTTGTACATGTTGAAGAGAGCTGGCCAGTGCCAAGCAGACAGCTTCCACAACCCTCTCTGCCTCACCCACAGTGACAGCTTATCACTGCAATCGCTGCCATGGCAAGGCTTCAAATCAGAGGTGCTGCTACCACCATCACTACCACCACTATCACTTTTTGTCTTGTCCTTCACTTTGCCTGCACCTGTCTGGTCAACAGATTTAGGGGAATCCCAAGGATTAGGAAGAGGGAGGGATTTGTCATAAACTTTGTTGGATGAGTCGGGATCAGGCACCTGTCCAGGTATGTCGTTGGTGTGTTGGGAGTCACTGAGAGGGGGTTGAGGAGGCAGCTTGGGGTCTAGAGGAGTGGGGGCTGTAGGGGCAGAGGGTTCCAGAGGACTACCGTAGCTATTGCTGACCAGAAAGAAATTGATGATGCCAGCTTTGTAGATGAAGAGACAGGTCACTATGATCCACAGTGCTAAGGTGAACTGAAGTAAAGACCAATACAAAATATGAAAGACTTTACAAAAATGCCCTCATATAATAGAGAGGGGGTAATAGCTCAGTGGCTACAGCACTGGTCCTAGAACCAAGAGCAAATGCTGGAGCCTACAAGCAAGACAGTGACGCCTCATGTTTTTTTCGATATATTGTAAGGCTTTTTGTCTCAAATTATTTCAAAAGGACAGTTCCCTTTTAGCATCCTGAATAACCGGCATGAGAATCAACAGTACCTCAATCATTTCAGTCTAACTCAGTCAGTGACAAAAGGGAACATGTTTACATCAACCTTTGTTATTAATTGAACACAAAGCCCATGTCATGTTCAAATAGCTGAGCTTAAAGGGCCATGTATAGATGCAAATAATACAATATACATAGTTTTGCAAGGAAATAAAAATGAAACTTACGTAGAATGTAGGGAATACTTAGAAGTGCAGTCTAATATCTGGCACAAAAATATGAGCCCAGAAAATGACTAGGAGAAATTCCCTCCTTACCTTTATAATCTTCTGTATGATCCTAACACTGGCCAGGAAGTTGAAGACCCTGAGTCTGCGAGGGATCCTTGGTCTAGGTGCAGGCTCCTCGATGGGTTGACCCCAGAAGGGTGAGAGGAAGGACCTGTGTTGGGTGCGAGAAGGCCGCGCCCCTTCAGGGGAGTCTTGGAGGGTTTGCATCATACCTGATTTATACAAGTCTGAGATCTGAAGGAAACAAAAATCATGATGAATATAAGACATAGACTAGACAAAACCCCCTAAAGCTCTGCCAGTTTGTCTGTGAAAATAGAGGACGAACTAAACTCTTTCAAGAATTTACTTTCTGAAGAAGAAAAATCTTTGGGTAAACATAGTCTTTAAAGGTCTATATAACTTCCTAAATCGTTTTAGTATAGCAACGTCACAGAGAGGCACGTTTCCATAACAATCAATAAAATGTATTGAAGATACTAGTACCCCCCCCCCCCCCATTTTTTTTTTAAACATGAAGTCATAGATACCTCGAGTCTCCTGAAATCCAAAGCCAAGATAGAGACAAAGAACATCATCTGAAGGAAGAAATCTGAGAACATAGCAACCAGGGCCAGCAGACAAAACTCCTAGAGAGAGGAGAAGGAATGAAAGAAGACGTAAAATGAGACATCATCCTCGTTATCTTCATCACTGTTTTTAATTATCAGCATCCATGATTATGGTCATCATTGTTACTGTCATCATGATCAGAAGCAGCAGCAGCAGCAGCATCATCACCAACATCACCATGGTCATCAACACCACAACTAACATCATCATCACAATTCCTCATCATCGTCATCATCATAATAATAATAATATTAATAGACATTTATAACGTGCCATCTATCTAGGTAGCCTATTCCGAGGCGCGAAAGTACTACTATTACCCTGGCTTTAGCCGAGCTGCCCTAAGGTGCTAAAAGCATTCAAGGAATAAATTCCTACAGGGTACCAACTTACTACACCTGGGTGGAGAGTGGCAAATGTAGATTAATATCTTGCCAAAGGACATTAGTGCCGCGGCGGGACTTGAACCGCGAACCATGTGAACCACAGTCCCGTCGCGTATCCACTAGACCACGACACCTCTACACCACCATAACCACCAACATCACCATCATCATCATCACCACCATTATTATCAACAGAAACAATAACTACCAACCTCAATCTCATCATCATAAACAATGTTATCCTTGAATTTGAATTGGTTTTTGAGGTTTCAATCATCATCATCAACATCCAACAAAACATATAAACATTCATTGTCATACCCTAGCCATATTGCTCGCCAAATCTCCAAACCGATCAACAACTAGGCCATTCAGGGTAATGTAATCATTTGTTTGGTCTTTGTCGGTATGGTGTAGGACTTATCAGTGCGACTATCCTATAGATAACTGCACAAATTAAACATCATGCAGCCTATGCTAACCCACCTGTACAGCTGATACAAATGTGAAGAGTCCAATCAATACAATCAGAATCTCAGTCCACATGTTCTTGGTGATAGACCATCCTTCTTTGCTTAAACCTAGACCCAGAGAGACAGAGAGAGAGAGAGTGTGAGAGAGAGAGAGAGAGAGAGAGAGAGAAAGAGAGGGAGATAGAGAGAGGGAGAGAGAGAGAGTGTGAGAGAGCGAGAGAGAGAAAGAGAAAGAAAGAGAAAGAGAGAGAAAGAGAGAGAAAGAGAGAGAAAGAGAGAGAAAGAGAGAGAAAGAGAGAGAAAGAGAGAGAAAGAGAGAGAAAGAGAGAGAAAGAGAGAGAAAGAGAGAGAAAGAGAGAGAAAGTGAGAGACAACAGAGAGGATAACTTGTCATCTTATTGATCTCCATTAAAAGATCACCTTCCATTTGTAATCCTACTTACTGTAATTTGTTTTTAATCATAAAAATCATGACACTGAATCATTCTGACTACAATACAATAAGTATTTCAATTGGTAGGACTTTATAAGCAATGTAGCAGAGTTTATAGCTTTTTATTGCTCCATATATCTGTCTTTCAACCCGTTAATCTTTCAAACTCTTACCCTATATATATCTACATTTCGCTGTATTTCTCATTATAAAACGGGTTCAAGAATGCAGCAATCCTGATTGGTCAAATAACACCACGTGAACGTGCAAAAAAAAGCATTAATGCACGGCAAATAGGCTCTAAAGCACGGCTGAGCTGCGCGTACGCGTACCTCTGGTGCATGCAAACTTAAAAATCAATGAAATCGCGTAGTTTAATTGTCATATTGGCGCAGGGATTACACTGAAACGCGTATGACTTTTGTTGGCTGCGCTTATGTGATGTCACCCAGGAAAGCAAATGGTAGCCTCCATGACTGTGCGACTCTTGGCGTTTCTATGGGGTCCGTAACCATTTTTATAGACTTCATAATCATATTGCCGACCCGTTTTATAAAACTATTAATACATGGTTGTGAGTTCGTGTGTTAGTGCGATCCGGCAAACACGCAGGTTTTATCGTGGTGTCCAACACACTCGGCTTGCGCCTCGTGCATATAGTACACCACGATAAAAACCTTTGTGTTGCCAGATCGCACCAACGCACTCCCAACCATGTATTAATAGTATATTAGCTTACCTTGTGCTATTCTAAGCTCTACAGGTAGATCCATTGGAGTAGATGTAACAGATTTGATCAGAACCAGAATATTCTCCAGTCCTATCAAGATGATGATGTAAGGAAACACCTCTCTGTAATAAATCATATTTGGAGAGACAACACAAATACATAAATTTGTATTATATAACATCATTATAACTCAAGTGACAAACAATAGTTTAATAGCTCAAAGTCAAAACTCAAAGATCTTACAAAGGATCATGCAAAATATATGTTTACTAAAGGTAATATTATGTGAAGATCCAGGACTTCATGTTTCTTCAAAATAAAGATTATTTGTCACATTTATACACAACTCTGGGAGAAATGATCTAAAAAAAATAAAATCATGCAATCATTATATGAGCCTGATCGGTTAATTTGTCCAATGTCCGTCCGTGACTATTAAACTGATCAGGCTCATATCATTGCCCAACTAAGAATGAAAGTCATATTAGTTAAATGATAGACTACCTTAAGGGATTGAAGCCAAGAGACTAGGAGATACACATGTATTACCAACATATGATGTGTTCTATAGATCTCTTACCCCTCATTTAATGTAGGTTCAACACCATACTGGATACACAGTCCTGCAGACATGGTACATGAAAGGACTAACATCACTGTAGCACTCAATGCTAAGCCCCATTTAGACTTCACCATCTTAATTTTACCTGTTGAAAGAAAATAAAAATCAATATTCAGTGAAATCTGTCTATGAAGACCAATCAAGGGAGACAAGAAAAGCGGTCTTTATGAGCAGGTGGTTTTTATGGACAGGTTTCTTTAATACATGTTTCAATGAGAAACGTTGTTCAAGGGAAACAAAAATTGTGGTCTTTCTATACAGGTGGTCGCTAAAGCAGGTTTGACTGTATTACTAACAATACCTTTTGAGTAAATAAGAGTGAATAAGATCGGGCCTAATACGGACCCTTGAGGGACCCCTTGAGAGATGGTCTTTGTGGATGACCGTTCTTTTCCAGTCACTAGTTTTTATTATATCACTATTGAGTTCAATATGAGCCTTTATTTGTATTCATTTACCAGGGTAGCTCCATCAGTAATCAGGTACAATGTCTGCATTGCATGATCACCGTCTCAATACCCTGGGGAGCATTCCATGTCTATGCACCTTACAAATACATTGTTGTGTGTCGAGCAGACAAGCATAAATTCAAAATAGGTAGAGGATTTGGAACTTTGCAATTAATGATAGGTACACAATGGCATGTGTACTAGGCATTAACAAAATTCCTCATAGGCATTTTCAAATTTCCTGGAATTCCTGCTAGGTTCCAGGGCAGCTTAATACCACATTAATCCCTTCCATGCCACCAGATTTTGAGCAACTGTCAAAAATGAACGTTCAAGAGTTAAGTATTAACATTCATTGAGATTTTTTCTTGAGCAAACTGGGCAAAGATATATTGCATAGGAATAAACATTATATTGAAGGCACAGGTTTCTGTATCAGGAAGAATTTTCAAGCCATTCTGAGCCTAAATGAAATGTTCAACACTGATATTTTTGGGTGGAATTTGCCCACCACGGCATGGAAGGGTTTAACAACTGACCACTTGTCTGCTAACATATTCTCTAAAACATAACCCCCCAACTTATTCATAAGAGAATCTTTCCTTGAATAAGTTTACAGTACAATTACATGATACATGGGCATTTCCATAAATAAGGATCCTAATTTGTGACATTCTTGGTGTCCTGCTTACATAAGGAACACACAGGTTTTTGTGGCTCTGAGTGTAAGATGCCAAATCGTGGAGTAAGACTGTAAAGTGATTCTGAGCATAACATATTGCATCTTCACTGTTAGAGTAGTACTCAATCTTACTCCATTATTTGTCTCTACTCAGAGCCACAAAAACCTGTGTGTTCCTTATGTAAGCAGGACACCAAGAATGTCACAAATTGGGACCCTTATTCTAATATGGAAATACCCATGTATATTTCTTCTAAATAGCCATGTATATTTCTTCTAAATACCTTGTCAAAATATCATTGTATTCAAAGGAAGTCTTTCATAGGTGACTGAACTAATCTTTTTTTTTTCTGTATTCATATAGACATGTATATACTTACGAACAGAGAAGTAGATGTAGAACATTAGCAGAGCGTAGATAATGGTAGCAGGCATAAGGTCATGGGAGTTGATCAGACTCTGAAAGAGAAAACAAATTATTACAAATTTCTGTGTTAAAATGTTCTTCAGTCTGTACAGGTTAAGGCACTATAATACTAAGCAAAAGAATATAACACTTGCAACACTAATCATACATGTAATAATAATAATAATAATAATAGCTACATTTATATTGCGCACGTATCCATCCCAGAGGATGCTCAAGGCGCCTACAAAGGAGTATTATTGCCCTGGCTTTAGCCCAGCTGCCTTAAGGCGCTTAAAGCATTCAAGGAATAAATTCCTACCAGGTACCCATTTACTACACCTGGGTGGAGAGTGGCAAATGTAGATTAACGTCTTGCCAAAGGACATTAGTGCCGCGGCGGGACTCGAACCACGAACCATGAGATCCACAGTCCGGTGACGTATCCACTAGACCACGACACCTCCACATGTACTAATCCTAACCATGACCCTCAGCTGAATAGGACATATATTCTATAGGATAAATGACTATAAAAAATAGTATCTTTTCTATGAAAACCCTAACTGGTCCCAACATCAATGAACGTAGGAAATAGAGATATCCCTATCAGTTCACTGTAATCATAAATTCCCGGACACTATGGTGTCCTTGCAAAACCTAACACTTACATGTATACGATCACTCAACTTTGCTACTGTAAACGCCGTTATTTTCGCGCTGAGCTACCCCGAAACATATTTGCGGGTTCTTGAATTCGCGCTGCACAATTACTCACTCACAAAAATGCGGCTCCATTTATTGTTTCACACACACGCGGTCCATTCAAATGCATGCTACAGGCTACAGACACAACTACACACACGCACTCTAAAATTGGATTCAAACATGTATTATTCAGATGAAGCGCGCAATGCAGTGTCCATTCAAAAAAAGCATAAGAAATCGTGCTAATATTTTCGCGTGTAACATGAATATTTCTGCAATTACTGTAATTTTTGTCTCCTGTAATTTTTAAAGTACAGAATACCCTGCAGTAAAGAAGAAATGACAAAGCCTTATCATTGATCTGGGGAGCGTTTCATCAAGCGTTTTGTCAGTGATTTTTACCGACAAATTTGCTCTCAGCCAATCAGATGCAAGGATTTCAGTAGCTTATAACAGTTGTCGGTAAAAATCACTGACAAAACGCTTGATGAAACGCTCCCCTGAAATCCTTATCATAGATCTCACAAGAAATAGACAGGGCCCTGTTGCATAAAACTTACCATTAATGGTAACTCTGCTATCAATGGTAACTACCATGGTAACATCACTCAACAGCCAATCAAAATCAAGGTTTCCATGGGAGTTACCACTGATGGCAAAGTAACCGTTAATGGTAATTAAGTTTTATGCAACAGGGCCCAGGTTTGAAAAAAAAGAACTTCGGGTTATACTTATTTAGTTAATCTTTTACTTTCCCCGGCATCCATGTGACTCTCTTCTGACATAGCAGTAGATGGGTAGAATAAGAAACACTCCAAAATTCCAACCCAGAGGCGGTAATCCCATGATAAACATCTCCATACAATCACCACCTACTCCCTTAACCCTTTCAAGCCAACTGACAACATTTTGTGGTTTGGCTCAACAAAATTTGATTCAGAGCTCTAAATAGTATATACCAGATGCATGAATAGAAAGAGCACAAATTTCTGCACCCACTTTGTCCATTTTTGTTGCATTACCATACTGCGTTTGATGGCAGGAATTTTGAAAAGGAGAATAAGCTTTAAATTCCTCAAATTGGCAACACATTGAGAGGTTCGAAATCATTATTTTTAATCAAAATTGGCAATTTTTTTCAACTTTTCGACAAAATTCCTTGCCATGTGTATTGTTCTCAAAGTTATTACACCTTTTTAGAACCATGTAGCACTAAAAGGATAGTATTGTTGCCAATTTGAAGAACAAAATGTGATCAAGTTAGCCCTTAAATAATTCCTCTCCTGAAAGGGTGAAATGTACCTTGTAGTAGATGTGTAGAATGGGAAGCTCTCCAGAGTTCCAATCTAGAGGAGGTGATCCCATGTTAAATCTCTCTTCAAGATGAGATTTGAGCTCCTCAATAAAACTGCAAAGATAACACAAAATGATTAAAAGAACAATTAAGAGTAAAACATCGAAAAGAAGACAGAAATATGTTGAAAGCAGGATTTATAGGACCACTTGTACAGCAGAACATATCAAACCCCATCAAAATTACGGCTAGTATTGTATTTATACATGCAAATGCAGACTAACTTTAGCCTGGGTTGAGTTTATCCACTGATTTATGGACCATTAAATTTTAAACTCTTCATCTTGTACAATTACCAATTATTTTGTAACTTAATGAGTACACCACAATTATGTCATCATGGAATCATTTTTTTAATGTTCCATGACTAAATCTGCTGTGTTCCTTGATCACAGTATTTCCTTTGCATGGACAGATTACACTTGGCACTCATAAATCAGTGTACTATGTCCTTGCCATAAAGAACACATCTAAAGCTCACCGCACACTATACGATCAGTCCGTGATCTAATTTTGGAAGAAAATATAATAGTATTTGGTATACACACATAAAACATTTTAATTGAGGTTCTGAACAGTCATATTAATAGTAAATCGAATTACGGCCTATTATGAGCCTTCTAGTCGGAGAAAAGGCCAAATCAGAGCCGAGTCGTAGTGACGTCAGAGCAGTGCTACGATTGTCTACGATTTAAAACTGATTTGGCCCTTATTCCAAGTAAAAGGCTGGCAATGCACCAAAATCCTGTTTAGTATTCATATTGTCGTTCAGAACCTGAATCAGGTAGATCTTAAATTTGCTCAAATGCCCATATTTAATGCTACTGCAATCTATTTCCAAAATCAAAATCGCAGTTGATCGTATCGAGTGCGGTGGGCTTAGGAGAACCATGACCAGACATGGCACATGCAATACCACATTATAACTCATCATAATGGAACTCTATTGCAAACAAAAACATAACTCTAAAACAAACAATGATTCATGTACACTATTTTATTAACCTTTGTCTTTCTTGACATAATGTGCTAAAGATAAAAGATGAAGTGGACCGTAGTAAATGTAAAGAAACAATGAATTATATAATTTGAATGATATCTCAATGACAAATATAGCAAGTTGGATGAATGCATGTACTTGTTCAAAATACATGTAAACAGATCCCTAGTAATATATGTTTTTAACATTATTTTTTGCCATACAGATGTCACACATTTTGACCCAACCTCATGGAAAGACCCATATATAGATGACTACTAGCTCAAAATAAACAGATCCCTAGTACATGTACATGTTTTTAACAATTTCTTTTCCATTAAACACCTTATCATTTTTAATACATGAATGATGTACAATCTCACAATCATACTATTTACGAGTATATTACTTTTGCAATTTGTATTAATATTGTATTTCAAATGCTGTAAAACATGGGCAATTCAGGATGTGTACTGCTAATAATGTTTTAATAAACCTTTATTGAATAAAATTGAATACTATTTTTTTCTTCATTCAAAACTATAGTCTGTCTCTCCCTCTCTCTCTCTATCTCTCTCTCTCGGGGGGGGGGGGGGGGGTGGAGAAATTAGTCTCCATGTACTGTATACAGTGAAATGTATACAGTGAAATGGAATTTAGCCATTCAAACCCAGTTACAGATGGAAAGGTTAGATATCAGGTCCTATCTCATATTCCATGACAAACACAATGCCTTTCCCTAATGATCACCCACATGGGGCGCAACTGCAAATACTACGAATAAAGAAGAGCCATATAAAATACAGACTTAGAGATAAAGTCGAGTTTTAATCATGGAATTACATTGTAAAAGTAAATTTTCAAAGCAATTGGGAAAGGCTGATCATGTCTACATAAGAAAGTGGTTCATACTGTGAGGTTTTGGAATTTATCAAAATGATATGAAATAGACCCAATCTTGGTGAAAGACACAGATGCACATAGAAATGGGTATAAGGCACTGCACACACATGTGAAATGAATGTTCGCCTTTTGTTCGGCCCAAACTTTTCAGCTATTTCTCATCATATATGAGGGCATTTGAAGAGCAATCTTTTTCAGGGGACATTTCTACAAGGATGTTCTTCCAAACTGACTTAAGAGGAATGAGAAGGCTTACAAATTATTTTTCACCTTTCCCAGAAGTTAGATCTCAACTGTCCCTTTAAAATGTGCACTTACATGTACATGTACATGTGAGTGACCATGTGGACTTTGTAAATACAATGCTGATATATCTACAGTAGACTACACAAGGCCATTGGAAAGATAATTCTCTGGATTGTTTGTGTGATCCCTGGAATTTTAGGGTCATGAGGGATTCACAGGGAAAATATATCAAAATACCAGGTATGCATTATACCACAGTTCCAGCATTTTGGGCCACAAACATTCTGTTTGGGGTGAATATGGAAGGCTTTCTACATGTAACTTTAGAAATTGCTACATCAAGTTAAAAAGTATAAAGTTGTAGTTGCAGTGAAGGACTTTTGTTGAAATAAATTTCCTACTACATGTATCTCCTTTATTTCATTTATCTTGCCATCCTCCTCATTCCCTCCCCTCTCCAATCTTTCATTCACTCACTCTCACTTTTACTATCGTGCCCTCCTTTATTTTGTTTCTCTTGTTGTCCCCCTAACTCCCTTCCCTTCCCTGGTCCCCATCTTTCATTCTCTCTCACCCTCTCACTTTTACTATCATGCCCTCCTTTCTTCCTCCCTACTTACTGATATTTCTTTTCTTTCGAATTCTCTTCCTCTCTATCCCTCCCTCCCTCCCTCATTTCATTAAGCTCTTTCCTTTCTCCGTGTGCTCACTTTTACTCCCAAAATAAGCCAGTTCATAATACAATTTGTGATGTTCAAACATGCGTTTATAGAAAATTTCAAGATCTCAGATCACTGCATCCTTCTCATAAGCAAATTGGCAACCATCTTAGTCAGAAAGCTTTCTGGATAAAAGAGGTTCTTCATTTTTATCTCGAGCTTAACCTTAATGCCTATGTGCTACCAAGAAACTCTTTCAAGTGAATACAGTATAATTATAACAAACATACATACTGAAAGATTTTTTTCTTACAAATTTCAGGATTTAAAAGTATACAATCTCTTTGCTTCTAAATAGTCATTATTTACTCCCACACTGCTTCCACAGTCACGGGCAAAAATAGAAAGCTTGAAAACGATGCCCACTGTGCTTTTATTGAGGGTTCCATCAATCATGAACTAACAGTTCTTTTATCAATATCATCTAAATCACCCAACCACAAACCACAAACCACAAACCCACTTCCTCAACACAGCCGTGTGATTACATTACATCTATAAATAGCACATATATGCATACATTTACTATGAGCTTACGGATACATTTCATCTGCAGGTTTTTAAGGGTACTCAACATCTAATATGGTATGATGGAAAATCAATATCAAATGTAATGCAAAAAGCGTCAACACTTTAACCAAGAGAGGAAATAATTCTATTTTAAATATTCAATTTAAAAAAAATGAAAGCAAGTTTCATGATATTTTCTAGATATGTAGGCCAAAATACCACCACAGTGAAAGCAAAATTTGGGATGAAACTTGAATTCCTTTCAACATACATAATATTTGCATGGTTTCATGCAGGGTTCTTTAAAATGTTCTAAACATTTTGCACATAAATATGTAAAAGTCAGCAGTAATATACACCCTACCAAAAACACACACACAAAAGAAACAAACAAAATATGGAAAACATTTGATATTGAAATCACCATGTTTTGAATTATAAGTCAACAGACCTCAAGAGAGGGTTGTTTATCACTTCCCGTAGACAGAAACCGATACCGATGGTAAAATACTATTGGAATCATTCTACCATAAAAATCAATTAGTGGTGACAATTAATGATTTTGCCATGCTGTATAAAAAAAAGTCTATTAGAGCATTTTTGAAAAGTGTAGATACTGTGAAGACAAAAAGAGCTCTAAGGTTAGATTATTTAATGCATTAGATTCTGGGAAGGACTAACAAAAAACATAGAAGTTTTCAGTGACTTCAACTGAGGGCTGTTTATCACATTCAAGGAACAGACACTGACCCATTCAAATGGTGAATTACATATTAAAGATAAAGTTGAGTTCTGGGGGTGTTTCATAAAGCGAACGACTGGAACATGTTCTTGGATGCTATAATAATCAGATTCTCAATCATTTAGCAAAAGAACTGATCACCAGTCGTGCGTAAAGTCGTGCGTAAAGTCGTGCGTAACTTACGAACAGCTTTATGAAACACCCCCCTGGTCATGCAATTACAATGTGAAAGAAACTGTCTCAAAGCAATTGGGAAAGGTTGATCATGTGTCTACATATGACTTGTTTTATGCTGTGTTGTTTTGGAATCATCAAAATAGATAGGAATTGACCCAATCTCACTGAAAAGCACATGTATGGCACACAGAAATGGGTATATGGGAATACACAAAACATTTCAGTTATTTCTAGTCATATTTCCAATATGAGGGAATTTGAAGAACAATCTTTTTCAGGGGATTTTTCTGCTATGATGTTCTTCCAAACTGACACGAAAGGAATGAGAAAGCTCACAAATTATTTTTCACCTTTCCCAGAACTCAACCTTCCCTTTAATTCTGTCTACCTTGCAAATTTGGGATGCAATGAAATATTCTGCCAAGTGGAAATAAAGCATATTACAGTAACTTAATATTCCTGATTATAATCAAGGTGAAGTACTTAAAACCAAAACCAGCCTTCTACCTAACACCCTTGGTGTTGATACCAAGGGTGAGGAATTTCAGAAAATAAAAACCATGTGTAGATTTCCCTAACAAGGGTACCAACAAGGGTAATAAATCAGTCAATGCCTACTTTCAATCTCCAGTTGTTTTGTTCCTCCCAAACCACCTCCCTGGGATGTTATAAGGCCATATTTCACTCAATATGGACCAATAAATGTGTCATTGCATCAGGGGAAAAAATACTTTTTTTTTTGCAGGAGTCATTTTCTAATCCATGGTCACAAATTCACGAGAGCCATTTTTTAAGTTGCCAGAGCCATTTATATAATAAAAAAAGAAGAAAATATAACTTGCCTGTTGTCTGCATGTTGAATTATCGTTTGTTAATTTATTTTACTTTTAGGCTGCTAAACTTCCATCGGGACTAATACCAAATAGGCATACAAGTATTTCCTTTTTTCCCTTTGTCAATAAAAGGATGTATTGCTTGAAGCACACATTTCAAATTGTAATATGGTTCGTCATTTCCTATCCAAGGTATTATGAGAGATATAACTATAGGCCTGTTTTAAAAGCCCATTTTCGGTAGTCGTTTACACAAACATTTTTTCGGACGAGTAATCAACTACTCAATATGATGATTTTGCCAATAAGACAGGCCGACCGCTCCGGCGTCTCAGCCCGCCAACTGTTTATGGTCTAGGCCGGATCCGCCAGCATAAAGCCATGAAACCAGTCCCAAACAGCCTGTGCTACAACCGTATTTCCGTATTAATATATAAAAATTAAACAAGTTTAAAACGATCAGTGTTGCTTCTAAAATTCAGAGCAATGCTAATTATCTCCTCCTACCTACTTTTCATGAAGACTAAATAAGATGCAAGGTACAATAAAGCGAAATAGATCGTCATTTTCTTCCCTTTTTCATCACAGTCGTAATCATGATATTGCAGTTGTTCGCCAGTCGCCAAGAGGTGGCACTCGTACCGGTAAGTACAGTCGGCTTCGTAGCGTTTTAGCACATGAAATCTCATTCACCTTTCTCCATATTGAAAATGTGTACATTCTGAGCGTGCGATCGACTTCAAATTTCCCTCGCGATTGATGACATGCCCGTGCATGCCCCTTCGTCAACGAACAACTGCGCGTTGTTAGCAAGTATGAAGCATTTCTTGCTTATTTTACATGTCAGTGTCCTTTTGTTTTAATCTACTACCATCTTTATAATAGTCTGTGCTGATTCGCGTTCTTTCATGTTTACAAAAAATTTATAGATTGTGTGAGCTCGAACAGTGCTGTGTTTATTACGCTGGTAGCTGAGAATATACCGAGTCACAGACAGTCGGGGCCCTATAGGGATCGGGAGCAATTTTACTTTTTCAGATCGCTCGCTCCATTGGTTATGCAAGCGTGATTTCAAAGCTTACGGAAGCGAAATCGCTCGTCGCTCCCGTATATTTTTTCCCTGCATTGCATATTTTCAACCTGCAAAATTGCTTTTGTCCTCTCAGATCACCCCCCCATGGGATTCGGTAAAGCCATATTTCTGTCAATTTGAACCATGCATAAACTTTTTCTGCTGAGAAACCTGCTTCAAACAATACACTTGGATTGGAAGGACTAACAAAAGCTAGTGTATATGAAATTTATATGAAATTTTTATTTTTATTTTTAATGCAGGTTCCTTCATATTTCGAACTCATTTATTGTCATTGTTACAATCTACTGCCATTGTTTGCTATACTGAAATTACTTTGCCACACTGTATTGTTATAATCAAATGTATTGTCTTATATTGTGTTGATATTTTACTTATTTTGTGAAATATGAGAATAAATTCAAATCAAATCAAATCAAATACATGTATGTATGTATGTACATGGAAAAAACAGTGGCCTTTTCATATCTCTCTTCTTACATATTCAACTTGAAAAGGAATAAAAAAAAACACTTCACGATTGAATCGATATAATACTTGGGGGCTTGCCAAACTATACATCGGCATTTAAGAAAAAGGTTGTACAGTAAATTGTTCACCTACCCGGAATTAAACCTTCTCTTTAATCCATTGCATGTGTTTGTTTTAGGGTTATCAATGAGTACTTATTTACAAACTGTCTGATCACGTTAGTAGAAACATGAGTATACAAAAAACAAGATAATTGGAGTATATACACTTAACCTTTTCAGGACAGGAATTATTCAAAGGCTAAATTGATCACATTTTGTTCTTCAAATTAGTAACAATAATATATTTCATTTAGCGCTACATGGTTCCAATAATGTGTAATGTCTTTGAAAACAATATACATGGTTAGATATTTTGTCACTTAGTTGAAAAAATTGCCAATTTTGATGAAAAATAATGATATTGAACCTCTCAATGTGTTGCCAATTTAAGGATTTTAAAGCCGATTCTCGTTTTTTAAATTCCTGGCATCAAACGCAATATGGTCATACAACAAAAATGGACACAGTGTGTGCAGAAAATTTTGCTCTTTCTACTCATCCATCTGGTATATTTTTAGAGCTCTGAATCAAAAGTAATTGAGCCAAACCACAAAATGTGGACAATTGTATTGCAAGGGTTAACTACGCTTCATGCAGACTAGTTGACATTAGTCTACAAATTTGCACAGTAACCCATACTTTCAGTGTCTCCTTTTATTGACCTTTTTTAATTATCTGTTGATCCAGAATGGTAGGATTTACAAATTTCAGTCCATTTTTTAATCCCGTACCCCGAGCTGTTCTTGAATAAGAACGGTTTGAGTTGTTGTTGTTGTTTTAGGTTTAGCAGCGCTCTTCATTCAAATTTGAATATTTACGCCTGAAAAAATGAATACGCCTGAATGCAGTGCTGCATTCATTTTGCACGATTTTTTGGGAGACTCTTGACAAACTATCCGCACAAATCGTTGCCCGTTTTTTAATGTATTTTCTGAATATAGTCTCTAAATCACCAACATGGATTAAAATTTATAATCACTATTTCCATATATACAAAATGGCAATCTTTTGTTGAATTTAGAAATTTTCAATCTCATTGGTTGATTTCAAATACATGTTATTTTTTTCCAACCAATTAGGAGTGGAAACTAAGAATAATCAGGCCCAATTTGAGGAAGAAAACATGATTTATTTAAAACTATTATGGGTTAAAAGAGATGAAGCATGGCATATGAAGTTAATAGATTACACATTTACATGTATGGCTATTCACTGTTCTCTGTTCCTTCTCAAATAAAAAGTAAAAACCTAGCTCATTCTTGACATTGTCCGACTATTCAGGAGCAGAATTAACCATTCAAGTAGAAATTTAGCATTTAGCTGTGCTGCTCCAAAACTCTGGAACCAACTTCCTCTTGCAATAAGGAAAGCACAATCAGTCCCCATTTTTAAATCTCTACTGAAGACCCATCTGTTTTCAGAGGCTTTTAAGTAGATTAGTTCTGTTTATAATATAGTGTAAGCATATATTAAGAGTCTCCAGCAAAGTGCAGTAGAGTATATTTCAAATAGTAGCTGCGCTATATAAATGAATCTTATTATTATTATTATTAGAAATGCAGTTCATTATTCAAAAGACTAGTGAATGAATTATATGGATGAATCAAAATGTCATATATGCGTATAAGACACATTACACATAAATCTCCCAAATACCGTCATCAGATCCTACATGTACCGTTATTACATAATAAAGTACCTCAAAACAGGAAGAAAATTAAAGGGGAAAAAATGGTTGAAGCATAATACATACATGTACTGTCAATTTACAAACATGATGAATCAGATGAACATCAGTCTCAAACCATTACATCAGAGAACACAACAGAGAATATTGTGCAGAGATATTATTATGTTTGAAGACTCACCTGTCATTGTAGGTATGGAACACAACCGTTACTGCGAATGAGATCTGCTGGGATACAGCATGAATGTTGTACTTCTGTAATCCAGTGTATTTGGCTTGCACGCCGAGCAGAAGATCTGAAACAAGACAGCATAGTAGTCAATTAATGAGGTTGTCACGTAATGTTGCAAGAAAACTTTCCAGTTCAGTATCCATGCTCGTCCATTTTAATCAGGGACTTTGTGAGCATAACATCTAGCTCGTTAACTAAAGATAACAAACACAATAAACAATAAATGACAGAGAGAGAGAGAGCGAGAGCAAGGAATTCACTTTCACACCCATATTTTGATCTTTAAAACTGAGAATATTGCGATATAATCTGAACGAAAAAAAGTTGTGTTACAAAGTCGTGAAATTGGAATGCCCACAAATTGCAATTATCTAGACAATCCAGGATTTGAGAAAGCATCAATATCTAGTTTCCTAAAGATACGTAAAGATTTCAGGCCCATTTTGGAAACTTTAGTATTCGGGGGATGATGGGGGGGGGGGGGTGCTATAGGACTAAGTATTTTCAACATTTGAAACATCAGAGGATAAAAAGTGGAAGTAGAAAGGGAAGAGAAATGCAGAAAAAGGAGGAGAAATGGAAGAGGATTAGGAAAACAAAGGAGACAAGCAGGAAGAGACAAGCAGGAGGAGGACCCAACAAGAAATATAGAAAAATGAATGTGAATTAATAAGGAGTGTAGAATGTAGACTTGCCATGTAATGCTGGTTTGTCATAAAAGTTTCCCATGAAGACAGATCTACCGGGATACGGATCCTCCTGAAAGAGATCAAAGCTGCCCTTCCATACATTAGCTGGAGAGACTACAAGGCAGCTATGCTCAGGCATCACACCCCTCACATGATCAACAGCATCAGATACATAGAGGCATGATGATCGTAGTAACACTCTACAAACACAAGAAGAGAGTGGAATATACCATGGTTAGAGATTTCACAGAGTCACAATATATCTAAGTAATGTATGTGGGATTTACTCAACAATCTGAAGGAAATACAGCCCTTATAATACAGAAATTGCCTCCCAGTTCACATTTGTTTTCATATAGCTTTCCTTTCAGTTGCAATATGCCATGTTTGTTTGTTTGGGGAATACAGCAAGTTCTCTTTTATTAGAAATAATAGCTACTACAGGGGCGTATCCAGGGGGGGGCGCAACAGGCGCGCGCCCCCCCTATTGGCCGTCGTAAAAAAAAAAAAAAAACTAGCAAAAAAAAAAAAATCCTCATGCCAATTGAAAATATTGTTCATTAAATAGGCTTCAAAATTGGTCACATATAGCACTATTTTGCATCTCAGCCCTTCTTCAGAAGCAAAAATTTTCCAAAGACCCTTCCCCCATGACGGCGATTAAAAAATTTCTGGCGCCCCCCCTATTGGGAAATCCTGGATACGCCACTGTACTACACAAAAGCATGAAAATATATTTATCCTAGGAAAAAAATACACCACAAATGATCACACAAAAGCTACAGAGAGTTACTAAAATGTATTTTAATTTAGAGATAAAACTTACTTTGATTTTGAGCTAAAACTCTTGATTTCTTTGTCCAGCTCGAACGCCTTGGACAGCGGTCCTCTCACATCGTCTCCATACGTTAGTCCTGGTTGCCATGGTGATACGGAGGCATTAACAACTACTTGCAACACATAGCCTACTGGTGGTCTTGAGAACTGGGATGATAAATGCAAATGTTTAATTAGAAAATTTTAGGATTTATAATTTAAACAGGTGAGAATTCAAAAATTATCTTATTACAGCGAATTTATTTTGTATCATATTCATTTCAGGTACAGAACCTTTCAATAGCTTGTGAAAGGGCATTTAACAAAACTATTTTAAAATAGAGTATATTAATTCTCAATTCTCAATTTGGAGTCCAACTTAAAATAATAATTCATTGTTTCCAACTTTCCATCTGACATTAATCTTCCCCACATATGAAGACCTATGTAAAAACTAAATCCAGGTACATCTTATGATAAGTCTACCCTTCACATTTCACTACTCATTTACTATTCTTTAATAAAAATCCTTTTTAACGGCAAGAGAAATTTTCATTGAAAATTGAAAATTTTACTTCATTTTACCTACTAAATAGCAAGTACACATAACAGCTTGTATGCTTTTCTCTTTCTTTATAATCAAATTCAAATTACAACAAACTACAACTCATGACCTGACGGTGGTCATTTCAATGAATGAATCCAGTAGTATAGTATCTGTAGTAAGAAATCAATATATATATATATATAATGTACCGCATGTCTAGATTCTAGGCCTCTGATTGGTCAAATTTGCGGTCATGAAAATCACTACGGACTGCCGGGCGGTTCCGTGAAAAATATTGACCGGACATAATTCTGCTCGTGCGTACAATGCAATACAATGCATGTACAATACCTTGCAATGCGCACTTAGCTATGGCAATTTAGATACGCGGGCACACGGGCGCGCGGCTGGCACCATACAATGTACAAATTTTGAAAGAATGATCGATGAGAATTACTTTACGGTACCGTATTTCATCTGTCTTTGAAATGAATTTCTGAGCTACATGTATAGAAGAATGCGGTATATAAAACGAATGTTGACTGCTTTGAGGGGCACGGTGAAAACCACAGCCCTCGGTGATCTCGCAACTGCGCTATGCCCCTCGACTGTCGTCTCGGGGCATAGCACAGCTGCGAGCTCACCTCGGGCCATAGTTTTCACCGTGCCTCTCAAAGCAGTCAATATTTGTATAATAACTAGGCCAAACTACATAAAATTCAATAACATCCAACTACAATGTAAATGTCTGCAAAGCAAAGTCCGCTGTGTGATTGTTTCATTCAGAAGGCCAAGAATTCTTGATATTAAAAGGTCAAAGATCAAGTACTTCCTACTTTACGTCATAAACCTTTATATATCCAAAGACAATAGATAGTAAACTTGTAGAAATGTGAATGATGGGTTATTCTAAAGTTATGCCAATATTTTATTTAAATATCGTAAGCAAACTGATCACCACTTCCATCTTGACAAAACATATATCTCTTTTTGCTCAGAAATGCTCACCCATTGTGGTCTTTTACTGTGGTCAATAGCTGTCTTATTATCAGGCAGCTGTTTGGTGTAGAACTTTCTCGCAGTGTCTGGGAAGCCCTTCAGAGGTGTGGTGTACTGATAGGGTGCCGTCAGTGTCAGGGGAACAGCGAAAAAGCATGGAAGACTGAACACAAAAATTATACAAACAAAATTAAGGCTGATTATGAACTTTTACAGGGAAAATCAAGTTTTTACATAAGAAATAAAACAACATACTGTACCCACATCGTTAATACACAATCTAGAACTAGGTTCATGACATCTTCATCAATTCACAATATTTCTGTCTCCAAATATTACATTTAAAGGAGAATTATCCCCACGAGACTTTTATCATTGACCTAAAACAGAATTCTAAACAGTTTCTGATAAAGTAAAAACATCGTATATTCGAGAATCGAGAGGATGGGAATTGTCGATTGAATCCTCCGATTTTTATTGTTCTCAAGAGTAAAGCAGCGTCGCCATGTTCCCGGTGCGATCGGGCTGTGTGACGTAGGGCATGGAGTTGGCCGTAGCGCATTGTAATTGGCTCGCAATAGTTCACCAACATTATTTTAAAAAGAGTTTATTATTATTAATAATAACATAAATTACGCAAGAGTTTCATAATTAAATTAAATAAATCAATTTATATTATCTACGTAACTATCACATTTGAAAAACATTTATTAGAGTAAAATAATCATCGTAAGTAAAACGTGTTCCAGGACACACTAGCTTGATTATACGATTCGCCCGGGCATAAGCTTAGCCCGCAGATCTACGTGATAATCGGCCTCCGTGAAATGATCACTGCAGATCACATCATTTTTCCGATCAAGTTTGAAGTCTTTTCCTTGGAATTTTTCCACGTTCAATATGGTCACCCAATGCTTGAACAATTGCTGACATTTCTGCGGGTCTGGGAACCGATGGAATGATTTCCCTATCGTTTTCTTGGAACAGTTACAACAGCCGAACGCTTGACAATACACCATGTTTACCGTGTGTATATACAGCGCGCGCTTCATGCAAGCTAGCTACTAGCTAGTGAGTTCTCCATCCCCTACGTCATCACGCGCAAGGTTTTATGGGAAATTTAGAGAAAATGGACGCCGCCAGTAGGAGTAGACATCGTAAAAAGTGGTCTCTATTTTCTGCTCTTACAACGGCATCAGTTGGTCTAAAACGGTGATTTTTATATCAAATTAAATGTTATTTTATTCACTATGACCCTATTTACATTTAAAAGCCTGGGATAATTCTCATTTAATACTTGGAAAGCATAAATAACTTATGGAATGTGTGTGCCTTTCTTGACATTGGTACAGTAAATGAGTTTCAGCAAAGATGGGAAAGAATTTCTTGAATGCATTTAATGGAAGATATCTTGCTAAAGCAGTAGAGACCTTACTGTGATATGTGTCATATAAAAAGCAAATTATTTAATACACAGAAATGTTGTAAGTGATGTATCGGGGATACAATTCATGGTGGAGAAGCTTATTGTTGGTAAAGTTTTCAGGGTTACACTATGTTTTGATCAGTATGCCCTGATCGTCTTCTCCAGGATATTTTAAGGCTCTTATCCCTTTGAAAGAACACATAGTGTAACACTGAAAACTTTACCAAAAATGAAGGAAATGTTGATCTTAAAACAAACTTGGTTCATGTATTTATCAAACTACAATAGCAACAATAAAGTTCCAACCTTCAACATTTCCTGGTTTTGTAATCTACAATTCTACACATAAAAATTTTTGTTTTGCTTTTGCATAGCCATGTTGAAATCATTAGTATAATTACCGTGTTATTATAATCCCCTTTTCTCTTTTTCTTTACCCCTACACCTCACCTGCACAACACAGCGATGACTGATGAAAATACGATAAGAGCTATTGGGTAGTTGGAACAGAAGACGCCATAGTTGTAGAAAATTCTGGATACCATCTCCTTCATCTTACCGATGATCCCATACTCGGCAGCCTCCCCCATCTCAATGATGGGTAGAACTCCCTGATGGTGATGAAATGAGAGTCACGGACAAATACGTCCGCAGATTTCCTTCTAAAGTGACAATTCTTGATCACTTTCTCACTGGACCATGTCAATCCAATGTCAGTCTGTGCTCATGTTGAAGGAAACTGCAGCGGTGAGAAAATTCAAATAAAAATTAAATATGTATAGATTCTACTCTAACATGAATACAGACTAACAGAAAAATTATTAGAATCATGATGGTTTGGATAATATTTTTTAGTTCAATTAAAGTTTTAATAATGTAACACAAGATCTTTAAAAAAACAAAGCATTTTTTGAAAGCCAAAGGCAAAGCCAGGCCCTGCAAAAAAGAACCTGGAGCCTGGACAGAAAAAAAAAAGTCATGAAATGCTAAAGTAAAAGAAATATTAACATTGTGGTAGATCTGACAATATGTATAATATATTATAACCTTGTTCATCGGATAAGTGGTGTAACGTTTGTAACGCATTTCATCTATAGTACTGGAGAATCTAAGAACAAAACAATGCAATACTATTGTCATGATGGTGCCATAGACTACGCATAATCAATGTTGATCTACATTTTTCATTAGTATGTACAACAAGATTAATGCGACTGCGTCTCCTATATGCCTCCGCCTAAATTCAGTTGATGGCTCAAACTGTTCTTGAAATATTGTGATAACCAGAATAAAAACATTTGACCTTGCACCTTATAAACCAAAAGTCTGATCACCTCCTAGTCATGAATACAAAATAGTTGAGATACGGAGATAACAAAGGTAAAAAAAAACATTAATTTCACACACACCTGTATAATGACCTCTATGACCTGTCACCTTTGACCTACGTGAACAAAAATCTAATCAGTTTGTCTCACTATGGTGATGCATACTACCGGTACTTCCAAGCTTGAAGTTAATGGACCAAATGGTTCTTGAGATATCACGTTAACAAGGCTAAAACCTGCAATTTCAGAATTGACCTCTATGACCTTTGACCTACGTATCCCAAAATCTAATCAGATCGTCTTCTATGGTGATGCATACTAGTACCAACTTTGAAATCTAA
This sequence comes from Heliocidaris erythrogramma, assembly GCA_025617745.1. NCBI lineage: Eukaryota > Metazoa > Echinodermata > Echinoidea > Camarodonta > Echinometridae > Heliocidaris > Heliocidaris erythrogramma. The sequence goes on along the minus strand of CM046870.1, from coordinate 40,127,983 downwards.
TCAGTTCGTCTCACTACGGTGATGCATACTAGTTCCAAGTTTGGAGTGGATCAAATGGTTCTTGAGTTATCGCGAGAACGAGGCTAACACCTGAAATTTCAGAACTTGACCTGTGACCTTTGACCTACGTACCCCAAAATCTAATCAGATCGTCTTCCTATGGTTATACATACTAGCACCAAGTTTGAATTGAAATTCATACCTCATGTGGTTCTTGAGTTATCGTGAGAACGAGAAAGCGGGACGGACACACAATCCGAAAACATAATGCCTCAGGCACCACCTTTGGTGTGCGGAGGCATAAAAAATACTTTGAAATAGTGATTGGTGGACCTACAGTATAAATCGTAAAAGCAAATTTGCATTGAATTGGGGACAAGTCCCCGACACTCGACAGTGAAAAATGCAGCCACATTTTCAATTTAGCTCAAACATGTCAAACTCAGTCTCATTCATAAACTTATTGGCATTATCGTGGAATTTGTCACCAGTCCATTCACTGCCGTTCATTTTGTCAGGCATGTCAGTGCGGGAGACATCATTCCACTCCCATAGTCCGATAGTCATAGACATATACACGCACACTGACGCAAGTATGTGCGTACACACTGAATGAGCAGAGTCTCCAGAGACCTATTCCACGATATAGCCCACTTATAATAGGTCTACCGCACTAGTCTAGGCCTAGATCTTATTATAGGTATGTGAAATGCCCGTGCGCTTGCATCGCGAAAGTGGTTCCAAAACTGTGTTTCCGTTTTCTACCAGCTTTCGTGTTATGCTGTGAGGGGTACCCTGACAAAAGCTTTCGCTGTGCCCGTATTTGCATGTCAATGTGCACAAAAAGGGTATCAGCGAAGAGCTGAGACCACGAACTAGTGTGTGAAAAAAAAATTTTGTCAAAAGGATTTCCAGACGTTGTTTCACATGGGCCTGAACTACCGCGATAATTTTGAGTCATCATAATCATCATTATTTTTCATGAAGGTAAGAAATTTAATTGATTTCAATTATTTACAAATTCATTTTCATTCATATTTAACACATTAAAGAAGTTTAATGGAAATTTATCGTTGCGAAATAATTTTTTTACTTTGCGAAATTTTCCATGTCAGAACTATGTATACACGTTAGCTCACTCCACCGCGAAGCAGCGTCGGCTTCCGCCGGCAGCGGCGGCGGAGATCCGTGGGTTATCCCGTTGGCGTTAGCATGTGAATTTTGACGATGGATATACAAAAGTGATGAGATTTCGATGCTAAATTTCATTAATATACAATTGTTTTTCTTCATCAAAATATTATGGCAATATCCCATATTAAGGTAATTATCAGAAATATGAAGTGTGTTAGTGAAATGCTGTTCTGTTTTTGTTGACAAATTCATGTTCTAATAAGCTGACCAGGGGTACCAAACTTTTCAGGATCGGATGAAGTTAGGTAATTTTTAAGGTCGTTTGGGATGTATATTGGTCACAACATTTTTTTTTGCCGTATTGAATTACTGTACAATTCGCGGGACCAAAAAAAACAGTGTTTTGCGATATGTAAAGTGCCCTAATTTCTTAAATATCCATCCAATTTGAATAATTCAAAAACTACTGCATTTCTCTTTTGTAGACCTTTCTGTTGATACCAAATTTGTCAAGAATTAATCAATTTGAAATTTTCATTTCACATACCTACTTATTAACTTTTTACTTTTTTTTTTTAGTTAGTGCCAAAATAATCAAACCATGTGGGTGTCTTCGGCGAGACAAGAGAAGAGATTAAGACGTTCAATTTCAAACTGCCGCCTCACTGCCACTGGCACTGCCATGACTGCCGTAGGCGTAGCCAATTAATGCAACTCAACCATGTCAACTGGACACTGCCACTGGCATGACTGGCAGCGAGCCGGGAGCTTCCCGGAGCCAGTCTGCGCCTGGCTATGTATGGAGCGTTGGCGTCGCCGTCGGTGACAGGATGACAATGTTGTTTACATTGTTACTTTGTCTTTAAACACAGCCATGGGCTGAATATGAGGGTAATATTGTTCATGTAATGCTAATATATATATTTAATTAGTACACTTACCAAAGTAATCCCAAAGTGAAATAACTTGACTGAAATGTATCGTTCGACACACCTTTTAATTTTCTTTCCGCCGAACAGAGATCATCAACTCACGATCCCGCCGCCATAACAGAAACACGAATTTCAACAGCGCCAGCTATCGCCTGGCCTTCTGAATGAAGCCAGGGATAGTGCCTCAAGTGTCAGTTGTCACTCTTTTTGGTGCCAGCTATCGCCCTTCAGGCGAAACACATGTATTCTTTGATTTATCTTTGATTTATAAAACCTTTCATGGAACAAACATAACAAAAATAAGCATATTCACAGAATAACATGTTTTCCCCCTCTCTCTAAACAGAGAGAAATGGCGACTCATATGCAGGCACCCGGGAACGATTCACCAGGGGTGCTCATCTGAAGGGTTCCTTGGCAGTTGCCACTCTTTTTGGTGCCTTTTCTGTTAACAAAAAATAAAACTTCTTCCAAAACCCCCACTCAATATGTGAAGTGGGACAGTCGGCGGGGGACAAAACTCTTGAAAATGCTATTAAAATCACCATATTTTCTGGTAGTTGTCTAAAAAAATAAGTGGTAGGAATGTTAAAGTTAAGATATCACTTAAAATATAAAAAACTTGCTAAAAAGTAACGTTTTAATAGATTTTATAGTTGATTTAAAGATAGGCCTAAACCCATTCAAAATATATTGGATGGATTGATGAGCGTGTGTGTGTGTGTAATAGTGTTTTTACAGACGTGTATCAAGAGTTTTGTAGCTTTAAATTTATATTTAGCCGCGGTTTTTGGCAAAAAAAAGGACAATTCTTCATGATCATTTGCTGCTTTCCACTATGCATTGTTTGCATAAGTACATTCAGTGTATAATCATTTTATTTGTGATAAGGGCGCGTCAACTCAAATTTTGTTCATGACGACCCCTTTTCTGTGTATTTACGTGACCATATACAGTCATGTTGAAAGATTGTAAATCTATGATGATGTATATGAAAATAAATGAATATCAAATCAAAATCAAATCAACTTTATGCAGGGTTTTTTTTTTTGTTATACAAAAGTTTGTCTGAAGTAATATGCATTGATCTCTAAAAAGGAATTTACCTTGATGATATTATTACGAATTTTTGATGTATACTGAGAAAGACATTCGTATAATATATTTATGCATGGATTATGACTGATTAAAGCTCATTCTCCTTACCTGAAGGATGTACTAGGCAAGCTTGCCTATAGTACATCCTTGCATAAACAAAATCACACTAGTTACTAGAGTGAACTGGAATGGTGTCCCAGTTCACCCCGATAAACACACAACAGGTGCCTGCAAAATATTGGCTTTATTGTTTATGTCGCAAAAAATATTGCAAAGTATCGGGTCATATAAGATCTATGCTGTATGCAGGGTGTTACATTAGTCAAGTGGTATTTTTATACATTTGACAACGAATGCTGAAAATGGGGAAAAGTGGTAAAAAAAGAAGTGAAAATTAAACTTACAATGCAAAACCGCAGTAGCCTATATAGCTGTAATTGTGTGAACATTGAGAGTTCAGACCTTTTGTAGGATTCAAACTGATTTATTAAAGTTTAAATTAACTTTTGAGTATATACGGTGGTGTCCCAGTTCTCCTATATTATGGTTCTCCCACGTTCACCCGCTCTCCCCTGCTCTGAATATTCAATGAGATTTTCACTTTTTGAAAGACCAAGGCCACAAAATATAATAATTGCCATTGTGCATTGCAACTGAAATTCCCGAGCGCCTCTTTTAACACAGAGTCATGAATCATTAATGACACTCTGGATAGCAAAATGTTGGCAGAAATGAGAAGTGTGGAATAACAATCAGACGTAGCCAACCTATGCGGATATAGGTTCCATCCCCGATTATTGCAGCAAAATTCTATTCTAATTATCGATATAAAGTATAGCTGCATGGTCGTTTATTATTTTTGTAAAAGGTAAATTCCCTTTTATGGCTCTCAATAACGAGACCTTCCTGATATAGCAACATCGAATGGATTTTACTCTGCTATTGTACTATACGCCTGTCTCCCCAATAGGTCAACATTGCCCCCACCTCCACAAATGGAAGAAAATCGAGCCAATCCCCCCCCCCCCCTCGAAAAACAAAGGAGGTAGTTTCCCCGCCTCATGAACAATAAAAATCGGGCCAGTTCCCCAGTTCACCCTCCAAAAGAGGAAGAATCGGGACATAGCCTCCCCCCCCCCCCCACCACATCGGGCCAGCTTAGCTGCCTCCCCGAGGATGACCGGATTTTGATTTTTTTTCTCTGCCTTGGAATTGGAGAGCAGGGCAAAATATTCAAGCCAATGGCGAACCCGCGACCGAGCGAGTGAGCAAAATTGCTACATAATTTAGAGTTAATTAATAGCTTATTTATAGACAACATAAAATATTTATATTCAACATGCGCGTATATAATGTTTTGCTTTGTTTCTAAGGATAGCGACATTACTTTTCTTTGGGGTATAATCTGATAATTGTTTGTTTTGATATAATGTGACTTTGCTTTGTTGAGTTCCCGGCCCCCCACTCGGAGGTCGAAGGGACCGCATGCGTGTTCCCAAAATCTCCGGTAAAGGGGTACTTTTTGGGCGACACAATCCGGCCCGTGAATTGTAAAAAAAGGGGGTGTTTTCTATCTTTCACCCGGAGATTTCATTAAAAAAGGGGGTGTTTTTCTTTCTCTCTCTCTCTCTCTCTCTTTTCGACACCTGAGAAATTAAAAAAGGGGGGTTATGAAATATCTTCAAAAATTGATCACATCCCAGGATCAAATTGTTTATGTCATGAGATTTTCATTTTTGTTTGGTTTCTTATGACTGCATTGACCATTTTGAACATAAAAAAAAAATCTCTTCCATGTAATGACAGCTTACTTGGGAGGGGGGTTGGTGTCTGTCCTGAGATATTGGGTTGGAATGAGAGCTCACCTGAGATAGGGGGTACATTGAGCAGTGTTCTGAATTTAGGGGGGTCTCCAAGGCAGGAAAAGCCCGCGCAAAGCCCGCGATAGGGGGGGGGGGGGTTCAGAAATTCTGGCAGCCCTGAGATAGGGGGTGCTTTCAAAGGGCGGGAACAAGCATACGCGTACCCTAAATAATACTGAGTGGGGGGGGGGGGGGGCGGGGTTGAGTTATTTTCCTAAAATAAGCATGCTTCTGTTGTGTTTTGTCTTGTTTTGATGATAATCCTGTTATTACAATAGATATGAACTGGACTGGATTGGATTACATCAGGCTCTTTAAACAGTACATAATAAAGGAGATGCTGTGATCAGTGGCGTAGCCAGGATATTTCAATTGGAGGGGGGGGGGGGCAGACGTGAAGGATCCAACCGCGTAGCCAGGATTTCATTTTAGGGGGAGGGCAGTTGTGAGAAAAATAATTGGGGATAAGCACGAGAAGCGTGCTCCCAGGGGGTGGGTAGAGGGAGGGGGAGGTTCCCTCTCTCGTGGCGCGAAGCCCGAAAGATCTGACGTTTTATTAGCGATAAATTAAGATAACGGCTCGTTGCACCTTGTTTTAGGCGGAAAGTTAGTTCGACGCTCCGACTGCTTTTCAGTTATTTGGACGCGAAAACGTTTTAGCAAATTTTGAGAGCCAGATAACGGCTTGTAGTGCCTTTTTAGGCCCTTTTCTCTCACTTCCCCCGATTTTCACTCTCACTATTTCACTTTTTATTTTTATTTTTTTAGTGGCTTAATAGGGGGCATGGCCCCCGGTGCCCCCTGTCTACGCCAGTGCCTATATAGTTCTTAAATTATAGCTTAAGCCTTAAATGGGTTCAAAATTTGAAAAAATAAAGATGTAATGGCTTTGTTCGCTATATCATAAGTTTCATATGACTCCTGCTAAATATTGCGCCCCCAATATATAGGATAAAGTGTATAAAACAGCATTTGCAAAGGTTCAACTTTTGAAAGAAATCTCAACTTAAGGTCGCCTTGCTGAATTTCGACTCTTTCTCAAGCCTATAGGGTTTTCGTTAGTTCTGCTCCCGATTGTGGAAGTGAGTGAATAGAAAACCGTTTATCAATGTATGAAATTCGAGCTTCTCTACCGCTCAACTGCATGCGGTGGTCAAATGCAAAATTTCCTGGGTATAATTGCGCAAGAAAATGCGTCTTTTAGGGTTAAAAAATTGAAAATGAAAAATTTGCCGCTCGGTCGCTTTGCTCCCTCGCTTGTAAAATAACATAGATAAGTTTGGGCACTCAGGGGGGGGGGGGGGGGAGTTTGCCCCGGGCGCAATAATCCCTAGATACGCCACTGGCTTCGCTCCCTCGCATGTGAAACGTTGCATCAAAATAATTGAAAAGCAGTCCGGGCGTCGAACTATAATTTTCCGCCTAAAAAATTGTTTGCTACAAGCCGTTATCTTTCTCTCAAATTTGCTAAAACGTCAGAGCTATCGCGATTCGCGCGGGAAGAGGGGGGGGGGGGGGACTCCTCCTCCCTGCACCCACCCTTGTTACATAATTATACAGTGCAGATTTGCGTCCAAAAGTAGCCAGGGCGTCGAACTATAACTTTCCGCCTTAAAAAGGGTACTAAAACGTCAGAGCTTTCGCGCTTCGCGCGGGAAGGGGGGGGGGGGGGGGGGGGGAACTCCCCTTCCCTGCACCCACCCCTGTTACATGCATTGCAATATTGCGTCCATGTAATTTATAAGTAGTCGAGGAGTCGAAGTATAACTTTCCGCCTAAAAAAATTGTTTGCTATATACAAGCCGTTATCTTTTTCTCAAATTTGCTAAAACGTCAGACCTTTCGCGCTTCGCGCGGGAAGGAGGAAACTCCCCTTCCCTGCACCCACCCCTGTTACATACAGCGCAGTATTGCGTCCAAAATAACTGATAAGCATCCAGGGCGTCGAACTAACATTCAGCCTATAAAAGGGTGCTAAATCGTCAGAGCTTTCGCGCTTAGCGCGAGAAGGGGAAAACTCCCCCTCCCTGCACCCACCCTGTTACATACAGTGCATTGCGCCCAAATAACTGAAAAGCAGTCAGGGAGTCGAACTATAATTTTCCACCTAAAAAAAATGTTTGCTACGAGTCATTTATCTTTCTCTCAAATTTGCTAAAACGTCAGAGCTTTCGTGCTTTGCGCGGGAGGGGGGAAACTACCCCCTCCCTGCACCCACCCCTGTTACATACAGTGCAGTATTGCGTCCAAAATAACTGATAAGCAGTCGGGGAGGCGAACTATATCTTTCCGCCTAAAAAATTGTTTGGTTCAAGCCATTTTATCTTTCTCTCAAATTTGCTAAAACGTCAGAGCTTTCGCGCTTCGCGCGGGAAGGGGAAAAGCCCCCTCCCTGCACCAAACCCTTCAACATACAGTGTAATATTGCTTCCAAAAATAACTGAAAAGCAGCCAGGGCGTCGAACTAACTTTCCGCATTAAAAAAAAGTGTTACGAGCCGTTATCTTTCTCTCAAATTTTGCTAAAACGACAGCTTTCGCGGTTTCTCGCGGGAGGGGGAAACTCCCGTTCCCTGCACCCACCCCTTGAGGAGCACGCTTTGCGTGCTTATCATCAATTTCGCGTGCTCCACAACCGTCCCACCCCAAAAATGAAATCCTGGCTATGCGGTTGGATCCTTCACGTCTGCCCCCTTATTGAAAAATCCTGGCTACGCCTGTGTATAATAGGCCTACTGGGGGGGGGGGGGGGCGTGAAATTACAAGATCTTGAAAGCGACCGAGCTTTGGACACTTTTCACATTTCAAACCTTCAAATTTCTAGTGCATTTACCCTACGGATTCTTCATTTCCGAGTCCTTTTTTCCCCTCTCCTTTGCGTTCCCCCCTCCAAGTGCCGCCCAGGGCACGTGCCCCTTGTCCCCTAGGTACGCCACTGAGCGAAGTTGGAGGGGGTGTCCCCTCCCACACCAGGGACTTTTTCAAAAATCTGTCTATAAAACTTGCATTTTAATGCATCACAATTTTTTTTTTCTTTTAATGAAAAGAAGGAATGCACAGATCTACGCCAATGGACGGAAACCCCTCAATTGAGAATAACAATGCGAGTGAACAAATTCTCTTCGATATTTTCCCATTGAAATTATGGCATTTCTTATTTCCTTACTTCTAATCATCATGATCATTAAAGAATGTGATTGTATTTCAAGATCAAACATGTAATGAGTTTTGGATAATTATTAGTTAATGTATAACTAGTTATTACCAGATTAATACATGAACCCGTTGACTACTGAATTCTTCCATCCCCAAAGGATTAATACAGGGATCATCCGGCTCCCGTATGGAATGGGTTAAACTACCCCAAAAATCTCATTTTATGAATACATGTACTTTATCGAACAATACTTTTTTTGTGTGTTAACATGATACTCTATAATATGAATTGACTATATACATTTATTCAAGAACTGCTTCGTTCCCTTCAGTCATTGTCTTTAGGTAATGTTGTTTGTACTTACTTCTGAATGCGCATTAATTTGTTCTATGTATTGTATTGTGTGTAACAAGCCAATGGAAACTAAATTTCTATGTGTTAAATCATATAGACCAATAAAGATGAATCTGAATCTGAATCTGAATAATTCTTATTTATTTCATCCAAAAATATGGGGGGGGGGGGGGGGGTGATAATACAGGCCATCCCCCACCTCATTTTTTTAAATATATAACCCCTATCCCCCACCCCCTCCCTGAATCGACACCCATGGCACCGGCTGGAATTGCCCCCCCCCCCAAAAAAACAAAACAAAAAAAAACACAAAAAAAAACACAACACCTACAAAAACAACAACAACAACAACAACAAAACAAAACAAAACAAAAACAAAAACCGCCACTGCTTGCAACAAATGCATGCCGCAGGCACCGACAGGGACGAGTGGCACTTAATTTTTTTTTAATTATTTTTTTTTTACAGAGATTTTGTAAGATCACTTCCACACGATTTGGCGATGCATGCAGCGCATACTGTACTGTGCAATTAATTTGTGTGTGTTGTGTGTACGGTGATTTCACATAACATGGCGGCACCAGAGTACGCAACTCGAGAAGGTAAGGAACATTTTGGACATAATTACCCGTATTTATCTGAAATTTCTAGTCACAAATAGAAGTATTGAAAAAAGAAATATAAAATCTTATAATTTTTGGAATTGATTGATGTATTAGATAGATAGTTGTTCTGTATTTGACCAAAACAAGAACTAAGAAAAGAAGTCGATCATTCGCTTGAGTCCGACTCTGTGTGAGGTGTTGGTGTTGCAGCGCAAGTCCATAGACTTTGTGTATGTTTGTGGTGTGCGCGTTCACTGTCCATATGCACCGGTCATGCAATACGCGAAGCGACAGAGATCATGAATTAGTTGAGAGAAATTATTATAAAAATTGAACCATCAACCATCACATTGTCATTTTGTTTTGGTGAATTTAGCCATAGTAATAGTATGAGTTTTGAGGAGAGAGATTTAGATGTGGAAAGGCAAAGCCAACCGCAAGGGCATGATGATAGCCATGAAGGGAGAAAAGACTGGACTGCTGGAAGAAAAAAAAAAGACGGAAACTGCGAAAGTCGCTGAAGAGGCCCTGACTGAGTCCTGTAGCGAAGGAGAAGGAGAAGGAGAAGAAGAAGAAGGAGGAGGATAAGGAGAAGTAGACAAAAAAGGAGAAGGAGAAGAAGAAGAATAAGATAAGGGAGGAGGAGGAGGAGGAGGACTCCGTCTCAGAGAATGAGGAGGAGCTTACAAAATAAGGGCAGTACTTTAGTTGCGCAGATATAAGTTACACCACCACCAAGGCAGTTTTTCTGGCCATTTTTGCCTCTTGAAGTTGAAGTTAGCAGCCCACTTACTTTTATGTATGGAATTAAGTAAAACTACTTGTTGGTATAATTTAATAAGATGTATGAATGATGTGATGGACGATGAGTGGTTAGATACCAAACAGTTTCACTTTAGTTAAGAGACAAGACAAGACAAACACACCGACAGTACCAATGAGATGAAGACAGTAACACACAGACTTACATATAGCTGAGCAGACCATAGCCAAAGCTAGCCAGCGGGAATGGTGGAAAGATAGCTGACGAAGAGGATACAAGTAACGGGCACAGTATTCGTCGAGAGAGATGTCCATGTCCATGTTTGTCTTGTGTTCCAGTTCTTCAGCTTCTGTTTCTTGGTGGAGTTATAGCCCTCACGTCAACTCCTGCGGGTGCAGATGACGGAGGGATAATGGGTACCCGTACGTGCTCACTAACTATCCAGCTATGAATATTCAACAGCTAGACAATTCCGTAAGCACGCCGGACATCTGGCATCGCATAACTAGCTCTTTCAACTAGCTATGCACGGCACCTGTGAGTGCCGTGATGCACAGATACTGGCACCGCATAACTAGCTCTTTCAGCTAGCTATGCACGGCACCTGTGAGTGCCGTGATGCACAGATACTGGGAAGTGCATTAGCCCATTTTTACTACAGAATACAAAAAAAGTTTTAATAGAAAGTGAATTTTTAAAGTAAGTTATGGTCTAGGACTACTCTAGGTAGTTAAAAGCTAGGATAATTTTTCATGAGCAGTCTACTGATCACATTTTCACGTTGAGCCATTGTAATCCCTTTTCAACAAATGTAAACAATGAAAATTGGTGTCCTGATTGAGAGACTGTCTCCCAAACAAGCTACCCAAAAGTCATTGACAATGGAGACAGTCTCCCAAATGGGAAAGAGTCTCCCATATTGCCCAAGCGCCTCTTCTTTGTTAGGAGGGACAGAGGAGGATGAGGAAGAAGATAAGATGGAATTCGTGGAGGAAGTGTGGAATTTTATTTTAATTTTGCCAGAACATCGAGAGGTAGCATGTTTGGACTTTGTTAAATTCATATTCTGTCTTCACCTGGCATAATGAATACTCTTAGATTAAATTATTTCTCTGAGGTTTATTCTGATTGTATTTCTTCTTGTTTTGGTCAGATTTTCAGCGGCAGATTGAGGAGCTGCAGTCCCGCACCTCATCGCTGCGCAACCAAGCCAATGATGAAGGGCCAGGCAAAGAGAACGAGAATGGAGAGAGGATAGGATTTGCCGAGTCGGGTCACTTTGATAATGAGATCTATGATGGTGGGAAGGCGCATGGCAAATATGATGGCTATGTCTACTCCATCCCTACAAATGAAGCAGATGAGGTAGGTTAAAAAAAAAAAAAATAATAGTATGTTCTTCTGCAGTGTAATTCAGGACCGTAAGCCCTCTCAAATCGCTTTACAATGTACAATGTTTGCAATCATAGGAAGTGCTCTCTAAAACTTCCAACATCAGTCATGGAGCATAGCGACACTGGGAGAAGTGTTCCAAAGTTTTGGACCTCCAAATGCGAATGCCCTGTCACCATAGGTTTTTGTTGCTCCAGGATTGAGGGTGAGAAGGTGTTGGGAAGTGTATTGAAAGAAATGGTTGTGACACACACAGTCATAGGTTAAATTATGGAGCTCCTAATAGTTCGCTCCCCTGTAAAAGCAATTCTTTATGAGGAATGGACGTTAATAATGTGAAATCTGTAACTTTTGCGATATGACAGCCACTTTTGCAGCAAGATACTTTTGCGAATTGCAATAATGTTATGTTACTTCAATTGTGATTTAATTTGGCGGCATGAAACTTCCGTGAATCCCTACCACTCGCGAAATTTGTGAAGGTTTCATGCATGCAGAAATGTCTGGTTTTACAGTATGCAATGTAAGTTAAGAAATATTGGGCATCAAACTCTTCAATCTTAAAAATCTCTTACTACAGGATGAGGATGACTATGGCTCAAGTACGCTCATGCAGAAGAATTCCTATACAGCACCTTCATCGCTGTTTGCCGAGGCACAGAAAGCAGGAAAGGTAAATTCTAGATGTACTCTTATTATACTTGGATTGGGCTACTCTTTAGCAAGAAAATATTTGAATCTCAATTTTTTTTCATCATCTTGTTTGTTTTTACTGTCTCCTTGCAAAATGCTCCTCTAAACTTTTTAATATATATTTTTTTAATGCTATACCCTCCCATTTCTATTCATCTGCAAATTCTGCAAATGTTTACGTAGTCATGTTGACACATAGACATATGATGTACGATTACTAACCTGTGATATAATGTATGAAGGAATTTAATATACACAAAAGCATAACATACCTACTCCAATAGTGAATTTCAAAAGTGTTGTTCAATTAACAGTAATTTGTAAATGTTCATTACAAAACTCTCTTTTGCCTGTAGGACTATGATCCGATGGCCGAGCATCGCATACCTCGTATCATGGACAGAGAGGATGAATACAGACGACTCAGACTTAGACAGAAGATGTCACCAGAGAGGAATGATCCTTTCGCAGATGGTGGGTTTCATTCTCCTTCTTCCATTCATCTTGTATCTTTAGTTCAGTGTGTACTCAACAGTACAAGAACATATTTCTCTTGAGATTCACTTTTGTTACCTTGTTTTGTATCGTTAAAAACATTTTGAGGGTCGGCTTGTGTGTTTTGGTCATTGTATCTTGTATAAATAAGTACAAACACAGTTGATACTGAATATCTGGTGTATTTCGTAATTTTCAAAGAGGATATGAATCGTGTGTACATATATCTTGTTCATCCCATTAGGGAAGATGATCAGTTTTACATTAAATGTACATAATACACTTTCAAAATTAAATTGTTTCCTTGCAGGGAGGCTAATGATCGTAAGGCTTTTCGTTACATTTTTAAGCCATGAGCAAAACATGAAATAATCTATAAAAAGATATTCAGAATCAGGCTCTAATCAAAGAGTAGATTGTACTTGTTTCTATTGAGATTATACAGATAATATGTAAACCTGTTTTTAAATTGTGTTCTGAGAAGGGATTGAACTTGATTTAGAAAAATAAAATTATCCTCTGACTATGTAGACATTTGTAGGAAGATCAAAGCTGTTATATAAGAAACCTGCAACATATATAACATATCGTCCACTCTGTACCTTATCTAAGTGCCCTATGGCAACGAATATGATTCATGCATTTGTTATTGCGAAAGTTGTCGTCAAAATGTGTAATGTGAATTCGAGGAAGCTATTTTGTGAGGTAAAGAAGAATTAATGATGTTCGCCAAGAGTGTAGAAGGGAATTCCCCCCTGACACGCTGTTTGCTTTTATGTGTGTATCACATGTCTATGGTTGTGATACCGCATACTAATGTTGCTCTCTCACCTTTTTCCCAAACAGCGCATCTCATTTCTGTCATCCGATGATTATACCAAGGGTACAGTGTAAAAATAAGAATCTACGGACATGGTTATGAGCATATGTATGCTGTTAGAAACTTAGCAGGATTCACATTTTCAAAAACCAGATCATGTTTCTTTTATAAAAAGGATGAATGCATAGTTATTAGGAAAAAAGAAATGATTATTAAATATGGTAAATGTCTAGTTTGTCACCATATTTCAGTGTGGAAATTCTGCCAAGGTTTGAACAAGAGATCTGCTTAATGCAGATTAGCATGCGAAACTAGTAGCTCCTTCTTTGACTCTATATGAATTGTAATATGAACTACTCTGCCTTATGCGAATGCCACGTCAAATAAAAGCGGCAAATTCAGTTGTACTCACTGTACAAAAACTTACCGAACTGCTTTCAAATGAAAGGGCAATATTTGTGAAGCATTTGTATCTAGCTGATCCCTGATACATATATTTTGAGTTAATTGTATATGTTTTTAGAACAAGTGTAGAGCTCTATGTCTAAGATCAGAAGGCTCGGTGTACTTGTAGTTAAGACGTAGCTAAGCTACTGGTGTGTACTAATGACTTACAAAAGATTGATTTCATTTAGCCCCACATCTCCATTGCGATGCCATCGGAAGGTGAAAGAACACGAGGCCTGACGCCAGAGTACGTATACAGGTTTAAAACCAGAGACGACACGGAGTATATCTTGGTTTGTGCACCTTAGATGAGAAATGGTTCATCTAGGTTCATATCAAGAAAGAGTTTCTGGAAGGGTATTTGGCATACAAGATATTGTTTGAATGTGAATGCTTAAGAAGTACAAAGAACAGACATGGGACATAGATGGTCGTTTGGTAAAACCGTTCATGTGAATTACATGTTCACAAGTACCGAAAGCAAAACTAGTTTTTGTCTTGTTACTTGCAAACTATTACAAATTGTTTTATGGCTGCAAAAAAGAAAGTATCACTTACTTAAATATGTGTGAACAACTCTGTAAATTGTCTACATAGGGAAAAATAGAGAAAACCCAAAGATAATGGTTACATTAGATACAACGTACAATTACTATAGTAATTACTATAGTTTTGGTGTACAAACACCGAGAACAAAAACCAAAAATAGTCTTGTGTAAGTGTTTAATTTAATTTCATTCCATTTCCATCTCTTTCCTTTCCTTTCACTTCTCCTAAATTCCTCTAAACGCCCCATAAGTGGGTTATTTCTTGAAAGAATATATCAACAGCCTTTTCACAGAGGCTCCCACATGGTGTTACCGAAAACCTTCAATTGTGAATACTCACTCACCATGGAAAACTGCAGAGAACATCTAATTACTATAGTGTCACTACATGTATAAGCATTAGCATAAAATATGCCTCCTTCACCACTGCCTGTAACTGCGCCACAGAGACACTGTTGATCTATCAGAACAACCTCATGTTATGCCCATGTCTGTTCCTCTCGTTTTATCTTATACTTATATTTTATCAACCACATCTAAAGTGTAGATGCTCAAAGTAGAATTATCTCCTTCAGATGGCAGAATTAAACTTTAACATTGATTGGGGGATATAGGAAATGTTTTTAAAACCGAGAAGTGGTTTCAAATGACAGGTTCTCCATGTCTGTGTTCAGGATGAGTTATGCAGGGTGATGGAAGGAAACAATCAAATCAAAGGGACTAGTGGGTTGTTACTCCTAGAATTGCCTGCTGCCCAAACCAACATCGCCACTGTGCTTGCTCTATGCACAGTATAGTAAGGAGCTGTTGAAACACTCTCTTACCCTCAGTCTGGGTAACCCAGCCTTTTAGACGTCAGTGGGTGTCTTATCCCATTGAATATTGATTGCGAGATAACTTGGGTTGAAAGTTTGGAACTCATTTGAAATCCTTATTGAATGAAAATCGTTTTCTTACAGGCTAAAGGATGCCCGATCCAACGTTTGATTAAGCACATTGAATGGTTCCTTTTTTTACGAAAGAAGAAACCAACAACCTTTTGGCAAAGACTGTTACATGGTATTACCAACAGTCTATATTGATGAATATCCACTCTTTTTGGAATCATACAGAGAGCATCTAAGGTACTTGATTATCAGTGGTACATGTATATGCACTTGAGGTGTGGTTGCGCTCTAGAAAAATGTATTGTCTTTAGGTTGTGATATGCAGAGTTAGCAAAGATGTTGCATTTGATGCAGGGATGAACTATCTAAAAACAATTAAAATTGAAGCAATTTTACATAATTGATGAAGTGTGCTGCTGTATTTCAGTAATGAAATTGCAGACTTGAGAACCAACAAATCATTGTCTCTCTAACTTCCAACATGCAAGACTCTCTTTGCTGACTCTGTATCTAGGCCAGTCATAAGCAGTTAGACACATTAACAATTGACTGACTGAATAGTAGTTCCCCTTTCCTAACAAGATGTTTTCTGTTTCTTCTCCTTTTTGTTTCCCTTCTTGCTTGGCTTGATTTACATCTCTCCTCTCTCATCCCTCTCTATTCATCACCTTGTTTCCATGGTGACCATTTCCATGTACTTACTACAGGCGGCAAGACACCCGACCCGAGCCTTGCAACCTATGCTGAGATCAGGAAACAACAGATGATGAGCAAAGAAGAGGTGAGGTCATAAACGATGAGGTCTTCATCTGTATTTTACAGATTGCAAAAATGTTAGGAGATACTTTATTAGTTTATAACAGAGTCAAATGTAAATCGTACAGTATTTGTCAAGGTCATGGATTTCATAAAAGCATGGTCTTCCTGGTGTATGAATATGCCTTTCTGAAATATCATTTGGTTGAGCGGTTCGTTCTCTTCAACTCTCAAGTGATAGGTTGATGGTTCAAATCTCTCCATGTTGCGTATGTCGTTAGACAAAGATTTTATTTACAGATGTCTGTCATGACTCCGGTTTTAGTAGGCACCTCGCATTACAATCAAGTGTTTCTGTACTTGTAGATCAGGGCCCCGTTGCATAAAGCTTACCATTAATGGTAATTTTGCCATCAATGGTAACTCCCATGGAAACTTTGATTTTGATTGGCTGTTGAGTGATGTTACCATGGTGATAGCAGAGTTACAATTAATGGTAAGTTTTATGCAACGGGGCCCTGTAGTACCTGAATTATGATGTGTGTTGAGCACTTCTGTCTAGATTGTATAGAGAATATTGATTGTCTTTTGTAATATCTTGTTATTCTTTCCTTTGACTACAGGCTGCCTACAAGCATCAGATTCAAGAGAAAAGCAAGGCAGGTGAACTCTTCATCAACAAAGAAGTGGAGAAACCTAAACCAGGTCAGATCAAAATCATTATTAAACTTGTTTTTTCTTTTTGTTGCTAAGATTCATTTATTAGGTGTAATGGCTGATGATATGTAGCTAAGGACAATATTCCATTCCGTTACAATCTTGATAATTTTCCTAATATTGCATTGGGATCAGCTGAAATATATATCATTTGATGCATGTATTTCCATGTTATATCAGTACATTAGGAAAAAATATAGGAACTAAGATCATAATTCTGCAGGCTTTGGAGATCAATTTACAGTAAGTTGTCACTTAGATGTGAGGCATGGATTGATATTATTGTTGTAACACATTTACTTTGTGAAATGTACCTTCCATTGTATTTGTATGTTTACCGGTAACAAATTCTGCCAAGCATACAACTCATAAACTTGAAAATATGTATACTTCATGAGTTTTTCTAACAATATACCTGTGTTTTGTTTGATGTTAAAGCTAAGCGAAGCCGATGGGACATGGCAAGGGGAGGAAATGAGGGTGCAGACACTCCTAGCACTACACCAGGCATCACTCCTAGGAAGAAAGCTAGTACATGGGACCAAGCAGAGGTTAGTACACTCATTAGATGTACAGTCATGAACAACATTTCACAGACACAGGTTTTAGTTTGAGCTTTTCCAGGATTAGGAAAAAATAAGTTTATACATAGTGTGGTCTATATGGAGAACATACTAGAATGTTTCTTAGAAGTCGGTGCACTCCAGTCTTTTAAATAAGGGGCAAAACATGAGGATAGAAGTTGTAACCCAACTATAAAAAGATGTGATGTGCTGTAAAGTACTCATCCATAGGCAGTGGTTTTAGTTCAGGTTGAGACCTGCTGCTTGCATGCAAGGCTTTTTTTCTGGTGTCTCTTTGTATTTGTACCAAATTGGTGTTGGGGGGGGGGGGATAACAGGAATATTTTGTGCTCTTCCTGACTGAAATTTATTCAGCTTTTCTTTCCAAAATGTATATTTATTGATCCATTTATCTTTTTCTCAGCAATCTCAGACTCCGTCCATCAGTCGTTGGGACGAGACTCCTGGTAGACACAAGGGAGGGGAAACCCCTGGTGCTGCCACCCCCGGTGCCACACCCTCTGCTAGTACCCGCATCTGGGAGGCCACACCCGGTCATGTCACCCCAGGTCACGTCACTCCTGGGCACGCTACACCAGGTCATGTCACGCCCGGCCACGCTACCCCTGGTAGGGCCACGCCTAGTGCTAGGAGGAACAGATGGGATGAAACTCCACGCACAGAGAGAGGTAAGTTTGAAAGTAAAGTGTTCAGTGTTACAAGAAGTATTTTAAAGGGTGATGACAATGTTCTAGAGCTTGATGTGTACATGTATGTTGTAGATTTGAGTGAGCATAGAACATATAACAGATGTTTTAGAAAAAGAAAAACTATCATTACACTTAATGGTATTGATGATCCTTTTACAGATGATATCGTCTGTTTGGAACCAGAAGGGCACTAACTCTATTCTTTAATACAGAGTTAATGCCCTTCTGGCTCTAAACACAGGATTAGCAATTTAACAAGTTTAAATGACTTGTATTTTTTCAGAAAGAATGAAAGCATTTTATAGAGCAAAGTGAAAGATAACCACTGCAACAGCAAGGACAACTGGCACAATCCCATTCAATACATATTATGTAATAGCACATTGAGACAATGTTGCAATGAAAGTTTTAAAATGGTTGATAAGAGTATGTACCTGTAGTAATTCACTTGATATTTTCTGTTTGCTCCCCAGAAACCCCTGGACATGGTAGCGGTTGGGCTGAGACACCTCGCACAGACCGTGGTGGTGAAGGAGCACCGTCAGAGACACCCACACCAGCCAGCAAGCGCCGCTCACGATGGGATGAGACCCCAGCAGGTAGCCAGACACCGTCAGCCACACCTATGATGCAGAGTGGTATCACCCCTGTTGGGTCTAAGGCTGCCATCATGAACACACCAACACCTTCAGGTAAGATTCAGTACAATCAAATGTGAAGGTCTTTTTTTTTTGTTGTGTGTTAAGCACTAGTTATTATGCATGTTCACTTATACTAGTAACCCAACTAAAGGAGTGTGGCACTCTTATGCTACTCTGGTATAAGGACAAATTGTTTTTTAATGATTTTTTTTCTTCACCAAAATCATTAATTGTAATATAGAGAGAGAGAGCAGTGAAGGGAATAAAGTAAATTATACAAAATGATTCAAATACAATACAACAGTGTCTGGGCAAATAGATTTAAACCTTTCATGATTTTGATGTATGGTAATCTAACAAAAAAATATGAGGGCTCGATTTTGTTAAATGTCCCTCTTAGTTCAAACCAAGCTTCCTTCGGCCTAAAGTGTAACTTGCTTTTGGTTTTAGTCATTACTAAGTATCTCATTCTATTTCCATAGCTCTTCGCATCATGACTCCAGAGCAGTTACAAGCTTGGCGTTGGGAGAAGGAGATTGATGAGAGGAACAGACCTCTATCAGATGATGAACTTGATACTCTCTTCCCTGAAGGATACAAAGTAAGTTGAAATCTCAAGAAACATTCTTCATCTCCATGGAGGTCCAATCAACAAGATTACCGTTTCTATACACGAAAGCTCATCCCCCCTTTCTCTCATGTTTCTTTGACATATCACAAGAACATAAATTTGCTCTCAGCCAATGAGATGCAAGGATTTCAGTAGCTTATAACAGTTGTCGGTAAAAATCACTGACAAAACGCTTGATGAAACGCTCCCCTAATCTTCGGTACACATGATAGAGGTACAATGGATGTACTGAGGAAAAAGTTGTTATGTATTGTATGCAACATGCTGAGAAAATGAAAAGGGCCAAAACTGCTTACATTAGAATCTCTGTGTTGTAGTGAACAAATATACTACCTTTTTGTTAAACACACTAACACTTTATAGACATATGATTCATTCAGATAAAGTGTGTCATTGTTTGAGAAGCTAATGGTCTTGTGAAACCCTTTCGGCACTTTCTATTTTCCGATCTAGTTGGTATCATTGTTCCTGTTATCGCATTCCAATAACTTTACATTTTGCTTAATGAAATAGCACATTGTACATACCCAACATTATTGTTAATTTCACAGTTGCTGTATGTTTGTTGGTAAACTCAAAGTAAAAAATGATAAGAGCATCTCATCGAACCCTCTTGCTTTTCAAAACAGTGTTCTCCTTCTCTTTCTTCTCCACGCAGGTCTTGACCCCACCCGCTGGTTATGTACCCATCCGCACCCCTGCCCGTAAGCTTACTGCCACGCCCACCCCCATGGGAGGTCTTAGTGGTGGTTTCAGTATGCAGCAGGACGGAGGTCTAGTGGATGCAGGATTGGCTCAGCCTCCTGGGAATCTACCGGTCCTCAAACCAGATGATACACAATACTTTGGCAAGCTACTGGTGAGTACTGAGCTCCAACTTCTGTAATTTATCATGTGATGTAGGGGTAGTGTTCATTTTCTGGGAATGTTTTGAAAGGAGTTGGTTTAGGATGGGGGTTTGGTGGATGCAGGATTGGCTCAGCTTCCTGGGAATCTACCGGTCCTCAAACCAGATGATACACAATATTTTGGCAAGCTACTGGTGGGTAATGAATGGCTGGTCTTGTAACTTACTTATCTCAAGATGTGATCAGGTTCAGTTGATTGAATAAAAAAAGATTGTGTTTTTTCATCCTCCCTACACTGTTCTTAAAGAGTAGAGTGGAAAAAAACCAGTGTAAAAACACCTACACATCCAGTTTCTCTGTTGGATAGACAATAACCCTCTGAAGACTTTCGAAAAAGAAGCTGTGTGTTGATTTCAAAATGAAAGTTAGCATTGACAGTTTTGTTTGACATGCGGGTTACCAGTTGACTTCTTGATCCTTCACATCTGCAGATCACTTATCTTTGCTGTTTTAAAGTCTAAGTGTCCTGTATATTTTTGCATTGTAATTGAGAACAGGCAATCTCTTTGTCCCATACAGAATGATGTCGATGAGAGTACCCTGAGCCCAGAAGAAGCCAAGGAAAGGCGCATCATGAAGCTCCTGCTCAAGATCAAGAACGGTACCCCACCAATGAGGAAAGCTGCCCTGCGACAGATCACCGACAAGGCCAGAGACTTCGGTGCCGGACCTCTCTTCAACCAGATCCTACCACTCCTCATGTCACCGACCCTGGAAGATCAAGAGCGCCATCTCTTGGTGAAGGTTATTGATCGTATCCTCTACAAACTGGATGACTTGGTCAGACCATATGTTCACAAGGTGGGTTCTTCTGTTTTTATTCTGTCATGAACAATTCTTATTCACTGAAACTCAGCTCTTGTTTTTTCAAAGACAATGAATTATGTCCCATTGATGCTGTTCTTAATTTGCACTTTCTGGGGATGGGGAAGGGAAAGATATCAAGGTGTTATGAGATTTGAGATGTTGATATTTATTAACATTAATGAACATACAAGGGACAGAAAATAGGTGTCTTGTCCGATTGCAACCAAATTTGGTATACACATAGTTCATTATGTTTTCTACATGAATGCAGAGTCAAATTAATCTTATTATTCTTATTTTTGAAAATATGAAAATATAGTTTGAAAACAGTATCTGTAATTTTTATTCCAGTCCCCATTGACTTTACACACAAACGAATTCAAAATATCGAATTTTTCTTGACATGCCTTGTGAAAACAGGACGTTACTCTGTTATCGTACATGCGGGGCATGCAAATTTGATATCAAAAGTTGCGCAAAACTCTAAAGAAAAAAGTCATGAAACAGCAGCGCGAAATCGCAGTTTATGTTAATTCTCTTACAGTTCAAGTAATAGTGTGGTTGAGCTCTTGGCCTATGTTGACAACATTCTTAAAGAAGGAATAGACGATTGATTCAGATACTGTTCTTATTCACTGTAGATCCTTGTTGTGATTGAGCCCCTCCTGATCGATGAGGATTACTACGCCCGTGTTGAAGGTCGTGAGATTATCTCCAACCTTGCCAAGGCTGCTGGTCTTGCCACCATGATCTCCACCATGCGTCCCGATATTGACAACTTGGATGAATACGTCCGTAACACCACGGCCCGTGCCTTCGCTGTCGTTGCCTCGGCTCTGGGCATCCCGTCACTTCTGCCTTTCCTCAAGGCCGTGTGTCGTAGTAAGAAGTCATGGCAGGCTCGTCATACTGGTATTAAGATCGTCCAGCAGATCGCTATTCTGATGGGATGTGCTATCCTGCCTCATCTTAGGAACTTGGTAGAGATCATAGAGCATGGTGAGTGTAGAATGCTACCTAATGTGATATCATGCACAGTCGCAATTGCCAATTTTATCAAGGAAGAAGTACAGGTTAGTTCATTCAAAATATGGAGGTTTGATCCAGGAGTTAACATTGAACATTTAAATGGAAGAAAACAAGCTATAAAGCATCTTTTTTCGTAAACTTTGTAGCTATTAGGGTATGACTGGTTGCACATTCATATAACTGAATGATTACTGGTGGAAGCAATGTTGAGTAGTTGAGATTCAAGGCCTTGGATGTGTGGACGAATGCACAGACTAATTTGAAACTTTGATTATTACATATTCAAAACCAAGAGCTAAATTGTATCTGAGCTGTGTGTCAAGTATTTGATGCTGAATATTTCTTTTCTTTCCTTCCATTCTTATCTAGGCTTGGTTGATGAGCAACAGAAAGTTCGTACTATCACTGCCTTGGCCCTTGCAGCCTTGGCCGAGGCTGCCACACCCTATGGTATCGAGTCCTTTGACAGTGTCCTCAAGCCTCTCTGGAAGGGTATCAGGCAACACAGAGGAAAGGTGAGCAACATCATTGATGCGATTGGATGGGATGGGGAACAGGAATAGCGACTTTCATTGTATTCTGGTACCATGGTGTGGAAGGCAATCTGCTTTATGTTGCCTGCTCTTAAACTTTATAACCACAGATAACTTGGGAACCATCAAAGGAAAATTAACCAGTTAGTTAAATTTTATTCATATTGCTTGAAAATGGCAGTGATATCACACAATGGGCTGATATTTTGGTAATTGTTCTAATAGACTGTAATATCCGTCCTTTCTCCCCTCGGGTAGGTGGGGAGGGGGGTGAGGAGGAAGAAAAATCACTACAGAATATTACCAAGACAGTATTCGACTAAAACTTTCTTTTAATTTTATGAAAAGTGACTTTGGAATTGATGTTATATTCAACCTCTTCCCCAGGGTCTTGCTGCTTTCCTGAAAGCCATTGGTTACCTGATCCCATTGATGGATCCTGAGTATGCTAACTACTATACCAAGGAAGTGATGTTGATCCTCATCCGTGAATTCCAGTCTCCTGATGAAGAAATGAAGAAGATTGTCTTGAAGGTAAACCAAGTTTCACTTCAATTTCTATTCTTCAGGCCAAATGCAGTAATCAAAGCTCAACACTCAACAGTCACCTGGTACACATGGACCCTAAAATTTTATCACTAAAATAAAAAAAAAATCCATCTCAACATCATTGGCTTTAGTCGGAATTTTGAGGATTGACCTGCCCAAATTTGCACATTTTAGCCGGGGGCCTGTGCATACAGACCTTAAAAATTTCAGTCCAGATGCTGTGCAAGAAAGTTAAAGTGGAGCCCTGCAAAAATCATAGATATATCTATATGGTAAGGTAATTGTGTTTATAGTATAGGCTGAATTGTGATCACTTGATGTTCATTAAAGTTGTATTATGGTGTGAGGGTGATCATATTGGACTAATGCATAGCTTCTTTTAAAGAGATAAAAATAGCAAAATGTGTGACTTTCATGGAGTATCAATGCTGCTGACTTACGCGAAGTGGACTTATGCAAGATTGACAACAGTACTGATGACTTTCACAAAGTCTAGCAGACTTAATTATCATGCAAACATTTTTATTCCCTCGTAGGTTGTGAAGCAGTGTTGTGCAACTGATGGTGTAGAGGAAGATTACATCCGAGATGAAGTCCTGCCGTCATTCTTCAAGCATTTCTGGCAGCACAGAATGGCCCTTGACAGGCGCAATTACAGACAGGTAAATCCGCCTCACATATTCTGTTGCATTGTCATTTATTTCTTATATTGGTTCTTGATTGGCACAACTTCATCTATGAGATCTATCCTCTGTGTAACTGTAATCTCAACAATTTCTTTTAGAAGCCTACTGTATTCACCTCTCTTCAGATTTCTTGTATTCTCTATCTTCCTTTTGACTGTGCCTATAGAATTTTCTCTTGATAGACACTGGCAAATCACAAGTGTTCATAATATTTATTGTTTTTATCATCATGATAATGATGCTGCTCATCATCATCATCATCATCACTGTTACCATCATTATCAATCATTATTACCTATATAAGGCATTTTAGCGGCGCATTAAAAATGCATATATTTGTCCGCTTGATTTGCGCGTGCAATATGCTCTCATATTGCACGGAACGCTGAATTCCCCACAGGCTACAGTACTAAACTTGCCGTGCAATATTATGCCGTATTTTGTCTGGTCTGTTTGCGTGCGTGCAAATAATGCAACGCATACACACATACGCACATAACGTCCTAAAGAGGTTAAGTTAAACCTGTTTGATCACCATGAAGTATGATGAGGGGCGCTGTATTAACTGAATGTGGTTGGTTAAAATGATTTTTATTAAGTTCTAAATCATTTTCCTGTAGGGTATAGATAATAATAATTATATTGGATGGCTTTATTTCATGGAATACCAGAAAATATTGCACTCTTTAGGGCCAATATTGCACTCATCGATTCGTGCAATATTGGCCCTTACTCGTGGAATATTCTCTGGTATCCCATTCAGAGCCATCCAATATAATATAAGTATTATTGTTATTATTGTATTTCCATAGCTTGTGGACACGACAGTAGAGATTGCAAACAAGGTAGGAGCATCAGAGATCATCGTCAGGGTGGTTGATGACCTCAAGGATGAAGCAGAACAATACAGGAAGATGGTGATGGAGACCATTGAGAAGGTGATGGATAACCTGGGTGCATCCGACATCGATTCCCGGCTGGAAGAACAGCTGATTGACGGCATCCTGTATGCTTTCCAGGAACAGACTACGGAGGTGAGTCATAGACTAGGTCAAACACAAAGAAGGGCCAGGTAATTCATTCATCTACAATTCATGTCACTTACCAGCACTGTCTCTAAGTGTTCAGGAATCCATCTATCTATCATAACTACCAGATAATTAAGTTGAAAAATGGTAGAACAAATGGAAGTAAAATGCCATAAAGAAATTAATCTTCATACAGTATAGATAATCTGAACGTGTACTGCAAACCAGTTTCCCAGTATCACATAAATATGTACATGTATTTCACTGATTTTACCTATTAATGAAATATTTGTGTTTGAAATTTATTATAATTTGATTTCCCTGTATTTGAACAATACCCAGGGACTATGTAATGCTGATTGGTTTGGGACCATCATGAATACCTTGGGCAAGAGAGTCCAGGCGTACTTTCCTCATTTGTAAAACCAACTTCTGATATTTCTTGTTTAGCACCTCCTAATAATGTCTTAAAGTTATTGATGTGTTTATATTTCTTACTATCCCCAGGACTCTGTAATGCTGAATGGCTTTGGAACCATCGTGAACGCTCTTGGCAAGCGGGTGAAGGCTTACCTGCCTCAGATCTGTGGTACTATCCTATGGCGTCTCAATAACAAGGCAGCTAAGGTTCGACAGCAGGCAGCTGATCTCATCTCACGTATTGCTATTGTCATGAGAACGTGTCAAGAGGTAAGCTCTCTGTCTCATTACTTTATCAAATTATGATAAATTGTAGCTCTTTTTTTCCCCCTAGAACTAAATCATTTAACCACTCGTGTGTTTTTTATTACTGTTTTTTTTCTTGCCTCTAGACGCTCATTCTCAACAAATATTATACCCCCTAACATTATTTTTAGAAAATGGAAAAAATAAAGAACAATTTTGAATTCATAGTCTTATTACAATATTGTTAATTGTCAATGGTCTTATCAGTTCAATCTTACTGTAAGCATATTCTACATGTAAATACCTTTTTATATAAATTCTGAGCTGGATAGCATTAAGGAGTTTCAAGGTCGTTTTCAATGTCACACTCTCGAGCATAATCTCATTGTCATATATGATTCTAAATGCATTTATCTTTATGTTAACAGGAGAAGCTGATGGGTCATTTAGGTGTGGTACTGTATGAGTACCTGGGAGAAGAATACCCTGAAGTACTGGGTAGCATCCTTGGAGCTCTCAAGGGCATCGTCAATGTCATTGGTATGCACAAGATGACCCCTCCTATCAAGGATCTTCTGCCTCGTCTTACACCAATCCTCAAGAACAGGTGAGTAACCCTCCTTGAGTCATTGAGTCATTATTCATCATTATCATTGAGCATCATTGTCAAGGCATGCTTGTTGAGGTTTTGTGTGGAAAGGATTGTCATAAGCATTTTACTAAAGTTAATAAAGATATCCTAAACAAATGCTTACAAGATCTCAAGGTGATTTATTATTTTATTTATGGGATGTGACCAGAGAAAGAGAGGGAAGAAGAGACAAGAGATACTTAAGAATGTTAAACAAAAGGAGTAAATGAATGCATCCTTAATCCATCCATAGTGTTTCATACTGAATGATGCATGTCTGTAAGCGAGAGTAGAAAGAATGACACACATATTGCACATATTTTGTGGAAAAAATACCAGCTATTATATTTGTAGTTATAAACACAATGGAAGTCTTCAAATGGGACCTCCTCTGTCATTCGGAACCTTGACATCTTGGTCGATCTCCATAACTAAATCTAGCTCTTTCCTCGCACTCCTTTTTTATTGCCAGGCATGAGAAGGTACAAGAGAACTGTATAGACCTTGTAGGACGTATCGCAGACCGTGGAGCAGAGTATGTATCAGCCAGGGAGTGGATGAGGATATGCTTTGAGCTCCTAGATCTTCTCAAAGCTCATAAGAAGTCCATCAGAAGAGCTGCCGTCAATACCTTTGGTTACATCGCCAAGGCCATTGGGTAAGTCAAGTATTATTCATTTCAATATCTATACAAATGATGCACAATTGTGAGTGGATTTGTTAAAGTGCAGTGCATTTAGTTATTTAAGCAATTTGAACTTTGCTGAGTCCACTTAATGCTCAGGAAGTGCAGTGCATTTCTCCAATGCACAAAATTACAGATTGTACAATAGCAGGTCTACGGTGTCATTATAAAGACATGAAATTGGTTGCAAATCATCTCTGAGAAGAACTAAGAAGAATTTGAAGTTGCAGTCATTGATGAAAATTGTTTTCCCAATTTAGGAGTTGAAATGCACTTTTCGATTGGGTATCCAGTATTGTAGCCGATGTTCCAAGTCAAAGAGTTCAAATTTTGGCTGGCCGTTCATGTTTTTGTAGCAGCCAATCTATAGTTGTCTCTCTCTTGACCTAGGTGTATGTAGTTAGTAGCTTATATTGTTTACAGGGGAGCGTTTCATCAAGCGTTTTGTCAGTGATTTTTACTGACAAATTTGCACTCAGCCAATCAGATGCAAGGATTTCAGTAGCTTATAACATGTCAGTAAAAATCACTGACAAACGCTCCCCTGGGCTCGACACTAACGGGCTCCTGGGACACATGGGCCCCAAAGATTTCATAATTTTTACATAGGGGTCATGCATACAGATCCTAAAATTTGCAATCCGGACACCCTACGAAAAAAGGTTGTGTGGAGCCCTGGTATTCATCCCGATAAAAGTTCTGTGCGCTATCCAGGTAATACCAGTTTAATTGTTCCTGATCAAGAATTGATTGGACCTTGTTAAATACAAAGTGTGCTCTATACAGAATATTATTTT
Organism: Heliocidaris erythrogramma; assembly: GCA_025617745.1. Taxonomy (NCBI): domain Eukaryota; kingdom Metazoa; phylum Echinodermata; class Echinoidea; order Camarodonta; family Echinometridae; genus Heliocidaris; species Heliocidaris erythrogramma. The sequence goes on along the minus strand of CM046870.1, from coordinate 40,100,460 downwards.
TATATTTTTTTTATCCTTCCCAGACCCCACGATGTCCTGGCCACCCTGCTGAACAACCTCAAGGTCCAGGAACGTCAGAACCGTGTCTGTACCACCGTAGCCATCGCCATTGTAGCTGAGACCTGTTCACCGTTCACTGTCCTCCCTGCACTCATGAATGAATACAGGGTACCGGAGCTCAATGTACAGAATGGTGTACTCAAATCACTGTCTTTCCTCTTTGAGTATATCGGTGAGATGGGCAAGGATTATATCTATGCTGTCACGCCGCTGCTGGAAGATGCCCTCATGGACAGGTAAGCCGGTTGTTGTGACATTCAACACAATTTCTAGTACATATGTGGCCTGGAAGACTCCACAGCAATGTAGAATAATCAGATTTATAGTGCAACCCAAAGCTATTTGACAAATATACCGCTTCTGTAATGTATACAAATTTATGCACATATATTCTCTGACCACCTAGTGACAAGCTATTCCATTAACCTGAATTTTATAAATGAGCTTCAATGCTTGGTATAAATGAGCTTCAATGCTTGGTATCCGGTTTGCATACATTATTTGTTGCTATGTCCGGCAAGCCTCCGGTAAGCTTGAAAAGTTATGTATAAAATTTGCATACATTACCGAAGCGGTCTATTGAAAACATGTGGAATTATCCCTATCATCTGAATCTTCTGATTTCATTATGATAAGAAGAAGAAAATAACCACTCTTCAGCTGAACTTTTTTTGAGATTCATGGTTGTAAGTTATTGCTGCTTTTGAGGTGGATAATCTGATTGCTGATACCGATATGTCTTGAGGCACAACTTACTTACCTCCTTGGCCTATCCTCTGTGGGCTTATGATAAGGGACTTAATAATTTATTGACAGACTACTTCTTCATTATTTTCTGGAATTTCAAAGTTGCCGCAAAAAGATCCATATATTGTCTACTGAGACCACATCATTCTGACACTCAACAGACAACATGTTCCATCCTATTACAATGGAACGTCGTTATAAAGAACAATATCATAACAAACTCTCATTATAACAAGGTGATTTTGCTGGTCCTACTTCTTTGTATTCTTTAGCCCTGATATAACAAGGTTTCGATATAGAGCGGTAATTTTGTTGGTCCCAAGGAGTTTGTTATAAAGAGGTTCCACCATACCAGGATAGTGATTGATCTTTTTCTCTATTATTTGCTGCAGGGATCTTGTCCATCGTCAGACGGCTTGTGCAGCCATCAAACACATGTCGCTGGGAGTCTTTGGCTTCGGCTGTGAGGACGCCCTCATACATCTACTCAACTTTGTCTGGCCAAACATCTTTGAGACATCGCCTCATGTCATCCAGGCTGTCATGGAAGCGATTGAAGGTCTCAGGGTTGGAGTGGGCTCTATCAAGATGCTTCAGTATGCATTACAGGTGCGATATGATCTAAATCCCTTTTGTCTCTGTAAGAAATGATTGTAGACAAAACTGTATTCCCATTATTAATATATGTTTTGACTTTTAAACTAATGTAATAAATCCTAGATTCCCTTTTTATTGAAAACTTAAATGTATAAATTGCTTAGAAAATAAATTCTATTCCACATTTGCCTCAAGATATTCCCAATACTGTCAAACTTTTTCCACCACCTGTATAGAAAGATCACCTGTCTATAAAGACCACAATTTTTGTTTCCCTTGAAAAGTGTTTCTCATTGAAACATGTATCAAAAGAACCTGTACATAAAGACCATCTGCTTATGAAGACCATTTTTCTTGTCTCCCTTGAGTGGTCTTTATATACAGGTTTCACTGTATTTGCTTTTAAAGGTTGGCAGGTACGCATCATGATTCTCAGCTGAAAATCATTTAAGTCTTGTATTCTAAATAAAATTTGTGTACATAATTTTGTTACTAACTTTCTTGTAGTTTTAGTATTTGCAAATCTGAAGCCAATGAAAGGTAGTTGTCTTATCCTTTGGTCCTATAACATCTCTTCTCTTCTTTTCTTTCCCCACAGGGATTATTCCATCCAGCTCGTAAGGTGCGAGACACATACTGGAGGATATACAACACTCTGTACATCGGTGCGCAGGACTCACTGGTCGCTGGCTTCCCCAGGGTACCCAATGATGAAAAGAACCAATACCTGCGTTATGAATTAGACTATGTGCTTTGAGAGATGACATACCCATATCATAACAATGAGATAAATCAATACCTACGCTATGAATTAGACTATGTGCTTGGAGAAATGACATAGTCCTATCATGAACAATTATGAAACTAAACTATGTTGGTGAACTTAAGTATATCATGTGCTGGAATTCAGCTGTCTACGTTGTCTTCAATGCCAGGTGGTTCCTGTTTAACGAGTCGTTGAAACACGTCAAACTGGAATGGCAGATGCTGATTAGTATTGTATTATATCAGGCTCTTTTTACACCTTCCCTTAAGTCTTATAGGTCATTTGATATTCCCTATTTAAGTGTACATGTATTTTTATATGGGCCAACCACACATGCTGTGGAGGTTATATCTAAGGCTCTGTTTGTAAACTGAATGGCATCCTTGTTCAGACACTTCACCGAGTATACATAAAGCAGATGATATCAAATAGCCTCTTTCTCACAGTGTAGGATAGTAACATCACAATGCAATTCCCATTGCACATCCTGTTCACCTGCACATTACATGTAAGTGAGAATAACAAGCCATTACGGTGCTCATTGTTATGCCTCCGCCCACCGAAGGTGGGTGCCGGAGGCATTATGTTTTCGGGTTGTCCGTCCGTCCGTCCGTCCGTCCGTCCGTCCGTGTGTCCGTCCGTCCGTCCGTCCGTCCCACTTCTCGTTACCGCAATATCTGAAGAATCATTTGAGGTAGGAATCTCAAACTTGGTACTAGTATGTATCCCCATACGAAGATGAACTGATTAGATTTTGGGGTAAGTAGGTCAAAGGTCAGAGGTCACAGAGGTCAATTTACATGAAATTACATGAAATTCTTGGTTTTTAGCACCGTTACCGCGATATCTCAAGAACTGTTTGAGGTAGGAACTTCAAACTTGGTACTAGTATGTATCCCCATACGAAGATGAACTGATTAGATTTTGGGGTAAGTAGGTCAAAGGTCAGAGGTCACAGAGGTCAATTTACATGAAATTACATGAAATTCTTGGTTTTTAGCACCGTTACTGCGATATCTCAAGAACTGTTTGAGGTAAGAACTTCATACTTGGTACTAGTATGTATCCCCATACGAAGATGAGCTGATTAGATTTTGGGGTAAGTAGGTCAAAGGTCAGAGGTCACAGAGGTCAATTTACATGAAATTACATGAAATTCTTGGTTTTTAGCACCGTTACCGCGATATCTCAAGAACTGTTCGAGGTGAGAACTTCAAACTTGGTACCAGTATGTATCCCCATAGAAAGATGAACTGATTAGATTTTGGTGTAAGTAGGTCAAAGGTCAGAGGCCACAGAGGTCAATTTACATGAAATTACATGACATTACTGGTTTTTAGCCTCTTTTGAAAATGAAATGAAATAAATTTTTGACTCCTGTGCATTTTAAGTGAAATGATTTGTAAGTTTGTTGGACCAATCCTTTTTAGAGGGTGCATGTATGCCATACATTTCCGATCTGGTGATGGCGGAGGCATAAATTCCGACCGCGCGCGGTCGAATATTCATCTAGTTTGATAGTGTCTTTAATAGGGGTCTTGTTCTCATGCTCAAGACATGTTAAGTGATAGGCAGCATGAATCTGTTTAGTGTTCATTGTTCTATCAGTGCTGGGGAGCGTTTCATCAAGCGTTTTGTCAGTGAGTTTTATCGACAACTGTTATTAGCTACTGAAAATCCTTACATCTGATTGGCTGAGAGCAAGTTTGTCAGTAAAAATCACCGAGAAAACGCTTGATGAATCGCTCCCCAGCACTCTTTCAGAATGTGTTCTACTAGTGATAGCATGAATCTGTTTAGTGTTCATTGTTCTATCGCTAGTAGAACACATTCTGGGGAGCGTTTCATCAAGTGTTTTGTCAGTGATTTTTACCGACAAACTTGCTCTCGACCAATCACATGCAAGGATTTCAGTAGCTTATAACAGTTGTCGATAAAAATCACTGACAAAACGCTTGGTGAAACGATGCCCTGTTCAAAGGGCTTTGTTCACATGCACGGTAGGTATGAAGATTACATGTTGTTTAGTGAGTCTAAAGGAAATGATAATCACCAGATGGTTGAAACACCCGGAGAGCTAGTTTAGAGACCTGGAAAGTCTTGGGTTGGATGTACCATACACCGACAGATTGAGAATATGGTTGTTAAGAGCCAGAAGGGTATTAATCCATCTCCTTTTGCATGGCATTAGCGCCATTCTGGCTCTTAGTACACAATGTGCTGAGATTAGGCAAGCCCGCTTGATTATTACAGTGTTACCCAATAGACCGCTTCTGTAATGTATACAAATTTATACACATATATTCTCAGAGCACCTAGTGACGAGCTATTCCATGAACCTGCTTTTTATAAATCAGTCTCAATGCTTGGAATCCAGTTTGCATACATTATTTGTAGCTATGTCCGGCAAGCTTTCAGGTTGTCAAGAACAACCTTTGCTTGAAAGGTATACATAAAATTTGCATACATTACCGAAGCGGGCTATATTACATATTCAATTGTGTCTACATTGCATATGAAGGGAAAATTCCAGATTCTAGAGGCGAGCTCCTTTGCTTTCAAATCTTTGTAGATGGAAAAAAAAGCTCTAAGGCTTATTTGATATATAACTCATTTTTTCCTGCCTGTGTTTTGTAATGTATATATGCAGGTAAAATCAATGTACATGTATATACATCCAAATCACATTTAAGGTCCATAATGAGTTCATATCTTTGTACCTCCAGCATAAGATAGAATTTTGGAAGGAACATGTGTATGACATGGCTAAGAACTTGCACATTCTCTCATTTGTTTTTTTATTGATAAACACAGTTGTACCATATCTCCTCGTCAAAGCTACTTATCTGTTTGTTATGTGTGTGTGTGTGTGTGAAACTAGTTGCCCTGATCATAACTATTACATTCACAAGTGCCCAGCTGTTATACAGTGAATGTCCTGGCAAATTTGACATGCCCAAAAGCTGTCAACATTTGATAATTACTACAGCTCTCTCTTGAATGTTTTATTTTATGTGTTCCTGTTGAATGTAGTATCTTTATCACTTGCACCCTGTATTGTTTTAGAGTGCAATCATTGGGTATGAAGTAATGGTTACTCTGTCACCACGGTCAGCACTTTACATGTACCGGTATATGAAGATACAGAGAAAAGAACGAGATGAATTTTGGCATGGACAGCTGGTATTTTGTTTGGAACAATGGAAAAGGACAAAATCGGGCAGTAGGTCATCATGAAGATGCATACACAAGCTTGATAACAAAGAGAATACATCGTCTGTTGAGAGCCAGAAGGGAGTTAACCCCAAATACTTTAACACACAGTTAACGCCCTTCTGGCTCTCAACAGACGACATATATGATATACCAGGGCTCGACACTAACAGATGCCGGGACAAAATCCGGACCCCAAATGTGAACAATTTAACTGGGCTCATGCATACTGACCTTACAATTTCCAATCCGGACCCCATGCAAAAGAAGTTTGTGTGGAACCCTGGATAGACCATAACAATAATTCTTACAAAATGTCACTGTATAAAGGACAGTTGTACTTGGTACAAATGACCTTTATCTGCACATGCGCAAATCGTAATTATGAACTGGCTTATTTGAGCTTAAATTGAGTGCTGGACACTATACTGATTGAGCTACACACAAGAAATGGAGAGCATGATGTAGATAAACAGCAGTCTAGAGTGGAATTCTAGTTGAATTTATTTGCAGGTTGAGAGCAAATTGGCTTTGAAGTGTACAGAACTAAACTTAGATTATACCATTAAAGACCCATTGTGTCTTTATTTTATTCCATATTGAAACTCCTATATTTCTTCGTGTTTCATCTCCTTTATTTCTTCGTGTTTCATCTCCTTATATACCTTGGATTTTTCTTTGTACATGTACCTTCCTTCCCATAAGGATTAGCTATACAATTACTATGACTATATTTGGCATAGCGGTATTTTATTTCATGCCATGCTCATAATGAATTTCAGCAGCCTAGCCAAGTTTATTTCATCTTGTAAAACTTATTTCATACACTATGATACAAGTTTGATTCTCATGTTTCAAGTCTGGTAGATAAGTTATTTATGATGATTTTCTTCTGTGGATACTTGCTATTTCACATATGATACATCTATTTCACCCATTTTATTTTCCTTCAATTTAAGTAGTGTTGGTGTTGGAAAGTGGAAAGTTTCATGAGGCATTTACAAAGTCTGCCTGTACATGTCCTCCAGATGTCAAAGTAATCCATCTGCATTAGTAGCAGGGTTGTGGTCTAGTGGACAAGTCTCTGGGCTGTGAACCACAAGGTACATGGTTCAAATCCCTAGTGCAGCACTGATGTCCTTTGGCAAGACATCTACATTTGCCACTCTCAACCCAGGTGAGGTAAATGGGTACCTGGCAGGAATTACACGTAATTCCTCAAAATGCTTGAGTGCTGTAATGGCAGCTAAGCTAGAGCCGGGGTAATAGAGTGGCATATGTCTCACACATGTCTTACACATAAGAACCCACTATGAATGTATGTATACTATAATTTGAGATTGATTGACTCACTGAACATGTAATGTATTTCTAAATTCAAGATCATCGTTAAGTGCATTGTCACACACAGACTCGAGATGATCAACAATGATTATAAGATTGTAATTCAATGTACAATGTACATGTATAATGAAGTGAGAGTGATATTAACAATTAATGAAGTTTCAGCAATGCTTTGTTATTTTGTGTATATAAAAGACTGGATATGTAGCATTTTATCGCTTTACCTTTCCCAAGATTCCTTTGCTATCAAGTGTTGTACATGTATTAATGGATGAAGAATTTGCTGTACTTGTACATGTGTAACGTTGATTTTAGAGGTGTTCTTAGAGATATGACCACTGTTTCTGAGAATTATTTTTTCCTGAAAAATAAATGATTTGTAAATACATGTACGACCACATTGTTTTCATTGTCTCATTTATTCTTTCTTCCCAAATTATTTGTCTTGCCTTTATGTTAGCCCAGAAAATTGCCGCAATAGCTGATTTTAGTCATTTGGGAAACGATTCTGCGTCCCTTTTTGTTTGTCTTTGTTCTCACTTAAATCTATTTTTGAGGGGCCAGTCCCACATGATTGATAACAAGAACATCAATGATTGATAACTTTAACTATAAATAATTCCCAAAGTGGTCTCTTGAAGTTTACTTTATTCATGGGAAGGTATTTTGAATTAGAAAGGTCGCATCTCACCATATTATGCCGAGCCCTTTTGACCACTTTGGACCACTTTGGACAGTGCTGGCGTTCTATGTGTAACATTGTATAGTTGAACCTCGTTATAATAAAGAACACGGTTAAAACAAACTCATTATGACGCAATTTTACTGGTCCCACTGCTTTTTATTCCACTGTTTTTTTAGCGTTGATATAACAAGGTTTCAATATAAAGAGGTAATTTCAATGGTCCCAAGGAGTTTGTTATACCATGGTTCCACTGTACATGTGTAATGCTGATCTTGGGTCAGTGACCATTTTTCTATTAGGATTCCAAGATCGTAAGAGACCCCAACTTCTAGACAACAATGACGTGTTTGATTTTTCAGAAATGCATATATTTCTCTATTTTTTCCATCCGAGCTAAGTTTCTATGAAGTATTAATATTCCCTCTGTACACATCAATTTCAACAAACATATTTCTCAATTCTTACAATCCCCAAACACACATTGTCACCTTGGCATCACATACATATCCTCCGCTGATTACACATTCAACATAATGATCTAGTAAGGGGGGGGGGGGGGGGGGAAACACAGGGAAGAGTCCAACTCGGTGCAAAGAATTAGATAATTTACTTGTTTTCCTACCCATAACATTGCTCTCCAATAAAAAACATACTGGAATGTATCATGAAATAAGTGCAAGTCATCTCAAATTTATCAATAACTGGAATATTTCTTTTCTTTTTATTTCAAGAAGCTACTCCACAATAATAGGAATACAGTACAAACATTGACAGTTGCAGTAGCATTTTACATGTCGTCATCAAGTTCCTCAAATACTGTACCGCACCTGATATTTGTAAATATTTATAGATCGTATACATTCATACAAAGGATACACGACACAGTGATCAATTTTAATTCCATACAAAAGAAATTTCAAGAGACAGGGTCCATAAACCCTTGGAAGTTCAAGTGAATTTTCAGAGTCCATATTGTGCATTTACATGAATCCTTATTTCACCGGTGAACACCTGGTGTTGTACTTGTTATTTCTTTTTACAATGTTAACAAATATATTTCATGTCCACTTCTCATATACTACACAACGGTCAAGTTAACATGATTGGTCATCAAATTAGAAATACAAAACAAATGTAAAAATGTCTGATGAGAAATACAACTAAAAAGCAAGTACTTTAATCACATGATAATGCAAGATTAGAATTTGCAAAAGCCCAATATTAGAATGAAATCATTTCTTTAAAAATAAATGAAAGAGAAAATTGAACGTATCTACTTTCAAAGAAATGAAGTTTGCTTGCAAAGAGAACCAAAGCCAAGTTAATATTCCTCCGACAAAAGACGAACAATATTTACTTCTTTCAAAGTTCACAAATATATTCAGGGATTTACTAATATATTCATATTCAGGAATATACAAATGCAGCTCTTTATATCTTACATGGCGAGATACCTAAAGACAGACCTTCAAAATATACTTCATCCTTTCGTCAAAATCATGCCAGCTCTACCTCAGTAACAATAAGCCAGTTTGCAATTAGTTCATGGTACACGCGTACGTGCATTTGTTTTGGTGGACGCGCTACTTGTCTATCATGGTGCGTACAAAATGACAGTACAAATTATCTTTATCCGCACATGCGCAAACTGTGATTACGAACTTGCTTATTGCTGCAATATTCTGCAAAGCTTGGGATGTATATGCACACTGCCATATACATGTATAATGGTCAAACGTTTGAATACTTTTATGACTGGATTGTCCAGATCCCATCCTAGAACAGACCTCATGAGGATTCCTAACAAAATTCAATGATGATATACAAATACTTTGCAAATGCCTGATTTACAATGTTTATACCTGATTTCCCTGCAGATAGATTATCATAAAAAGCAGGATTCATAGAGCATGTACGCTGTCCAACTTCTTAGGTAATGCTTGCTCTCAACCAACTGTTTGGTGCATTCATACTGGCTAGTCACATCTCGACAAAGCTCCAAAATCACATACATTTCTATTCTTGCCGTTGTCATACATTCGATAGTTCTCTCTTTATAATATATAAAATAATCACCCCTCTTTAACCCCTAATTGGGGTTTTATTAACCTCACATCATACCCCCCATACCTCCCATACCACCCATACCACCCATACCGCCCATGCCGCCACCCATTGGCATTTCCTTCTCCTCCTTGGGGATCTCGGTGATGACGGTCTCAGCAGTCGTCAGGAGTGATGCAACGCCTGATGCATCCACGAGTGCTGTCCTTACAACCTTGGGGAGAAAAATAACAGAGCAGAAACTAACATTACTTGTGGGTGTGAGGTTCATACGCAATGTAAATTAGAACTTAAATTCAGTTTGACCAACTGGAAGAATCATGAAAATATCTTATATTTATTATTACTGATGGATAATCATCACTGCAGTTCTTGTCTGCAGTCATTCTGGTCTAAAGTTGTTTGCAACTAAGTAAACATTAGGTATGTCAAATTATCATGGTCTTCAACTAAACATTCTTCAGATCTTGGTTAACAGGGAGTAATACAAAATCAGGAATTTGATGCATGGGATCCTTCAAATTTTATTGTCATTATGAAAAGTCACAACAGAACAAAACCACTGCATCATAAATATTTTTTCATTTCACTTATGACTAGTACAACACAGTGTTCTCGCCAGTACATTACACCCTTGGTACCAAGGGTGAGGAATTTCATTGACCAATAAATGTGTCAATGCATACTTTCAACCTGAAAAATTGCTTTGGTCCTCTCAGATCACCCCCATGGGATTCGGTAAAGCCATATTTGTGTTATTTTGAACCATGTGCCAACTCTTTTCTGCCCGAGAAGCCTGGTACAAAATGATAATCATGCCTACCTTTGTTGGATCAATGATACCAGCCTGGACCATGTCAACAAACTCTCCTTCCATGGCATTGTAACCAATCTCTTCTGCAGCATCGATCACCTTCTCAACAATGAGGGAGCCCTCTACGCCGGCGTTGTTGGCAATGGTCTGGGTTGGGATACGGAGCGCTCTCCTGACAATCTCAATTCCTGCAGGAAACAAAACAAATATCCTTCATCATCATCACAATCATCACATGGACGACAGAAAGTACATAATTGTAGAAAACATCAATGTGATAACACATGATATCAATTTAATGTTTTCCTCAACAATGTAGAGAAATTGGTCTACCAAAGCTATATTTCAACATTTTCTACAGTACAAATTCTCAATCACACAGCCAAATTTCAATGTATTCAATGACATGATATGATGCACAAATCTTTGCAACTTCCTTCACAAAGTGCCTCCAGTTCAGAAGACCAGTTTGCTGGGTCTTAGGTCAACGAGAAAACAGATTTTTGAAAATCGTTGGACATGATCTGGAAGGCCATATCTCCACAAAGATAACTTTCAGTTTCCAAGGAACGGCCTAGTATGCACATGATGCAACTATAATTTGTTCCGCTTACCGATCTTCTGGTCAGCGTTCTCAGCTGGGATGTTCTGAAGAGATGGCAGACACCTGATGAGGGCGGTACCACCTCCAAGCACGATGCCTTCCTCTACAGCAGCCCTGGTAGCATTCAGAGCATCGTTCACTCGGTCCTTCTTCTCATTCACCTCAACGTCACTTGAACCTCCAACCTGTACAGAGAGAAAGCGAGAGTGAAAGACAGAAGAGTGAGGGAGAGAGTGAGGGAGTGAGGGACAGAGAGAGAAAGAGGGAAGGAGAGGGATGGAAGGAAGGAGAGGGATGGAAGGAAGGAGAAAGAGAAGGAGGGAGAGAAGGAGGGAGGTAAGGAGAGCGGGAGGGAGACAGACAAAGAGAGATTAAACATACAGTTCATCATTTTGACCTCTGTTGTAAAGAGAATATTTAGTACTTTGGTGAGTTCAATGTCCTTACAATTTTTACAAAACTGGAAATCAATTTTCAAAGAGTTGACTATATTCTAAGGGAGTATACTCATGTATCATGAACACGTATGTAATAATAATAATAATATTGGGTATTTTTATAGCGCTCATATCCACCACGTATTAGGTGCTCAAGGTGCTTCAATATTACCTTGGCTTTAGCTAGGCTACCGAATTGGGTGCTCACAGCATTCAAGAAATTCCTTCCTACCAGTACCCATTTAACACCTGGGTTGTACTGCCAAATGTATCTAAAAGTTACTAAAAACTAAATATTACGACAGATACAAGGACCAGTAAAGGTGAGGTAGAAACAAGAAATCATTTTCAGTGATGGTACCTATCTTTAATATTTAAGTTTTGAGCTAGTCAAGTCATAGTTCTCACCTTAAGTACTGCTACACCATCAGAAAGCTTGGCAAGTCGTTCATTGAGCTTCTCTCTCTCATACTCTGAGTTTGTATTCTCAATCTGTTCAGCAATCTCAGCTACTCTCCTGTCGATGTCCTCCTGCTTGCCCTTACCCTGTTAACATTCATACAAACATGATTGTGTAAATGAAGAAATTTCTGTAGCACTTTTACCCTCCATACAAATAACAGACCTGCCAACCCTGACAAACGACAAGGCAGAGGCTGAAAATAGGAACATTTCTTGAGTTTCGTATACATTACTACAGACAGATTTTTGCAAAAATAGGGACACAATGGTAGAAATACATGTAGCTCTTTCTTTTACAAAAAAAATCAGGATTGTCCCTGTTAAATCGGGACAGTTGGCAGGTATGAAATAAATACTTACAAAATTGACATCAAATGACTAGTCCATCTTATTCTACTACATATATGTTAATTATGGTTCAGATAATAGAAATAGATTAATTTAGAATGAAACAGAACACTTGTCAGAGTTACATGATTTTGCAATAGATCAAGCTGTTGAAATGGAATTAATCCTTCATAAAATCTGGCTTGGGGTGGTATTCTGAAAATTGTAACTTTTATCTTTAGTATTTTGATATTAATTGTCATAACAAATCACAATTAGGACAAGTCATTGGTTAATATCCGTGCACAGCTTTCTGGGTTCGAGCAAAGTTGGAAGAGGCATCTGCGCAGGCGCCAATGATTAATCTTTACTCCGCGCAATTTCAATATATTATGACATATAATATTGAAATACTTAAGATAAAAGTTACAATTTTCAGAATACCACCCCGATTATCAGCAGATAAGTCAAAGAAAAATTAATTTTATGAAAATTGAGAAAATTTTGACAATGAACAAAAGCGGCAATTTTTTGTATTAAAGTTGCGGTCACTCATAATATCACGAGTCTTCCATTCTCAATGCGGTCATTATAAGCTTTCACTTCTGTTTCTCCAAAAGATGTGGATGATGGAAGTCTCACCTTGAGAACAAGTGTGTCATCCTTAGTGATAGCAATCTCTCCAACCTGTCCTAGATCTTGGATTTGAACATCTTCAATCTTAACCTCCATAGCCTCGTCACCAAAGACCTGTTGAAAATAGAACAATAGTCATTAAATAGCATTCACTGAAAAAATCTTTAAAAAGGAGTTTATAGAGTCTACAATTTCATTACAAATTTTGGCATGATTCATGAAATAACCCAGTTCAATTTTCATTCAGGAAAACTTTAATTCACTGACTAAAAAAGAGAAGAGTAAAAAAGAGTACTTCTGTTTATACAAGAAATGTAATCATAATTCCTGTATATTTTGAGGCATTACTTAATGCACAGGTATTGAACAAAATATTTTTTTATAAGTGGAAACACAGAGAGGAAATTCTTTATTTTGCGAGTAACTTCGAAAATGCAACAGGATAACTACATCATCTGATAATCTTACATCAGTTAGGAGTGCTGGTCTGTTGGTTTGAGGTCATTCCACGGGGTTGGGACAATTTGCGTGACATACCAGAAGTGAGGAACTATGTCTTCTATCAACCAGAACAATGTTTGCTAATACTGAGTTCAGTGTAAAAAGCATAGCCATTTATGTTGAGAAATACTCTAGCTTCATGGTGAATCAATATGGCAGACCTAAATTGCATGTAATGTTATATAAATGTGATGTCCATGTGTCCATGTAACTGTGGTAAAAAAGAAATGCATTTTAAACAAAGCTAGAGTACCAAGTGAAACAGGAATGATTCTGGCTGGGCATTACTGTACATATTCATTGCACAAAATCTTCGACAGATGATTTTTATCTTCCATGTGCAGTAGAAGACCTCATACCAGCGCTATATGGACATCGTCCTAATTTTTGCCCCAACCTTATGGAATGACCCTTTGAACAATTTCTCTGCAACTGATTACATTGGAAACTCACTATAATGAGGACCTTGGGACCGCAAAAATTACCTTGCTATATCAGGAATCTCCTTATATCAGGGAAACAAAAAACAAGAGAACAAAAAGACCTGGGACCAGCAAAATTAACTCGTTATACGAGGAATCATGTAATATCAGACGTCTTTATAACGCGTTTCCATTGTACTTACAAGTCCTCCTGTAGAGATGGCCATGTCATGAAGCTGGTTCTTCCTGTTATCACCAAAACCTGGAGCCTTGACAGCCGCAACCTGGAGACCGACCTTCAACCTGTTGAGAACCAATGTGCTCAGGGCTTCACCATCGACATCCTCAGCGATGATAACGAGAGGTTTCCTCTGAGCGTTAGCGAGCTCCAAGGCTGGGACGATGGCCTGGATGGTGGAGATCTTCTTCTCACTCAGGAGCAGAAGAGCATCTTGGAATTCTACTTTCTGACCTGAAGCAGAGATAAATGAAATAGTAAACTTAAATATTTACTCCAATACTTCAAGACATCTCTCAAATATAAAAATTATATAATATTTCATTTTTTTAAACAGCCAAAACATAATAGAACATTTTTATGCACTTCAAAAGGGCTTTAGAAATTACAAAAACAGGTTAAGATGTTGTCATTTATTTTGCAGATATGTCAAGTGCATTAAAAATTGGTTTTAAATACTAGGGGAAAAAAATACAGAAAAAAAAATGCTGCTGATCTTCAAAGAATTTCAACATCTTCCAAGCTGTAAGATCTCATGAGACACAAACATTGACAAGTCAATGCTAGTTACAATGAGTATTTATCGTTGTAAATAATTTCTAATGTTTTCTTCAAGGAAAATCTGAAGTAACTCGTGACATACCATGGCAAAATGTGAGAAGGGTGTTTAAAATGCAGGCAAATTTGCTTCAAAATCTTGGTCATCTTATGTACCAATTCAACCACCAATCTTAAATCACAGAAAAATTCGAATAGCCACACTCCATACCTTTTGCCGAGTTGATGAAGTATGGTGAGATGTAACCCCTGTCAAACTTTAGACCCTCGATGACCTCTAGCTCATCATTCAATGTCTTGCCATCCTTCACTGTGATGACACCATGACGACCAACCTTCTTCATCGCCCTGGAGATGAGCTCACCGATCCCTGCATCTCCATTAGCTGAGATGGTAGCAACCTAAGATAAAGTCATTGTAAGATTGCACTTCATGAGTCATTGGTTATCTAAGACCAACCTACAATTACATGGTGCTTTCTTAAAACAGTTATATACTGAAGAGACCAAACTAAATGAAAAACACAGTATTTTATGATAAAAACAGCAAAAAGGAATTTGGGGGAAAAAGAAAAGTTGGAGACAATAGAAGAGTCAGCTCTACATGTAAATGAATTTCTCTCTGCTATACATTTTTGTCTCTTTCTGCAACAACATATCTTGTTTCAATTTCAGTGCTAAACAAGGCTGGTATGTTCTATCGATTGGAGATAACTATGTGCCCTGAAAGCAAGATTGAGATGCCATGGGCCATGACCACTGCGACAATCCATTGTAAACTGTGTCAACATTCACAAATCTGATGCAGAGGTAAATGTTTTATGGGTGTTTTTTTTTTGTATGGTACACATCAAGAGTAAATAAATCAATGAAGACTAAAATAGAAGTGAATTATTAAAAGAAAGACAGATCACCTGTGCAATTTCTTCTGGTGTTGTGACTGGCTTGGATTGTCTCTGTAACTCTTTAACGACGACATCGACAGCGTTCATGATTCCTTTCCTGATTTCTGTTGGGTTGGCCCCTCTGCTGATGTTGTCAAAGCCCTCCTTAGCAATGGCTCGGGCCAAAACTGTTGCGGTTGTGGTTCCATCTCCAGCCTCCTCGTTTGTGTTGTTTGCAACATCTTGGACCAGTTTAGCTCCAATGTTCTGCCATTTGTCTTTGAGATCAACTGCCTTTGCGACTGTGACACCGTCTTTCGTGATTTTAGGACTGCCCCAGCTCTGCTCTATGATTACATTACGGCCCTGTATATGCAAGCGAGGAAATTAAGGAGTCTGATATTAGAATGGAAAAAAAAAGGGTGTTGCAATATTTTTATTTAACTCATCGTGTAGTATCCTAGCTAGTGAGCTTAATAAATGAATAATGCCTTATTACAGGTCACATTAAAAGTGGGACCCCCTCCCTTTTTAATAATAGATCATTACTTTAGGGCAGATCCATTTAGTGCTGAGATCAATGAAATGGCAACATCCTGCAACTATGCTAAGATTGTATGCAATGTGCAAATGGCTACAGTGGAACTAAAACAGAGTGAAAATCACATTTCCTCACTGAACTCTTTTCAATGTCTACCTTTGCAGAAAAAGATTTCCTCAGGCTCAGGCTCATGGGCAATTCCCACATTTACGGATTTCATTCTCCAGGGCTTTTTTTTTTTCCTCCCCAACGGGAACAACTCACCTTAGGTCCCATTGTGACGGCTACAGCATCAGCTAAGAGGTCAACGCCCTGAAGCATCATACCCCTGGCCTCAGCTCCAAACTTGATGTCCTTAGCATAGCTCCTGGCAAGATGTGGGCACACAGCTCTGTTTATTGATGGTGTGAGGGCCCTGGAGGCAAGTGGCCTGAGTACACTGGAGATCTTATACATGTCTGCTTTTGTGTTCTTCAGAGGGGTAGCAAATGGAGAATGACAAATAAACCACATTATCAGTAGATAATGGAGCTGATATTGGAGACTGTTTCCTATTTGGGAGACTGTCTCTATTCTCTGAGACTTTTAACATTTTTGGTAGCCTATTTGCTGATTTGGGAGACAGTCTCCCATTTAGGAGACCAATTTTCTTTGTTTACATTTGCTGCAAAGGGATTACCTCAGCTCACTCAGAATGAAAATGTGATAACCAGATTCCTCATGAAAAATTACCCCTTTCACTCACTTTTTGCCGTCTACTATAAAATCCACCGTCTACTTTTGTTTTCATAACATTTTTGTTATGATCTACTCACAAAATATATGGGCATGATGGGCTTCTGACCTCAGTGAGGCCAAAATTTGGCAGAGAGAAGCTGCCTTTTGTTGGTGTTGTTTCTTTTGTCCTATTGTAAGCTGAGACTAAGTCTAAAAAATGGGAGATGGTTTCCCAATACAGAAAAGTAGGAAACAATCTCCAATATCGGCCGTGTGCCTCTAGTTTCTACTACAGTACTGTTTATCAACACTTAATAATTATAAATTGCTCGCAAATATTCATCCAGGCATCAGATAGATCATCAATCAAACATGGAAAAAAAATGGAGAAAAAAGGCAAATTCATTCATGTCATTTCTCCATTATAATTAATAATGCTTTGAACATGTTGAATGAAAGTTTCAACATTTTTTGATGCATGTGCCCGATACTTGTCCAGAAATCTGACTTTTGTCATTTTTGTAAGATTAATGGGGTGTTGCAAGAAAGTTGCAATCAATTGCAAATTGTAAAGCAAATTAGAACAACCATTCTGAATGGTTCAGGGTCTGCCCATTCAAGAAGATGCGGTTACAACAATGATTTTGATTGGTCAGTACCGATCAGTTGCAACTTGCAATCAATCGCAACTTTCTTGCATTTTTTGCAACACCCCATAATTAGAAGAATACATTCTTTAAAGTTTAATAAAGATCTATACAGGTCTATATATATAACTCCACAGTTTCACAAGACGAGTTGGAGTGAAACAAAAGTCATATTTTCTGACAATTCCCACAACTGAACATGCTGAATTCAACTAACTCCATCCCATTTCACTCAGTCTCTGTACTCTCAGTGTGTCAGTCTTAGTCACCATGCCATGCCATGCTCACTCAGTTTTCTCTCAAGAAAAAGTCTCAAGCTCACTCAATTTTGTCTTTTTGATGACGAAGAACATTCTTTGTCTATCACACTTTAAGCATCTTTTCATTGTCAAAGGTAGCGTAAGCATAAACAGATGGAGATAATATCTGGACTGATGCATCTACTTACGTTTTATACGAAGAATGGGTGAATTTTTGTGAAGTTACACCGCCAGAATTTGTGGGGTAGGTCTCCGGGAGAGTTACGGGTGAGCTCAGTGACGAATTATCGCTACCGGCGCTACACGTGTTTGTGTCATAGGGGTTCGTGTAAGCTGGGGTCCGCACGTGTTGCAATGAGCAAGCAACGCACGCGCGAACATTGCATAATCAAGGGCATTTAAAAAAATAGTTGGGGGCCCTTCCCCCTTCATTAAACATACACATATCAGGTAGTGCATTTCTAGATCGTTTTTCGAATATCGATTGATTATATACCTTAACTATCTTTATTTGTGTCCTAAGAAAGAATGACAATTAATTCTTATCAATGAAACTATCAAACAAGAAGAAATATCTTCTACACCTGTTACTTATACAGGGTGCAGGGCCGTCAAGCGCTGTTAGACGGCGGAGTAATCGATTATTACTTTGACAATGCAAGCACAGACTCGATTTAGTCGCTTATTTAAACAAAATACTATCATGAGTGGAAGTTAGATTATGCGCTAGCTATTCCTCACATTTCCTCGCACGTACAATGAACATCCCCCACAGGGGCCCCTTCTTTTGTCATTCTCAAATCCCATAAACAAGCTGGCTTTAAATCCTTTCAATTCTTAGCCCCACTGCTCTGGAACAAATTCTCCATCATTTATAAGAAACAGTACGCGCTTCACAAGTCTGAAAACTGAAAACTTATACCTGTACAAATCTGTTATTTAAACTAATTGACAAGCGCCTTAATTGTCATATATATCCTATGGAAAAAGTGCTATATAAATCCAAGCCTTATTAATATTATTATTATTATTATTATTATTATTGTAATTAAATATCATAATTGATAGGATTAGAGTAAATTGAATAAGTCATAAAGAAATGTGAGAAAATTACAATGCCCCGACCGGGATTCGAACCCGGGACCCTGGATTACATGACCAGTGCTCTACCAACTGAGCTATCCGGGCTCCCGTCGAAGCAAAGTAACAATCTCATTATTATTATTATTATTAGTAGTAGTAGTAGTATTATCTATAATTCAAAATGGGGGGGGGGGGGGGGGGTTGATCCCTCACTGTCAAGCAAGCAAGCAGGCAACAACAACAAAAAGGGTCATATTAGGTCTATTATTGTATAGGCCTATATGCATTTATATTTTGAGTGTTGATTTTATTTACCAAAAAAAAAACAAAACACAAAAACCAACCCTCTGTTTTGCCGGCCGGCCATAAAGAAAGAAAAAAAAGTTATTATATATTTGGGGAGTTCATTTGCACCGTTAATCTCTGACAAGCGTGAATCTGAGTTGCCGTTGCTCAAACTTATAAAGAATTTCACCCGCCGTGATAAATGTGGGAGGAATTTTACACAATTCACCCCCAACCATGCACGGAGATAAATCTCATTCTCTCATTCTTCTGGGCCCATGCAGTGTAGCTAGCATAGGTGGGGTTGGGGTGGGGGGGGGGGGGGGGGGAGGGAGGTTATCTTCGAAGTAGTCATGTAGACCTAATAAGTGAGAACAAGAAAAAGGTTCAAGCCAGAATTAGGGGGTCCGATCACGATTTCTTTCCCCCATCTGCCCCTTCTGTCTCTTTTCTGAAATAATCTGAAATCTGAAATATGAATCTCTCTCTTTTCTCTTAGGCTCTTAAAAATATGCTTTAGCCAAAAGTCAGAGGGGGGGGGGGGGGGGGGGGGCTGGGGCGTTTGTCCCGTCCGCCCGACTACGTCACTATGGTAAGATAAAAAGATAGGGTGACTAAGAGAAGACGAAGGAGACTGAGAAGAAGATCGCAGAAGAAGAAGAAGAAGAAGAAAAAAAAAAAAAAAGAAAAGACAAAGTAGTCACGGTAAAAAAAGAAGAAGAAGAAGAGAGAGAGAGAGAGAGAGAAAACTTAAGATTTGGGTATACCGGGTCTTTGTGTATGATTCTTTCCCCTCTTCCCTTTTTTCTCTTAAAAATATTTTATGCCATTCGATTGCTACGTCATATAATTATGTTTTTAAGAAAGAGAAAGAGAATAGAAGAGATAGATAGAGAGAGAGAGAGAGAGAGAGAGAGCTATAGAGAGCTAGAGAAAGTGGAAAAGTGCCATGTTACAAAACAGCCAAGAAAACGGCCGTCGACAAATCTAGCGTAATCGATGTAAAGATCTTTCCACTTACGAGTTGAATCGATGGTTTGAATTCTAGAATGTTCGGGTCCCTGGGGTTGATTGTGGGCTGATGTAATGTCTTACTTTGTTGCAGAAGGGTTAAATGCGACTACTAATTTATATTTTTGTGTATTTAATATTGCTTACAATGAGCTTCCCATAGTCATCACTATCAAAAAATAAAACTTAAATACAAATTTCAAAAATAAAATGTGATCTTGAGATCAAAGGGGGTGGGGTAGCAATTTTAAACGCACCCGTACGCGTCCGTCCATATCGAAAGTAAAACACGTGTGACGCTGGCGTGTGTATTGAAAGAAGCCAGGCCAGGGGTTGTGAATTAACTAAAGACAAGTTAGCACTGGAACATTCCTAGTCACTCAGAATAAATATACACGAAAATGGTAAGAAATGTCTTGTTATGCGGATTAGCAATTATGAAAATATAGTTTTATAATTGAAGTCGATGTAGATGTGTCTCATTATGACGCTTTTCTTGAGAGATTTTCTTGTATGTTTGTGTTTTTCAGTCCCTTGCATGGAAATCTGTGTGTGTGCAATGGTGTGTGTGTGTGTGTGTGTCTGCTTGGTTTCAAAGTTTGGGATTTGAAATATGAATTGAGACATAAACACGATTTGCATCATTTTATGTGGCCTGTTTGCTGTTTTGGTCATATTTGCATGTTGTGTTTGTCATGTTAATAATTTAATTAACACAAAAAACCCCACAATTTTTTACTGTATTTTCAGGCTGCTTTCAGGAGATTCAAACCTCTGTTTGACCGAATCCTTGTGGAAAGATTTGTTCCTGAGACAAGGACGAAGGGAGGCATCATGATTCCAGAGAAGGCACAGCAGAAGGTCAATCAGGCAATGGTTGTTGCTGTAGGAGCAGGATCAAGAGACTCGGTGAGTATGCAAAAGGGATATAGACCTATAGAAAATATACTTGGGAGCTGAAAGTGAAATTAGTTTCTGCAAGAATCGTCAAGTTGAAGGAAAGAGGAGGAGAGGAGGGGGGAGGGAGCCAAGGAGAAGGGGAGAGGAGGAAGAAGAGGAGGAGCACAAGAAGGAAGAGAGGAGGATGAGTACGATTAGGAGGAGAAGAAGAAGAAGCAGGAGGGGAGGGGGAGGAAGAGGCATGAGAGGAGAACGAGGAGGAGGAGGGTAAGGGTAAAAGGATAAGGAGGAGAAAGAATAAGGAGTTGGAGAAGAAGAAGGAGTTGGAGAAGAAGAAGAAGAAGAAGACGAGGAAAATAGAGAGAGAAGCGGGGGGGGGGGGGGGGGGGGGGGAGAAAGGAGTGGGAGGATGACGAAAGGGAGGAGGAGTAGGACTAGGAGTAGAAAAAAAATATGATGGAGGGGTTCCTTATTTATGACTGTACAAAAAATGTCTGTAACAAGGTATGTTGTAACAACCACGGACTGTGTAAATGTATTATGATATTACCGTCTTAATATCTGTTCTTTTCACCCACAGTCTGGTACAGTGCATAAATTGGCTGTAGATGTTGGTGATAAAGTACTACTCCCAGAATTTGGAGGAACAAAAGTTGCATTTGATGAGAAGGTAAGTGATAATGAAATTGAGAGAGATGAAGGCCAACGATCGATGTAGTGTCGGGGCAAATGTTGCCAGTTTGCCATGAAATAAAATTCTTTTCTTTTTTAATTACTGGGCCAGGAGTTTGACATTTGAAATTTCTCTCTGGTTGTGAAACCTGGATTTCTAACAGGATATGGGAAAATTCAGGATTTTTTTTTTAAGGTTTAGGAGTATCACGAAAATCATGAAAATAAAGATTGGCTTCCTTAGTCAGGAAATGTTGTCTGATGTAACAGTTATGGTGTTGAATACACAGCGACTTGGAAGTGTACAAGGTTTGCATGGGTTTCAGTTTGATACTAGCTTCATGAATTACATTTATTTCAAACATGATAGCTAAAGTGCTGAACAAAGCTAGTTTTTCTGTACCATCTAAATTGCATAATGTTGATATTTCCATTATAGAATTTCATGTACTTTGGTGACATTGATTATAATTCCATTTTTTTTTCTTTTTATATTCCAGGAATATTTTATCTTCAGGGAAGGTGATATACTAGGAGTTCTGAACGAGGAAAAGTGATGAAGGAGAGTAAATATATATATGTGACCACAGCCAGAGAAGTGTTGAATAAACTCTTGTTTGTTTGACTCTTGTATGAAGTATAGCATCCCTGTAAATACGAACAATGAATTATTACTTGGATGGTGTCGTTTTCTACAATTTGTTTCCACATTGTTTTCTTTATATTTGACATGTTATGGTTTATGGACCCGATGATTAATGGACAGTTGCATTATTGATTTACAGTTTTAACTCACATGTTGGTACATGACATGTAGTGTGCATTGTAAAAGCCAATATTATCTTGCAAATGGTTACATTCATTTGCAAATACAAGTACATGTATTATAAAGAGATTCAAAGTAGTTTGATTATGTAATTTGAAAGTAAATATAGAAGACCCTACATTCATTATTATTCAAAAGAGAATTGTAGGACTTAGACATCAAAACTGCAAAACATGTCTATTCTGAGCCTACAACAAAATCTCATCTAGTTGAGCTGCCCCCATTAGCATTGTTCATTGATGCTGATAAGTGAATATTATCATTGCAGATTGTATGCTGGTGTATTCCTAAAAGTACCGTAGTGGAAAATGTGAAGGAAATGTCAGGTGTGAAGTACTGAATATTAATGATCTGTTGGTGTGGTGCTTTATATCATTAACCAATATTAACTACAATTGTATTCTCAACATCATTACCCATACTCAGGGATGCCACTTTTCAGGCAAAAGCAACTTATTTTTAGGCCATAGAAAACACATTTTTTGTACAAAATGGCTCATTCTAGATAATTTTCAGGCTTTCGTATCAATTGTAAGTGGCATCCCTGCATACTCTTTTCTCTTCCACCCTTTTGTGTATGTAAATGGAGATGCATAGATGAGAACAATGTTGATGATATGTGCATGTATGTGGTATTTAGATGGTCCAATTCATGGACAGCACTATGTATGTCAAGATATCACATGATCATGATGATTAAATTGAATTTTACATTGTAACAACTATTTTGAAACCCGAGATTTGGCATTGTTGCTGCAAAGTGAATGAGAGAGAGAGAGAGAGAGAGAGAGTGGGAGTGATAGACGGCAGGAGTGATAGAAAGAGGGCAGGAAGGGGAGAGGGAGAGACATAGAGGGATGGAGAAACGGAGGGAGAGAGAAAGAGAGGGGATGGGAGGTGGAGGGAGGGAATATAAAGAGAGCAAGAAAGAGAGGAGAGTGGGAGGGGGCATAGGGGAGGTGGAGGGAGGGAATAGAAAGAGGGGGAGGGAATAGAAAGAGGGAGAGAGAAATAAAGGGAGGGAGAAGGGGAAGTGGAGGGAGGGAGGGAATAAAAAAAGGGGGAGGTGGAGGGAGGGAATAAAAGAGGGAGAGAAAAAGAGAGGGATGGAAAGGTGAATAGAAATGGGGAGAGAGAATGGATAGGGCAAGGTGAATGTCTGTGATTCAAGGTAGTGATCAATGTCGGTAGATGTCAAGTCAAAAAGGTCAATCTAGAATTTGCTTATTTTCAAATTCCTTGATATATACCATTGAGGGGAGAAGAGGACCAAATATATTTATCAAACAATTGCATTTTTTTGCAATCATACCTACATGGTTTAGTGTTGGGTTTGTGTTGATTCACTCAACTATGACCATTTTGGGAATGATTTTCCATAGTTTTACATGCAACGAAAAATCCATAACTTTCTTGTTAGCTGTCAGATTTTCCTCAAACTTTTTTTGATCTGTAGATCTGATTTTTCTGCTTCAGTTAAAAACTAAGAAACTTTGGGACTGGACATCCCCTTTAAATGTAAAGGGTTGGGGGTTTCATGGACAGATATGGTGAGATTTTTATTTCTCTGTTAACATGTAACATTTCTGATGATAAAGTTTAGGGTTACATAGCTTAGTACATATAATTGAACTGTTACAGAAAATTATTAGATTTAATGCATGTACATCTACTTAACAACCAACCCTCAACAGGAGAATAAATACACAAAACATCTAATTCGCAGTGGGTTAATTAGAATTTATTTTTTCAGAATATACATGTATTTGCACATTCACAATGTGGTGTATAACATTACACACATTTTAAAAACACTTCTCTTCAACTCACAGATGTTTGATATTTCATTCTTTTCTCATCAAAAGTGATTTCAATAAATGACCAAGAGCAATCAGAATGTGTATAAGCAGTTGGTCATCCACATCCAATTTCTTGTATTATATTAGCAATTTATCTCTGCATAGATTAATAATCAGTATATGAGGATTGGTTGTGCACTCTGTTTCAAAGAACAAAACCAAAACCCTAAAAACGTAATTTACTCCAAAGAAGTTGGGCAAACTAAAGGGATAGCTGAAACATACAAGCATTGAATTCAAAATTTTTGAAAGGATGATATGGGCTACATGAGGACATAATTGAACTGGGGCAGAGACAATGACATATGATGTGAACTGCCTCACACAATTAAGCATTTGCATAGCCCCTTTTTATTGCCATGAGTTAGAATCTCACATCACATCATACGGTGATGTAGCTCTTTGAATAAAAAATGAAAGGTAGCACAAAGCAAATACAGCTTACAGGAACCACTCACCTACCAACACAACAAAGGCATAACATGACAAGGTCACAACTATTTTTTTTTTGTGGATCATATTCACATATCTCACTTAAGAATTTGATTCTGGCTTGAATTCAAACAGTTCTAAATGTTGAAACGAGTCAGAGATTTATGAAAATGCCCATCTTATTAGTTTTCTTCTACAACCCGCTTCTGCATTTGGCAATGAATAACTAATGTCCATATTTAAACTGCCTAAATGCTCTATCAAATAATAGATTTAAAAGCTCAACTAAAGCTTTGTATTAAAGTATGTTTTACCTGTGATGGTCTATTCTGTGATTGCCTACCACCATTTTTTTCCAAAACAGAGAAAAGATGCAAAACAGCATTGCTTTTTACTCTTTTGACTCTGTATTTGGTTGTTAGTTTTCATATGACATTTGATGGTAACAATAAAATAAATCTGATGTTCATCAACAAAATCACAATTGTACAAGTTCACAACTTTGATATATCTAATAAGAATTCACTCTAAAACTGCAATAAATGTGTACTTGAAATAAACTATAAAGCTGCAATGCAGTTCAAAGGTTATCCACAGAAATGAAGCTAGCCAAAGTATACAACTCAATCATCTGTATTTGATATGTAACTTTCAATCACTTTGTGAATACAAACAGTCATGTCCTACAGATAACACCCAGAACTTCACCACAAAACTTGACATCAATATTATAAGGTTTCGGTCTCTTTCTATTAATTTCATTTCTCAACAAATATAAATAGAAACCTTTTCAGATTTATATGGTTATCTATACAACAACCCTTTTCTCAATTCTTTTTTTTTTCTTTTTCTTTTCATGTTTTAGGTACAAGCTTCAGAGGTTGTGAGTGGCATAGTTTTATGGGGGATGGGGAGGGGTGTTGATTAGCGACCAACAAGCTTCTTAAGTCCCTCTGTACTCATTGACTTGGGTCGTTCCAGAGGAAGACCAAAGGCTCTATCCCAGATGAGCGAGGCGAGGGTACCAAGAGCTCTTGAGACTCCGAAGAGAACGGTGTAGTAATTCATCTCAGTCATCTTGTAGTACTGTAATCAACAAATGATAGGAGAAACGTTATGAAGACAGGGCCCTGTTTCATAAAACTTGTTATTAATGACAAGTTGCAAGAACTGTTATAAACTACTGAAATCCTTGCATCTGATTGGCTGAGAGCAAATTTGTCGGTAAAAATCACTTACAAGATTATTGATGAAACACCCCCCTGCTATCTCTTCTTCAGTGGAACAATGGTTGTGCCATTCAAACTCTCCACACTTTTGCAGAAGTTTTCAATTCATATGGAGGAAATTGGATTCAACTCTTTACAGACATGTGTTTTAGAACACAAACCTAAAATCCAAATGCAAACACAACCCTATATCTTTACAGGAATAGAGCTCAGAGCAAACCTAAAATCCAATTGCAACCTTAATCACATATCTTTGAAGAAATAGTGCCAGGGCAAAGTTGAAAGAGCATTTGTTGCATCATCATTCCATGACCACCAAATATATTAAGTATCAATTTAATATTACTCTAATTGACCACAGTTTGTGGTTTGGCTCAATAACTTTTGATTCAGAGCTCTAAAAAATATACCAGATGCATGAGTAGAAAGAGCAAAAAAATCCTGCACACACTATGTCCATTTTGGTTGCATGACCATATTGCGTTTGATGCCAGGAATTTCAAAAACAAGAATAAGCTCTAAAATCCTTAAATTGGCAACATTTTCAACTTTTCGACAAAGTTCCTAACCATGTATGTTGTTTTCAAAGGCATTACAGTTTATTAGAACCATGTAGCATTAAAAGAAAAAAAATTATTGTTGCCAATTTGAAGAACAAAATGTGATCACTTTAGCCTTAAATAATTCCTGTCCTGAAAGGGTTAACCCGTTGACTACTGAATTCTCTAATTCCCATAGGCTTAGCACAAGGATCATCTGGTTCCCGTAGGCAATGGGTTAGATTCTATATTGTATGCCATGTTGGTTTTTTTGCATTTCAAGATTATATCTTTTTAAAAATGTTCTTGAGCTTTTGCTCTCGACTACTTTTCATTGTACTGGGCCCTGTTTCATAAAACTTATTATCAATAACAACTGCCATATTTCTATGACAAATTTGCTCACAGCCAATCAACTGCAACGATTTCAGTAGCTTATATCAATTATCGTAACTTGTTATTGATAATAAGTTTTATGAAACAGGGCCGTGATGGGATCTATCAGGTTCATGGGATCCATTCAGAAAGAAGATATAGTGGAAACTCGTTATAAAGAGCTTTGATATAATGAGATTCCTGATATAACAAGGTAATTTTGCTGGTCCCAGGTCTTTGCGTTCTTTTGGGTTTGACCCTGATATAAGGAGATTCCTGATATAACAAGGTAACTTTCATGGTCCCAAGGTCCCTGTTAAAGTGAGTTTCCACTGTATATCCTCCTCGAATCTAAAGATTAGCAAGACAGACATACCTGGAGCAGAACACCACTGTGTGCATCCACATTGGGCCATGGGTTCTTGGCCTTGCCTTGCTCTAGCAGGATGTCTGGCACCAGTTTGTAGAGCTGACTAACAAGCTTGAACATAGGGTCATCAGGTAGGTGCTTCAGGGCAAACTGACGTTGGCATTCATAGCGGGGATCTGTCTTCCTCAGCACAGCATGTCCATAGCCTGGGACAACCTGAGTTATGATCACAATAATAATCATAATAATAGTATCTATAATTATAACAATAATGTTGAGGCATCCGATAGGTACTTCAGGGCAATGCTAAAGCTGGCATTCATAACAAGGACTTGTCTCATAGCCTGGGACAACCTGATTATGAGATAATTTTGTACGATAATCAGTGGCCAATCCAAAGGATTTTCTTATGGGGGGGGGGGGGGGGAAGGGTGGGCAATGATTATTGTTTGTTTCTTTTTTGAGGACATGGTTCCAAGAACTTAATCACACCTTTTTATCTTCTTATAAGGTAAATTCACAATAGATCCTGTTATAAAAATGTCTTTTATAAGAAAATATTATGAGATGAAAAAGCATGCTAACATTTCATCACCTTTGCTACTTACTCTCTTGCCCTTGCTCAAAATAACACGTTCATAGCATGATTCATGATCACATACACAATCCTGCTGAGTGTAGTGATATCCTCTTAATGTAGGGACAATGATTTTCTGCGATCACGGAAAACGGACGAAATTCGCGGAAAATCGTGGAAAACCCTTTTTTGCTAAAACTTTTTCACTTGAAGAACACGTAAAATTTTCACTATTCTTCTGATTTTTTAGCCATTAAAATAATACCAGACCTAAGATCAAGGTTAACAACTACGAATTCATAGCGATATTCGTTAAGATCTTTGGAGACTGTTTTGCACGCAAATCTTATATAAACAGATTTTTATTCATGTGTACAAAGTCTATTATAATAAAATTTAAGTCCCATTCATAACCCATTTCATACAGCTTACTTGGCCAGACTTGAGTGTGTTCCAAATGAATTCTTTCATCTCCTCATCTGACTTAGCTCCACCAAGCTCCTCTTGGAATTTAGTCAGCCAAACTAGCACCTCCTAAAATTGGAAACAATTCACATCGCAATGAAGAAAGAATCATCAGAAATCAATTATCGTACATCAATTTAACACACTTCAGCTAGTAAAGATTTTGCTGCATATTGGTTACTACATTCAACCTTGCCTAAGTCGATCATGACGGGACTGAATGAAAATGCGTTGACTTAGCGATTTTGGACTTGTGCGGAAGTCGAAGAAAATCTGACTTACGCGTGTATACATGTACCTAACACGGAGACGCCGCGGTGCAGACTGGCCGGCGGCCCGGCAGTTGATCGTTTGGGAGTTCTCATCACATAATGTATCATGATTTATATTGTGCCGACATTGAGAAAATAAGGACACACATGTAGTGTACCTTTCATGTACCCAGTATATTACTTCATACTCCTGTTACAAGTTGGACAATAAAGAATAAAACCAGACACACCCAATGATTAATTCCAATGTATTAAATCCTCCCTACATCCATTTATATGCACATGGCCGTAAAGGCAATAAAACTGCATGCAGGTACGGCATCCATCCGGCGTCCGTCCATGTAAACATGACTTAACACATGACATTTTGTTATTCACATGAGAGCGAGAGAGAGTGCGTGAGAGAGAACGCGGAGATCGCGCCGATTGCGCCAGCAAGTCGGGGAATTTTTGTAAACAAAATAGGCGTGTGGCAGTTTCGACAATGATTAATTTCACATCGCAGTCTAGTTCGACTTGCGTGGTGTAAATTTAATGTTTTTTCATGGTATTGTCCTGAGAATTTGATCAATTTAGGTGAGTATTCGACCTACAAAAATCGACTTGTACAAAGGATTAACACACTTAAGTCTATGAGGATAAATTGGGACTTTTTATTTTCAACGACTTGAGCGACTATTCGACACATGCGACGTCGACTTAAGCGAGGTTGACTGTATTATTATGATTGATATTGCGTTTAAAGATACATTGCTATTATCACATTAATAACCTACAATGTTTTGTGTAAAAATAGTTCAATCACTAAGGCACAACAGTGGGCTGCCTGAGTTTTGAGAAGTGAACTAATTACCATACAGACAGGTATCCTTGCTTTGGTATCATCTCTTGTTGGTTGAGATGTAAGGAATGCACCCTTCTGTATTGGGAACAGATGCACTCAATGTATGAGATGGTCTTCAGAACTCACCTGGTTAGCCAGTCCATGAAGTGGTCCTGCAAGACCGTTCATACCAGCTGCAAACGAGAGGTAAGGATCTGAGAGAGCACTGCCAACTAGATGAACTGTGTGGGCACTGACATTGCCTCCTTCATGGTCACTACAAATCAAAACATGTGAAAACAATCATTGATTGTAATGATGACGATGATGGAGTTGATGATGACCACGATAAGGGTACCGATGATGATGATGATGAAGGTGATTCTGATTCTGATGGTGATTTTGATGACTGACGACGATATTTCATATGCAGTAAATGACAGGAAAGGATCTGAGACCACTACTGACCATTAACTGTGTGAGCACTACAAATGAGAACAGAAGCCGAACTGTGATATTAAACACTGATGGTTCCACGAAAATGGCCATTGTATACAATTCGTGAAAGTTGCACAAAAAAACTTTGTGATATCTTGATTGGTTCTACGAAAGATGCTCTGTCAACAATGGCTCCACTGTGGATCTCATGCACTCAATCCCTAACTTCAACCGAAGATTCACGGCACATCTGTGTGCAGTCCCATATACCCATTTCTGTGTGCGGTGCATGTGCTTTTGAGCGAGTTTGGGTTGATTTCTTATCATTTTGATGATTCCAAAACCTCACAGTATACACACATTCTTATGTAGACATGATTAACCTTTCCCAATTGCTTTGAGACAGTTTCTTTCACAATGCAGTCACATGACCAGAACTTAAATTCATTTTTAAGCCTGGAGCAAATGTCCCTGGAGAAATTGTTAGGTCAACATACGCTTCAGTAGAAAGACAAATCATATTATCACAAACACTGTAGACGTGGGGGAAAGTTTCCTTACCTGTGAATTGTGAGGTAGAGTCTCATAAGCTCTGAGAACATGGGATCGTCATAGCCAAGCATCTGAGCAAAGTTACCCGACCAGTCTAGATCCATGTTGATAGGACACACCTTGGAATCTCTATACAGGTTACGGTAGATGATAGCAGCGACTGTAGGAAGCTTGGCGATCAGGTTCATTGAATCTTCATAGGTGTACTGCAATCAACAATAAAAAAAAAAGAAGTGAACTATAGCAATTTTAAACATTTCTGAAATGCTATCTGCCTTGAAAGGCAAGTAAAAGCAAACAAAAAGTACTTTCTGTCAAACCTGTCTCAATGGCCATCTTTCTATTAAGGGCAGTTGTCTCTAGTATTGTCTCCCTGCAGGATGAAATGTGTGCTGTACAACCTCTCTACAGGGGCCACCTTAACCCTAAAAAGGCCGGATATTTTTTTTGGGGGGGAATCCACCCCCCTGATATCTCGACCGTCGAGTGCGCGTTTGCACCGAAAATCGGCACGCACGTCGTCCACAACGTAAACCGTATAGTTAAATGCTCCGGGAAATGTTCACATTAATTATGCAAATTTATGCATGAAATCAAAATTTTGCTCTAAATCATTAAATAAAGCTCAAAATATGCTAATTTTTAGTCTAGACACTCTTTCCAGTATTCTTAGCAAATATACTTGAAAAAAAATTCGGTATCAAAATTGATTTCTTATGTATTTTATTGTTTTTAAAATTTCTTATATATTTCCTTGTTTCTTTTACCTTTCGTTTATTTTTTTTTTGATGAAATTTGTCAGGGACACTTTCGCGAACACAAAAAGCCTAAAATAAATTAATTTCAATCAGCAAATATAAAAATATTCATAGATTTCTAAATTTTGGCCGAAAACACATTTTGTATTGAAATTACACATGAAATCACGTTTTTGAGCAATTTTCGGTCTGACGTGCAAGTACGAAATGTTGCGTAACTTCGGAACCGCACGCCCGGACATCGCGAATTTGGTCTCAAAAGATGCGTGAGATTCGAAAGAAAAAAGTCATGAAACGCTGCGGCGACTCCTTTGCGCGTTGGATTCCACCCCCCCTGCCCTTTTAGGGTTAATAGACAGATTTCACTCTATTATCGTGACTTCATATTAATATATCAATATTACAAGCTCAAAGCACAATACAGAGAATATAATCTTGGATCATGTAATAATAATAATTGTAATACAGTTAACCTTACACAACTCAAAGCCACATAAGTCAAACTTTCCTGAAGTCGAATCATGTTTTTTTAAAAACCAAACTATGCAAAAACATGTGTTATTTATATTTCTAAGTCAAACCAGTTTTCGTGGTCCCAACAGATTCAAATCATGCAAAGTCAACTGTATTCTGTTCTTATATAGTGCTTATCACATTATGATATAACATCCAATGCACTTCAAACGTGCTTGGAAGTACCCAGGCTTAGTTCAGGCAACCATTATAGAGCAAAGTGCATTTCAAGGAATAATCCCATTAGGTACCCAAGTAGCTCACCTGGGCCCCGTTGCATAAAACTTTTTTTTCAAATCAGTCTTTATTCAATATTTCTCCATAAACAATATACACAAATGCAAAATGTAAATGATACATAAAACTTTATAATATACAAAGAAAATGTAGAATTCAAATGAGTTGGATATGCCTCTCTCCATCAAGATTTAAAATAAACTTAACTTGTTGCATATTCATGGTTTCTTCTATCTCGTATTGATATTCCAATTTCTTTTTAAATGAAGAAAATGATAAATGATATTTATATTTTGCATACAAAATAACAAAATTGATTGCAGAGTAATTAATAAAACTTACCAATGATGGTAACTTTGCCATCAATGGTAACTCCCATGGAAACCTTGATTTGATTTTGATTGGCTGTTGGGTGATGTTACCACGGTAGTTACCATTGATAGCAGAGTTGCCATTAATAGTAAGTTTTATTCAACGGGGCCCGGGTAGAGTGTGGCAAATAATAATAGATTAATGTCTTGCCAAAGGAAATTAGTCCTTTGATAAAACTAAAACTACAATGAAACCTGTATATAAAGACCACTCAAGGGAGACAAGAAAAGTGGTCTGTATGAGCAGGTGGTCTATATGGACAGGTTCATTTGATACACATATCAATGGGAAATGCTGTTCAAGGGAAACAAAAATTTTGGTCTTTATAGACAGGTGGTCTTTCTATACAGGTGGTCACTAAAGCAGGTTTGACTGTAGTATATATACACAAACATACCTCCCAGTAGCTGGTCTTGTGTACACCCTGAGCGTAAGCCTCAGCAAACTTGCTTTCGCTGTTCATTGCTGAGATAGCAGCACTGAACTGAGACATAGGATGGAGTGAGGTGGGGAAATTATTCAACATCTGCACAACATGAGAAGGGACGGCTGCTCTCTCGTTCCACTCCTTGGAGATGGCTTTCACCTGTATTGAGAGAAATGGAAATATGCACTGACAGTTAACTGTATAATAAAAGAGAAAGTTGAGTTTAAAGGCGGTCAGTCGGCGGTGCCCGTGTAGTCCAGGCGAAGGCGAGTTCGGAGATTTCCGTATTCGTACACATCACAGCGATCTACGCGGATTTTCGCCGAGGAGAAGGACATTTCGCTGATCCTCAATATACTTTCGACTAGACATAGTTTCGTATGCACACAAACTATTTTTGCAGCATCACCATCCATTGAAAATGCCACCTGACCGCCTTTAACCCTTTCAAGACTCGATGGTTTGGCTCAATAAATTTTTATTCAGAGCTCTAAAAAATATACCAGAAAAGATTTCTGCACACACTATGTCCATTTTTGTTGCATGACCATATTGCATTTGATGCCAGGAATTTAAAAACAAGAATAAGCTTTAAAATCCTTATAAATTGGCAACACACTGAGAGGTTCAAAATCATTGTTTAATCAAAATTTTGTCCCCACTTGTCAACAAAATTCCTTACCATGTACATGCATATTTTTTTCAAAGACATTACACCTTAATATTAGAACTATGTAGCACTAAAAGAGAAATATTATTGTTGCCAATTTGAAGAATGAAATGTGATCAATTTAGCTCTTAAATAATTCCAGTCCTGAAAGGGTTAAAGTGAAAAATAATCTGTGAGATTTCTCATTCTCTACTCCTATACAAAGGAATATCAAAGTACCAATGTCACATGAAGAGGATTGCTCTAAATTATAATAGGTCAAGACGTTCCACTAGTCCCATACACCCCAATCTATGTGAAGTGCTTTTCATTGTACGTACTTTTGAGCAAGACTGAGTCAATTTGTAACGATTTTTGAGCATTGAGAATCCCTTGGAATGGATATGTGCACATCATAAATGTTGTTCTTACATGTATTATCATTATTTTGATCACTATCAACTATAAATCTTTTGCAAAATAAAATCCTTCATTCAATATACAAGCACCACAGGGCCTTATTGAAGACCACCACTATTGGTGATAATGAGTCACCCTGTCTAAATATCAGAAGTGAATAAATAATAAACTAGACTTGAATTCGTCACGAAGACGAATTAGGTGGTCTGTCCTTAAATTTGCACGATCATGATTGTAATCAGGATGATCATATTAATGGGGAAATACTAAACAGAAGACAGGATGTCAAGAATGCCATGAATGGAGATGCTTCCTGAGGACAGGAATGTAGCAAAATGTGTATCGGTCATTGTAAAATGATTATGGTGATGATAACGGTGATTATGATGATTATAATGACATAATGATGATGGCGATGATATAATAGTAGCGATGATGATCATGATGGTGATGATAATAATGATGGTGATACAGGATACTTGGGAGATTAACACCATAGCTCTAATACAGGACAGGAAATCACAATTTGCCATAGGGTTGTACATAAACTACTGCACACTACTTTCTAATAGACATAATACGGAAAATAAGGCAGTTTATTACATGATTAGTGATTTTTTATGTTACAATAGTCGAAGAGGATGGTAAAATGACAGGCAAAAAGAAGCAAAAAAAAAAAAAAAATCGGCCCCGGGATCGA
This sequence comes from Heliocidaris erythrogramma, assembly GCA_025617745.1. Taxonomy (NCBI): domain Eukaryota; kingdom Metazoa; phylum Echinodermata; class Echinoidea; order Camarodonta; family Echinometridae; genus Heliocidaris; species Heliocidaris erythrogramma. The sequence goes on along the minus strand of CM046870.1, from coordinate 40,066,153 downwards.
ACCAGGTACCTTGACCATGGTAGTCATGTGCTTTACCGATAGACCAAAATAATTCCCATAGAGATAACACGTAAACGAAAAACGGGATTCTCAAATCCCATTTTGTACTGAAAAATTGGGCATGATCCCGACATCTGATTAACAATTGGAGGGCTTACTAATAAAAGCTTATAGTCTCAGCTACAACATATTAAAATCTGGAAGTAAATAGACCAATAATAACTGAGATACTGCTCAGAGAACGATGTCATGTAGATTCGTGATTCGAAAAAAAATCATCTTCCATAGACATAACACGCAAATAGGGAAAAATCTGACATGTCGTCTTTAATTGAAGATTTCAGTGTGATAACGTCATCAAAATGAAAAATGATGGTAACTGATCTTGTAGAGAATTGTCTCAGCTATAACATATCAAAATTTGGAAGAAAATCGATCACGTATTACTGAAATATTATCAAAAGAATACAAAAATGATGACATAATTTTTTCAAAATCACTTTTTTGAGTTCATATGCAAATATGATGACGTTAGAACATGAGATCGGCAAAAATTCTACATGAATTCATATCTACAACTCACAGGCTTTCAGAATATGTAAAGAAATTGGGGGGTTTCCGCCCCTTCTGAGGAGCTATGGCGAATTCTAGATGGGCATGTTTTTACCACTTTTTACATTAGAGTGCCCATTGACGTGCGCAAGAATTTGAAAGTTTGATGCGCGCGTACGACATTATGGAAGGTCGAAAATGACTGTAAATAGTTGGAAATTGTCAAGAATAGTATCAGGAAGATGAAACATGCGAAAAAATGGCGTTTTTACGTTCTCTACGCGCTGTGCGCGCGCATAACGCGCGCGCGGACGCGCACGGACAGGAAATTTTAAAATGCGTAAAATGTCCTGAACAATACTCTAATTTGATTAAAAAGTGATTTTGAGCATTTTTAAATTTTGACGCGCGCGTACGTGCGCGTCATGATGTGCGCGCAAATTTTGATGACATTTTATGTTGACCCTTGACCTGAAGTTAATGTATGTCAAATATGGTTCATTTTTGATGACTCGTTATGAAGATATGATTGATAATGTGATATCACAAAATGGCGCCTGGATGACGTCACGATGACCTGATGACCTTGAAAAAGATAGGGGAACTTGATCTGATATGGTCTGATAATTGACAAAAATTTGAAGAAAATTGATCGAGTTGATTTTGAGAAATTGTGTTCACAAGAAAGTGGTGGAAAAATAAAAATAAATAAATAAATAAATAATAAAGAAAATTCTGACGAAATTAAGAGGTGGTCTGTCGACTACGACAGACCACCTAATAAATAAATCAATTCAACATACCTGAGCATCTGTTGGGATATCTCCTGTTACCAGGAGCCAGAAGAGACCCTCAGGGAGAGGCTCCTCACCATTTGGAGCCTTAGGGAGCAGCTGCTGACACTCGGGGATGCTGTAACCACGGAAACGGATGCCTTCATCTGGATCGAGCACGGAGGTCTCTGTCACAAGACCCTTCATGCCACGCATACCTCCATAAAGCTGAAATACACAGACAAAAAAAAGTATGCATACGTCATAAAAGAGGTCCAACTGTAATATGTTTAAATCAGATTTTAACCCACAACATAGGAACTGTTAATAAAAAATGGAAATCTTCATGGTATTTTCACTTTCTAAAATAGCTATAAATGTACAAAAACATAATGAGAAATAACAGATTTAAAGAACATAGTGACAGATATCTAATGCTGCTTATGACTACCCACTTAAAAGTTATTGAAGAATCTTAACCCTTTCATTGGCATTTTTTGTCCTACGTGTTCAAAATCCTGTGGTAATTTTCACAACTATAAACAAAGCAATAAAATTGTTATTGGTTATTACTTCTAACAGCTGGTAAACATTTACTAAACTTTACAGCACTAGTACTTACCATATCAACCTGGATCTCGCCAATGACCTTTGCACCACATTCTTTGCGGAATTCTTTGATTTCTGCTTGCTTCTCTGGAATCTGGTTGGCTAAAACATCTTTTAAATTCTGTTGAGAGAGAGAGAGAGAGAGAGAGAGAGAGTTAGGAAAAGTTAAAACAGAGTAAACAAATAGAAATATATTTCATCTTCCTTCTCCATAATGATTTCTTTCTAACAAAGCTTTACTACAATTTTAGCCACCCATAAAATTGATCGTTTATTCACTGCACATTAACACAAATCTGTACATGTGTGAATGGGCAAAAATTACCAGGTAAAAAAAAAACAAAAGATCAATAACTCGTTTCTGACCTAATAGCGTAAAGAGGAAAGACCAATTATTTTTGGATGACTGTCAATATTTAACCTTGATCCGACACTGCACACATATGACCTCACAGAGTTCAACCTCTTCTACATTCACCCTACCCTCGTAAAATGACTGTACAGGAACTCAAATGATCTGAATCTGACCCACATGTATAGGCAGGTCAATATCAAAGGCTATTCTAATAGACCGCTTCTGTAATGTATGCAAATTTATGCACTTACATTCTCTGAGCACTAGCCCCCTGTTCAGACGCTATTCAGTTTATACCGAAACTCGATAAAGAAACGACGTATAAAGAATCACCGATTAATGTGTATTATACGTGTTTATGCTTGTGTATTTATATATATTGATTATTGTTGATGTTATTTGTTTTATTGTTACCAAACAGGGCCTCATGGAAGACCACCAAATTGGTGATATGAGCCGCCCTGTATAAATATCAGAAATAAATAAATAAATAAATAAATCGTTTCGCTATACGTTGTATCGTTAGTCAGCGTTCAGACGCAAAATTTCATCGTATAGCTATACCGTTCTAGTATAGCTATACCGTTTTGGTATAGATTTTTAGCGTCTGAACACCCTGCTAGTGACGAGCTATTCCATGAACCGGCTTTTTATAAATGAGCCTCAATGCTTAGAATCCAGTTTGCATGTATACATTATTTGTTACTATGTCCGGCAAGCTTTCAGGTTGTCAAGAACAATCTTTGTTTGAAAGGTATGCAAATAATTTGCATACATTGTCATTACCGAAGCGGTAATGACAATGACGCAAGAGCAAATTCCTTAAAGTTTAAATGATTGACTCACTACAGATCTCAATGTTGAAATGATTCCAACTCTACATACATTGTATATGTACGTACCACAGGCGTAAATATGCTAGAATTTCTTTTCAACTGGGGGGATTACCATTCATGGAGAACAAAGCCACCCCCCCCCCCCCCCATGAAAAGAAGGAATGCATGGATCTCCGCCAATGATATGTACATAAAGATACAAAATTCAACTCAAATCAGTGATTGCAGGAGTTTTGCTTGCTTGCTTCCTACTTTGATACTTGAATAGGCATCACCTGTTTTTCATTTCATGACTCATGATCCTGTCCGTTTTCAGAAGTAATATTTTAAAAGACACGTTGTTTGCCCTGCTTTCAGACTGGAAATTTTTGTATGGAAATAGGATGTATGGATATAGGGGTAGAGGTGTCGTGGTCTAGTGGATACGTCACTGGACTGTGGATCACATGGTTCGCGGTTCGAGTCCAGCCACGGCACTAACGTCCTTTGGCAAGACATGAAGAGACTAATTTACATTGCCACTCTTACCCAGGAGATAATGGATACCTGTAAGGATTGCCAAAAGTCATTGTAACTGTTTTTGCCATTGCCCTACATTCATGCATGTGAATGGTGCAAAATGGTAGGAATGCTCCCTAAGGAGTGGAGATGGTGCACACTTTGTGTGCAGGCTTGAAATCCAATGACCAGGGATAATATTGAATAACATTTAAAAGTGCATTGAAGTATTCACATAATGCACTATATAAATGTAATGTGTCTGAATGCTCTTTTGTACAAAATGTATCTCATACGTCATTATATCGAAATGATGGTACATGAGCATCGTTTCGAACAACGATCCTACATGTACATGTATATTATTCATATGACGTACACTGTATATTTGTCTCTGAATGCTCTCATATCCATGTCGTATACATGTAAGTAGCATGAACTGTCAGATGAATCCAACACAAAATATACACAATGCGCAAAGCCTGCGCAAAGCCTTTGCGCAAAGTGCGTAATGTGCAAGGGAGAGACTCGTACATATTCATGAGCTTCCCGTGAAACCTGACGGTGCGGGAGGTCTGGAAGCTGCCACATAATTATCGTATTGTTGTGTCTGCTCTCACATAAATGCGTTGTATAAATATCCATACGTCATATGAATATCAGATAACATGGTGTGTCTGAAAGGGCTGATAAAGATGGCGTTGTGATCCCAAGTGACTCAAGTGAGTATCAAAGATGAATCACACTGAAACAATAACTCATCTACAATGAAGTACTAGCAAGGAGTTAGTACATACATGTACTAACAAAGCACTGAAATAGAAAATGAACTATAGTCTGTAGCCTTATTCTAGTCTACATTCAAAAACATGCAATCTAGGTAAGAAAAAGATTTAGAAAAATAACATATGCAGTAGTTGTAAAAGATACATTTTTTTGGTTAATTATCTAAGTTACATTTTTCATCACAGTGATTTTTATGTCTTTTTGTGTTTTTATATTTTTCATTTTTTTTAATCAGAGTTCTTTTAAATATTTCCAGAGATCTTTTGGATCTTCTACGAGTGTAATAGCTAACCACTCCCATGTTTTGATTTATTTTATTATTTATCTTTTGCTATAATTTAGATGCAGCTGGGAACTCCAGACTTGAAATGAACTAATCATGGTATGAGCTGATCGCATGTGTACCACACTAGACACACTAACTAGTGCACAGCATGACAGCCTTCAAAGTAAAGATCAACAAGCTCCTGTCAACATGTGTTGTATACCAGGTAATATAGAATGTCAACAAAAAAAAAATGAAAGAAAACTTGCAGGGCAGGTATATAGCTATGAAAAACAATGTGGTCTGAAATATGGAAATAAATGTGAAAGATGTGTATCAGAAGACACTATCATCTATCTTTATTATTCATGAATGAGCTTGATTGTAAATATACGATACATGTACATGTATACATTACTATAAATATTAAAGATTTCAGTGTGTAATATTTCAAGTACAGTGTACATGTAATTTGTAAAATGATACCAAGTAACCCAAGTTATTTATCCTCCTAAAGTGTACATGTAGTCCCCTACGTGTGCATTGATTGCAAACTTGTACCATAGAATTGGAGGCTGAACTCTCAATAATGCAATTTTCATTAACATACTTCATGTCTTTTATAATGCAGATATAGACAGTGGGAGGGTCACAGACAGAACAAAGCATGCATACATGTAGTAATTCAGTAGGCAGGACTCCATGTTACAAAAATATCAAATATGACCCTGGGCTTACTGCTCCAACGATCACTTATCATCCATACATCATAACCCTGCTATTGAATATCCTGGTGTTAAGGCTATGGCATTTTAATGGCATTCAAGCAGTGAATAATTGCCCTCATAAATAAAAACCACACAATACTTTAAAGACATCATTCTGGAATACAGGTACCGCAATCTCACAAACAGTGCACAAATATTGCATTAGAAAGAAACCCAGAATATCTTATTTCTTAATTAAACCACATGATACACGAACATGGATCCATAGAGCTAATCATGTATACTTATCATGTTCCACTATATATTGAGTAAATATCACTTGAAATATGGACTCACTTTTTGATTGATGAATAATAGATTTGGTACTATAACTGTGGTATTGACAGTCTCTGACTAAAATACCTTGATCAACAATTCACACTGAAATAAATTTTCTTATTTGAATGTAATACCTACTATGCATGGGGGGTAATATGAGTTGATTTCCACTGTGTGTCTTAATTGGGATTAATTGTCAATTATCATTAATTAACTGGCTGCCTATTTTGTATGCTACGGATAAGAGGAGAGAGGTGAATATACAATGTAAACAAATCAGTGGAACCATAAACCCTCATCTCCATTAGACAGTTTACAAGTTAGTTATGCATACATAACTACACACGTGTCAAGTAGATGTACATGTGTGTACCTGCTAATTTGCGAAAGAACTGAGGACTCCTTTAAGAAGTTAAGTAAATATGAAAGAAAAGCACTACATTGTAGTTGTAACATATATTTCTCTAAAGCACACACACAATCACATGTGGCAAATCTAATTTATGAGTAGTATGTACATGTATAGGGATGTCCATGTAGGCCTACATGGTAAACACTTTACAATACATGATGTATTACACCATGTAGTATTAATGTAGTTTTTGAACAATTTAAAAAAAGTACAAGTAGGCATTCATTAGGCCTACACAGTAGACATGTTGGACTCCATACACATGTGCATTTAATTCCAGTCCATATAGCACTTAGAGACACATCAAGATCTGAATTTTTTGTGTGACTATCATAACATGCACATGACTGATTCCCTAACAATCATTATAACGTGCACATGACTGATTCCCTAACAATCAGCTGTGTTGACAAACACATGACTGCTCTCGCTTTGAAAATGGAGACAACATGAATGAAACGGTGATTGTATGGGCAGCAGACATGCGAAAATGAACATGCCTAACAACACATACAGAAGAAAGGATTACAGTACACAGCACATAGCACGTGTATTACATGTACCATTCCATGCCCTCATCTTAGAAACAAGAGGGCTCCATCACATTAATCTACCAGCACATCATTGAAAATGGAAATTGCACTCGGGTTACAGTGCAGAGCAACTGATTAGAAATGAAAATTGCACTCAGGTTACTCAGTATACATGAGGGTAAAATTCATCGTATGGAAAGCTTATTAGTTTAAAGCCGATTAACTAATCAGCTCTACTGCAAATTTTCTGTGTGATCATCAAACTATACGATGCAGCCTACAGCCTACAGATACAAAGTTTGTATAGAGGAGGCAAGAGATTTTGTGTGTGAATGGATATATACGTCTTTAACTGGGCGGAGCTAAGACCGGGCGCGCTGTGATTGACATGACCTGCTATCATTATGCGCAATGGCCCCACTGCGCATTTAATCAGCAGTGAATCTCTACCGATCGCACCAAAATTTTCTCTGTGTGAATGCTAACGTATAAACTTTAATGCTGATTGGTTTAAAGCTCTTTAAACTAATAAGCTTTAAATAGCTGAATTTTACTCCTGTGTGAAAGCGGGGATAGACTGATCACTGTATCAATTTAGAAGAGCCCTTATCCAAACATGATTGCTACATGTACTAAAAGAATTTTTGAATAAATTCATCAATAGGCCATTTTCAGAATACATTCAAATTTATGCATGCTTTCACACTGATGTCGACTATTACACTGCCCCGTTAGGAGTTATTGCATTTCAATTTCTCTTGTAATAATTTACTCTTTTGGGGGGCACCCTAGCCTTTTGAAAATAATTTTACATTATTTGTATCATGGTTAAACTAATAAATAAATTCAAGAACAGAGATGACATGCTGGTGTCGGTCTTAATGTATAAGTCCAAGTACAGTTAATTAAACCCCAAACTTTTTGTCAGGTTTCTTTGATTTTAGCTGATAAATGGCCAGATACTAACAATTCCAAGGTGTGGTCAGGTTTGTACCTGTACCTCATGAAGGGGAAAATTGAATAAATGAGAGGTGAGGTCAGAGAAACTTCAACATCTATACTTCCTCTGACCTCAAACATACTGGAGAGGGAAACTTTCACTAGTCATTTTTTCCTTCATATTTACTTTTTAAAAATTAAAAATGTTATTGATGCAGTAGCGGCAGGAAGAGACAACATATTTACCGTTACTTCTGATGCATTTCTGACCCCAGCTCCAAATGCAGGAAGGACATTCTGTGAAAAAAGAGGAGAAATGTATTGTAATCATCAAACCTGATCAACCAACTACAATAGACGTATTTGGGAACATTTGACTGTTTCATTTTCAAGTATCTTTAAATGACTTGCTCTGTTATCTTCTGTACAATTTTCAAAGTGTCTAGGTCAGAAGTTGAAGATCTTCCTTTTAAAGGAAAATGAAACCCTAAACTTGTATGCAATTTAACAGAAGCAGAAAAATCTTAGAAGCATATCACGGAAAGTTTGACGAAAAACGGATCAAGAATAAAACAGTTATGAAGATTTTAAAAACCAAAAATTGCTAAATGAAATTGGCAACATACTCATTATGTGCTCTCTCTTTATAGGTAATAAATAAGAGAATTATCAGATTTTCAGCTTTTAAACTAAGAAAATTGAATTATGAACATTGTGCTTGCAATATATTGAGGAATAAATTTATGAACACCATCTATAAATATAATACAGATATCAAATTTTCTAAGATATATTCAAGGAAAGTGCATTTTTACAATATTATTTGTTTAACTATAAGGCATGATAACTCTGGATATGTGTATTAAAGATCACATTGCAAGAAAATTCCATCAAAATAAATATTGGCTTAATACTTATTATTGCATAGATGGCATAAATTATACAAGGTTATATCCAAATTCAACGCTTGGAAACATTTGAATTAATGATTATTATCAATTATAAACAGTAAAATACAGCCCCCGATATAGCAGCTGAAGAGCTCCTTGAACGCTGCTGAGATGTGTGACGACACATGAAGGATCAGTCCTGTCTAAGCAGACGATGTCCCATAACATCTTACACATTTTTCAGTGCCTGTTTTGTCATCTCCTCTTCACTTATTTCTCTTACTTGACTAGCGTCAGTCTTAATGTTAGTCTGTTGCCTCACTCTTAACTTCGTGTATGGTATTATTTTGATGAAAAATGCAGCGTTAAAAAAATAAAAGAATCAGTCACTTGTAAACAAAATAAGACGCCATTGTATTTTCAGCTGCTTGCACCGGGGCATGTTCGGCGTTTCAAGAGGGAACGAATACAATCTGTGATATTATTCGGAGGGCTTTTCAATTTGAAAGTGGGGTTTATTTCATTGATCATTGACCCTTCTGTGTATTTACTATCAAACGGTTTTAGTTATCAGAATCAGTTCACTTTCCCTTTTAGAATGGTGTGAAATAAGGTCATGTTAAATATACCAAACTCTTTATAATTTGATAAATAATTGCATTGCAATTACGTTCATTCATTATAGGACGTCGTCTGCTTAAGCAGGATCGATCCCTTGTGTGACGACATCAAAACATCGCTATATTTCTGGCGAATCCTCGGATATTCCAGATGCTTAGAAGAGCTTTTATTTATGTTGTTTTCATAATCATCAGATACGCAGTTGACATAAAACTTATACGATTGCCATCTGTAAGCTTCCCAGTTTCTAGTGATACATTAATTGCCATATTTGTGATTTTCTTGCAATGTGATCTTTAAACTATTACTTGATTTAAAAAGACATTATCATGGACTGCTTTTTATGGTCTCCATTGCGTTAGTAGATGCCAGGAACCCCACTTACAGGGGTTCAAAATAGCAAAAAAAAAAAAAAAATCGGCTCGCGGCACGTGGATATTGCCGCTTTTGCGGCTTGTGGACGATGCTCTGCATCGTCGTTGGGTCACCCCCCCCCCTTGGAAAAAAGCTAGATCTGCCCCTGAATAAGAAATAAGAAAGTTATGAATTTTTAAAGTTGTAATCTGTATGAAACAAATTTATTCCTTCATCAAACACTATGAAATTTTCTGTAACATCAGATCTAGATCTACTGAGCAAATGAGAAAAGAGCTCACAAGATACGTCATGGAGTTGCCGATTTGTGTTTTATCGATTCCAACTAATACAACTTCAAAAATTCATAACTTTCTTATTTCTTATCTGATTTTGCTCAAACTTTCACAATCTGTTTTTCTCATTTTAAAATTCTCATTCATTTTTAGGTCACAATCTTACTAGGTGCGCAGACAAGCACAAGGTACGATAATACGCCAGCGGCGGTCTGTACCAGACTGGAAGAAGAAGACATGGGCTCCGATCCCCATCATACTAGGCCTATTTGTGATAGGGTCTAATAAAAAATGAATTATTTTGGACGAATATTGGATCACCCTTAATTAAGCAAGGCTTTAGTTTAGTTTAACTTAAACTTAACCCTGGCCTTAGCATGCTTACCTGACTGCCTGAACATGCCAAAGTTCTGCAAGAATGACTGGATTTATCATGTTATCTAAGTTATCATGGTTATGTTAATTTGAAAAAGCCAAGACTTTTTAATGGCTTTGTTATATATGTGTTCACAAGATTGATCCATTATGATTAATAAATTATGATTAATAACAACATCCTTTCACAAATCAAATCACTTCGCAGATAATCATTATTGCATTAGGTTTGCGCTGCTCGCTGGCTAATTGCCGAAATCGCGTCGGCAATCCTGACCGAGAAAAGTATTTCTGACCGTGCAACTGAGCCGGTGATTTGATTGATGCGACGAAATATAACTTGAAACCATGGAAAATATGAGATTAAATAATATACCTTGGCTTGCAAAAGAAGTCGTCTGGATGCTATATTGACGAGCGACATGATTTTAAATGGATCTCGACGGCAATTTGCAGAATTTTTAAAAAGAGGACTTGACTCTGAGTCCGATCACCCCACACCAGTTTCTTCGAGCAGCAGCGTACCGGTACCGGAAGCTTCGGGCTTTCGTCAGGTCAACTTGGGTCATGTGCGGGATCGACTAGACTGGATCGCACTCATTTCAGTGAATGCATGCGACTGTACAATATTTTCCATCATATCGATGGGACTTGAGGGATGGCTCTAGATCATATAGGATCTGTTACCAACCTGGGGCCGTATTCTGAAAACGGTGTTATCTTTTGTGTTAAGGAAAACTGTGTTAATTGTCATAACAAATTGAAATTGTGCGCAATAAACACTCATCATTGGTGCTTGCGCAGATGTCTCTGTTAACTTTACGCGGGCATAGCCATCTTTGCGCAATCGTTAACCAATGACTTGTCTTGGTTTTGATTTGTTATGACAATTAACATCGTTTTACTAACACCAAAGATAACACGATTTTCAGAATACCGCCCCAGAAGTGAGCGCACAGCCCCAGCGCACAGTGAGATATCGCGATCGCCAAATATCCCCCTTTTTAGCCAATATAAACACGCCTGTATCAGTGCGGGTCGGTGGCGTTGAAAAAGATTGATAGTCTAGTATTCGCAGACCCTAATTTCAATAAAAATTGCTACCGTTTTATGTAGAAATATAGACCCCTTTATCATTTTCTGTGCATCAATGTGCACCCCTAATTCGATGAGTTATCTATCAAAGACCATTCCTGTGAAATTAAAAGAAATTTAAAGAAGATCTGAGTTAGCGGGGGCACTTAAACCGCCCCCATGTCGAATAATTGGGAAATTACGCCTCCTCAAAAGTGGCATATCGGAGAATATTTTTATCAGTTTGGGGGCTCCATAGACCCCTTTATCATTTTCTGTGCATCAATGTGCACCCCTAATTCGATCAGTTATCTATCAAAGACCATTCCTGTGAAATTAAAAGAAATTTAAAGAAGATCTGAGTTAGCGGGGGCACTTAAACCGCCCCCATGTCGAATAATTGGGAAATTACGCCTCCTCAAAAGTGGCATATCGGAGAATATTTTTATCAGTTTGGGGGCTCCATAGACCCCTTTATCATTTTCTGTGCATCAATGTGCACCCCTAATTCGATGAGTTATCTATCAAAGACCATTCCTGTGAAATTAAAAGAAATTTAAAGAAGATCTGAGTTAGCGGGGGCACTTAAACCGCCCCCATGTCGAATAATTGGGAAATTACGCCTCCTCAAAAGTGGCATATCGGAGAATATTTTTATCAGTTTGGGGGCTCCATAGACCCCTTTATCATTTTCTGTGCATCAATGTGCACCCCTAATTCGATGAGTTATCTATCAAAGACCATTCCTGTGAAATTAAAAGAAATTTAAAGAAGATCTGAGTTAGCGGGGGCACTTAAACCGCCCCCATGTCGAATAATTGGGAAATTACGCCTCCTCAAAAGTGGCATATCGGAGAATATTTTTATCAGTTTGGGGGCTCCATAGACCCCTTTATCATTTTCTGTGCATCAATGTGCACCCCTAATTCGATGAGTTATCTATCAAAGACCATTCCTGTGAAATTAAAAGAAATTTAAAGAAGATCTGAGTTAGCGGGGGCACTTAAACCGCCCCCATGTCGAATAATTGGGAAATTACGCCTCCTCAAAAGTGGCATATCGGAGAATATTTTTATCAGTTTGGGGGCTCCATAGACCCCTTTATCATTTTCTGTGCATCAATGTGCACCCCTAATTCGATGAGTTATCTATCAAAGACCATTCCTGTGAAATTAAAAGAAATTTAAAGAAGATCTGAGTTAGCGGGGGCACTTAAACCGCCCCCATGTCGAATAATTGGGAAATTACGCCTCCTCAAAAGTGGCATATCGGAGAATATTTTTATCAGTTTGGGGCTCCATAGACCCCTTTATCATTTTCTGTGCATCAATGTGCACCCCTAATTCGATGAGTTATCTATCAAAGACCATTCCTGTGAAATTAAAAAAATTTAAAGAAGATCTGAGTTAGCGGGGGCACTTAAACCGCCCCCATGTCGAATAATTGGGAAATTACGCCTCCTCAAAAGTGGCATATCGGAGAATATTTTTATCAGTTTGGGGCTCCATAGACCCCTTTATCATTTTCTGTGCATCAATGTGCACCCCTAATTCGATGAGTTATCTATCAAAGACCATTCCTGTGAAATTAAAAGAAATTTAAAGAAGATCTGAGTTAGCGGGGGCACTTAAACCGCCCCCATGTCGAATAATTGGGAAATTACGCCTCCTCAAAAGTGGCATATCGGAGAATATTTTTATCAGTTTGGGGGCTCCATAGACCCCTTTATCATTTTCTGTGCATCAATGTGCACCCCTAATTCGATGAGTTATCTATCAAAGACCATTCCTGTGAAATTAAAAGAAATTTAAAGAGGATCTGAGTTAGCGGGGGCACTTAAACCGCCCCCATGTCGAATAATTGGGAAATTACGCCTCCTCAAAAGTGGCATATCGGAGAATATTTTTTATCAGTTTGGGGGCTCCATAGACCCCCTTATCATTTTCTGTGCATCAATGTGCACCCCTAATTCGATCAGTTATCTATCAAAGACCATTCCTGTGAAATTAAAAGAAATTTAAAGAAGATCTGAGTTAGCGGGGGCATTTAAACCGCCCCCATGTCGAATAATTGGGAAATTCCGCCTCCTCAAAAGTGGCATATCGGAGAATATTTTTATCAGTTTGGGGGCTCCATAGACCCCTTTATCATTTTCTGTGCATCAATGTGCACCCCTAATTCGATGAGTTATCTATCAAAGACCATTCCTGTGAAATTAAAATTATGGACATGATAGAACAGGGGTAGTTGTCCCACTCTGCGCGTGCCCCACAACAGCCCCCCTAAAATGAAATCCTGGCTACGCGGTTGGATCCTTCACGTCTGCCCCCTCCCCCTATTGAAAAATCCTGGCTACGCCCCTGTGCCCCACCCCACCGAATCAGTCCGACCACGTTGAGCCATTCGGCCCACCTTGCCTCGGTAAAAGCACACATTACTGATTATTTTCGTAAAAGTAATTCATAAATGACATAGCCTGGTTGGGGGGGGGGGTGCTGTAGTTGGTGTTGCCATCAGGTGCTGTTCTATCATGTCCATAATCATGAGAAAGAGCAAGATAGCTCAGTGGTCGAGCAGTGGCTTTGTAATGGAACGGCCCGGGTTCGAAACCAGGATACACTCGTGTCCTTTGGTAAGGCATTAACCCCAAGTCCCTCGGAGAGGACTTAAAGTCGTTGGTCCTATAGTTGTTTACATACAAGCAGTATGCTTTATAGTATACCATTGGCACTGATGGAATAATGTCAGGTTGATGGTGAAGTTTAAAGAAAAGTTATACATTATATTGTTTTATAATTTATATATTTCAATGTCTAATTTCCGAGGAAATGTTTTTGCTGGAAATGAGAATAAATTGGATTGAATTGAATTTAGTTCAAAGCAAATCCATGATACACAGCCCTTATTATAGGGGGCCCTGGCGAGCAGGGTCCGCTTGAACAAAACAAAAAGAAAGCAAAACAAAAAAGGGGTCCAATTATTGTCTTATTTCTCTTCCTTTTCTTCTCCCCCGTCTTTTTCTCTTTTCTCCTCTTTCTCACCCCATCTAATTTGCGGGGCACGTGCCCCATATCCCCTCGTAGTTAGTACTAGTTACGCCCCTGTTTTTGTTTTGTTTTTCAATATTTTGCCCCAGTATAATTTATGTTAAAGCATATAAAGTCGCATTTTCAAATGTTCTATATACATTTGAAAGAAATATCAACTTTCGATGGCCTTCCTAAATTCCTTGATTATTTCTCACTTGTTCCTTCAGTGCTGTGCCCCCATTTGAGAAAGAATTGAGAAAAGGGACTTTTATCAATGTTCAGTATTTGGAACTTGGCCTGGATTGCAGTGGTTATTTGCGAATTTCCCTCAGTACATTGAATAAGAAATGACGTTTTGCAGATTAAGTGCCCCCCCCCCCCCACAAAAAAATCGCTTTGCTCCCTAGCTTGTACAATTCCAATGACTTGAAGGGGGATATAATGCCTACGAAGGGCTGCAGCCCCTTGAGGATTTTGAGAAGGGCAATATTGGCTCGACTACCACCTCATCACGGGCAGCGAGGTGCTCCAATATCCTCATATTTAGATAGTTTAATACTGGAATACATGTAATTTTGTCGAAATGTCGAAATTTTTCGTCTCTCGCTTCGCTCGCTCATACATAGAAAAGGGAAACATGAAATTGGGGAAAAACTACAGCCCCTCCCAAAATTATGCATTTACGCCTATGGGGAGGTCGAAAACGCGTTTTGCCCCGCACCTTTTTGTTGGGGGCGACATCGCCCCCCCCCCCACTTCCGGCGCCTGTGAACGCATCCTATAGATCTCAGTTAGGTTTAAATGACGTCACAGATTTTGGCAGGTTTCTTCGCAAGAACCGCACCCTTCTGGAGAAAACTAGAAGAGAAATATAAAACAAAATCATACAAAATGATAAAGGAAGAAAATAGAAAATAAAAGCATATGGAAACATAAAAGAAGGAGAGAGAAGAAGATGCTAGAATAAGAAAGATAGCACAGAGAAGATGATAAAAGGAAGAAAGGAAGATTAAGAGATAGAGGAAAGAGCAAACGCGAAGATAAAAAGAAAATAATGGAGAAATACACGGGGTAGGGTATAAAAGATGAAAGAGATGATATAGTAGGAAAAAATAAAGGAAAACATAAGGAGAGAAAAAATACAAAATGATGGAAGGATAAAACAAAGAATAACATTTATAAGGGAAAGACAGCAATAGAAGATAAGAAAGGGAGCAAAGAACAATATATGGAAAAACAGAAAGAGAAAATCTAAGAACGATCAAAATGCAGAAAGAAAAGAACAAAGAAAGATCAAAACAAAAAAGGGCATGAGAGAAGACAACAAGAGAAGATGAAGAAAGATCAAAACAAAGAATAACATGAGAAAGGACAGAAAGTGAGGATGAAAGAAAGCCCAAAACAAAGAATAACATAAGCAAAGAAGGAAAGGAAGAAGAAAATAAAGAGAGTCGAAAGGAAGGTTAGAAGTAAAGAAGAAGGGGAAAAAATAAAGGAAAGATAAAGATAAAATGATACTGAAACAAATAATAACATGAGAAAAGAAAGGGAAAACAAATGCAGAAAGATAAAGCAAAATTAAGTTTAGGACAGAAGAAAAGATAAAAGGATGAAAATATGAACGAACATAAGGAAGAGATGTCCTGGGGGTAGTTGACCTAAGGGGGTAGTTGTCCAGGGGTAGTTGTCCGGATACGATATATACATGTATACCCTGCACTTTTTTCAAGGGGAGGGGTCATCCCTATAGCTAGAAGGTCCGATAGTTAGCGGGTCCGATAGACCGACGATAGACCGGGTAAAATATAGTGGATGAAATGATAAGTGGGTAAAAAATAAGTGGTTAAAATAAGTGGGGGCGTTCCAAAGAAAAAGCAAAAAAGGAAGAGGTTGAAAATGAAAGAAGAAAAGAAAAGAAAGGAAAAGAAGAGAAAATGAAAAGAAGAAATCAGAAAGGAAAGAGAAGAACACAAAACTTAAAAACTTCGCTCACTAGCATTAATCTACCAATGCCCATTATATTTTCATTATTGATATTAGTTATTAATATAATCACCATATTTATGCATATAAATCAATGCCTATGGAAGTTATTTGGTTTGCATCTTGAATCTCTAGCTAATGTTATGCTATTTTCTACTCAAAGAATGTTAGCAACATAACTGAAAGGAATCGAGCGGCATGCAAGTTGATCTAAAGGGGCTAAAGAGATGAATTTTCAGAAATAATGGCCTGTGACCAATAGTCTCTTCCCAATATGAGAACGGAAGATGCGGATAATATGTTACACAGATTATGAGAACGGAATAACAATACGCTATAGAACCTATTCTCAGGATACAAAATTCTTCTTTTCCCCCTGTCTCTCCCATTCGTTCGCTTTGCTCGCTCATACAATCAAGAAACTAGGCCTAGATTGTTTCTTGCAGCAAGCACCTCTTACGTCCGGCAGCAACAAGAAGCCCGAATATCATAATATTCGGGCAGTGAGGTATCCGAATATTCTCGAATTGCCCCCCCCCCCCCCAAAAAAAAAAAAAAAAAAAAAAAATGGTATAATTTACCCGACAGAGTCCACAGACTAAAATTTGACATAAGGTAGTAGTATGGGTGTAGCCGGTGAACACTCAAAAAGTATAAAAGGTGACATCATAGCTGGTAGGAAAATATCACCTGACAACCCTCCAAAAAAAATGGAAACGCCCCCTTCCCAAGAAGGTGGTAGCGCCTAATTGAAACAATTTCATTTTATCGGTCAGAATCTTTTGTTGTCAGAACCTTATCTTTTGTTACTTTTAATGAAAATTCAACTATAAAGTGTGCACTCCATAAGGGGACGCCCTTTCCTCAGCTTGCTCCACTAGAAAAAAATGCTTCGGGCATGGTGGGACTCGGGGCTTTAGTGTGCACCATATAATTAGATTTCCATGTTTCAAAAAAATGGTCAGCGTTCCCCATTGCCAATACATCGGTGTAGTGGCAAAATTAACCGGGGGCTGAGCTGCATGGGTGGACCACCCCCGCCCCACGGTGATGATGATGATGCTCTGATAAAAATACTTTTAACATGTTGAAAATGTATAAAACAAAACTTTAAAATAAGTTCTTTTTTTTGGGGGGGGGGGGGGTGGGCCGACAGACCTAGTGCATCGGTTTATTACAATACACATAGAAGAAGATAAGGCAACTTATTGTATCCACTTATTTTACCTTTTTTACGTTATTGTCGGTCTATCGGACCTTCTGACTATCGGACCCCGTTGGACGTTCGATCTATAGAACCTTCGGACTATCGGACCCTTTTGCCGATTCAGTCTATAGAACCGTCCGTCTATTGGACCCTCTCGTTCATTCGGTCTATCGAACCTTCTATCTATTGGGCGTCGGTCTATCGGACCCGCTGACTATCGGACCTTCTAGCTATAGGGCTGTAACCTTTCATAAATGACGGTTCTAGTATAGTAGAATTTATATTTTAAAATGCTATGGAAGCCCAGGAAGGGGAGGGGGAGGATGTGTGATATATTCCCCAAATAATTCAGGAGGGGGGGGGGGGGCTGTAGGATTGGCCTGTATCATCAACCCCCCCCCCCCCGCAATAATTCACCTTCAATAAATTACATGATCAAATAATATGATCAGGAGGAGGAGTATGACCGTGATGATTATTATTCATAGGACCACGATCGATCAACATGGTCATAATTTTTGTCATGATTTCTGTTAAGATTATCATTATGAAGATCGAAATAAAGATTTCAAAGAAAATAATGAAAATAAGCAAGATAGTAATTACCATGAAACCACATGCACTCAAATGCTCTGAAAGGTGATTTTAACTCAGGGAAGTTTGAAAGTCCCAACCGTGGGAGGGCATACTTCATTCCCACGTCAATGGCCATAAACAGGGGCACACTGTAAGAACGGTAGATGCCAATAAATTGTACGTTACTAAAATCACGTATTATGAAAATATTGCTACGAGGAATTGATATCCCAACCCAAAATTTAAAAAAAATATTAAAAAAATCTCGAGGCAATTTCTAAGCCCGTATCCGGACAACTACCCCCTACAACTAATCTCCAGGACAACTACACCCTACAACAATCCCACTTGAGAATTTGAACTTGAGATAAAGGCTAAGGATTAGGGTCTCCACAAGAGTTGAGAAACGTGAGAATCTGGATCTGCGTGTGTGTGGTGTGTGTGTGTGTGTGTGGGGGGGGGGGGTCTTCTCCTCCCACGTAGATATATGGACTAGACATCGTTTTTTAATTATGAAGGCATTGGCAAAGCAGCTTTGAAAGTGTGGGGAGCATTGATAAATATAGTTCAATTTAATTTTTTTTTTCTTAAATGCAGTACCGTTGGGTTGTCCTCCATCCATTTCCCTTTCTTATTTAATTTAAATGACGGCCCTCTTCTTTGATTATGAATAGCGACCCTCTTCTTCGATTATGAGTAGCGACACCTATGATTAACGACCCCGGTTTGGTATTATGAATAGCGACCCTCTATCTGTATTATGTATAGCGACCCTTATGACTTATTATGAGTAGCGGTCCTTATAAGTAATGACCATTTTCTTCAATTATGAATAGCAACCCTCTTCTCCGATTATGAATAGCAATCCTTATGAATAATAGTCCTTATGATTTTATGAATAGTGACCCCCTTTTCGATTTATGAATAGCGACCCTACAGGTATAGGAAATTACACGTTATGAATAGCGGTCCTTATGAGCCACTGGTCCTTATGACTAGCGGTCCTTATGACTAGCGAGGTTATTCCGCTTAAGAAAGTGCTAAAACATCAGAGCTTTCGCGGAGGAAGTGAGAATCCCCCCCCCCCACCTCCCTGCACCCACCCTTGTTACATAAGTGAAATGTTGCTTCCAAATAATTGAAAAGCAGTCCGGGCGTCGAAATATAACTCTCAATCTAAACAAATTTTTTTTGCTCCTAGCCGTTTATCCTTCTCTTAAATTTGCTAAAACGTCAGTGAACTCCCCCTCCCTGCACCCACCCCTGTTACATACAGTGCAGTATTGCGTCGTAAATAACTGAAACCCCTAGCTTAGCCACTATCTTCGCTCCTTCGCCGGTCATCACCCCCCCCCCCCCCCCCCAAACATGAACACGGATCGACACCCCTGGTTCTTTCCAATTTTTATTATTATACATGTCAATCACTTTGCGCTACAATCTGTCCGGAGTTGAGAGAAATTTATTCTTTTCTTTCTTTTTCTTTTCTTTTTTTTTTGAGGGGGGGGTGGAATGCAATTATGAGCTCGTAATATTATGTTGGTTTTCTTGATTTTTATTGTGTAAGATTAATTATGAGTTATTAAGCTCTAGGTCAACATGGACTCAGCTAGCAATATTTTAATCAATTTAGAGCATTCAATCTATCGAATCTTTTAAATGCACAATTATGAGAATAAATGTTTTAAAAATGCGGTGCTTGAATGTAAAGATACGTCTGTATGTATAAATAATTTGCACATTAGTAATATTTAGGTATTTTACCTAAACTTAAATTTTGCCACTTACGCACGCGATTTAAGTCTTAATAACGCAAACTTTCAATTTGATAGTATATGTTAAGTAAAAAATTTAAGTAAAATTAAATACAAAAGAAAATTTAAGCAATTTCCACTTGTATTAATTTCGTATTGTTACATCAAAGTAAGAAATTATATACGTATTACTCAAACAACTCATGCTTGTTTGTTTGTTTGTTTGTATATATTTCCGTATTAAAATTCAGCAGTATTTACAAAAATGCTGCTGTTCTTCCTTGGGGTCCCACAAGGTCCCATGGTGATTGTACTTATTTCCTTAAGTAAAGACTGATGTAGTGCGTAGTATAAGTATTAACATAATTCATGAATATTCATTAAGACCAAATTAAACTATTTTTAAAAATAGAATTAATCTCTTTTTGCGGTTGAATAAGAATACAAGTTTTAAAATAATTCATAATTGATTTGAGCAAAGTTAAGAAGATAAGACAATTTGTAATTGTCACTCGATTCAAAGCCAATCAAATATGATATTTCAGGAAAATTGTCAACCGTGTTTCTTTTCACGATGCTACTTCGGAGCCCTTTCAGCAGTTATCAAACTAAAACTGATGTAATAGTGTTTGTTGGTGATGGTGGTTAATAATTGATTAAATGCTTAATTGTGTGTCAATGAATGACCGGAGAATATAGCTTTACAATTCACCTATTGGTGACTAGTGAAATAAAATTTTGCCACTTACGAGTACATTTTTATTTTTCTCACGCTCGCTTTGCTCGCTCGCAAAATCTGGAACCCTACACAGTGGTAGTATATGTCCGGGCTTCATATTTGACCCACACCTGTCAAATAATCTGACAGTATATATATATATATATATATATATATACGCTAGTGCCCATACCCTTTGAGGGCCACGCCCCCTGACCCCGCCACCCGCCACCCCTAATCGGTCGCTTCGCTCAGAAAGGTCCATTTTTCCCATGCTGACCCCCCCCCCCCCCCACAAAAATCCTAGTTACGGGCCTGTAGTGTGCCAGTGACATCACATATGTACTCATAATCAAGTTGCCAATTTGTCTAGTGATTTTCGATCTCAAGCATTCATGGTTTGGTCCAGCTATGGGAGTATGCAATAAGAGAAGATAAATCGATAACGTGGGACAAATGTTCCAGTTCGAATTCACTTCCCCAATTGACCCCCCCCCCCCGTCTCTCTCTCTCTCTCTCTCTCCCACTCTGGCTCTCCCTCTCCGTCTTGTGTCTTCTTCTGCTTCTCGTTTTCCTTCAGCCTTTTCTTCAACTTTTTGTATTTCTTCAATCATAAAACTATAAGACATTATCCTTTCATTTCTTTTTTGTTTTGTTTTGTTTTCTTATTGCATTTCCTCCGTATCACTTTAATATGTCAAGTGATGCTTTTTGTCACTTCAATTTTTCCCTTGTATTTTTGTAATCGTTTGTAATCGAATAAGAAAATGACCAATGTAGTGTGTATGTCTCTCCCTTTCTATCCCTCTCTCTCTTTCTACCCCCTCTCTTTCTTTGTCTCTCTCGCGTCTGTAATGTATACATATTTATGCACACAATATTCTTTGAGCACCTGGTGACGAGCTATTCCATTAACCTGCTTTTTATTAATGAGCCTCAATGCTTGGAATCCAGTTTGCACACATTATTTCTTGCTATGTGCGGCAATCCTCCGGCAAGCTTTCAGGGGGCGGTTTAAGTGCCCTCGCTAACTCAGATCTTGTTTAAATTTCTTTTAATTTCACAGGAATGATCTTTGATAGATAACTCATCGAATTAGGGGTGCACATTGATGCACAGAAAATGATAAAGGGGTCTATGGAGCCCCCAAACTGATAAAAATATTCTCCGATATGCCACTTTTGAGGAGGCGGAATTTCCCAATTATTCGACATGGGGGCGGTTTAAGTGCCCCCGCTAACTCAGATCTTCTTTAAATTTCTTTTAATTTCACAGGAATGGTCTTTGATAGATAACTCATCGAATTAGGGGTGCACATTGATGCACAGAAAATGATAAAGGGGTCTATGGAGCCCCAAACTGATAAAAACATTCTCCGATTTGTCACTTTTGAGGAGGCGGAATTTCCCAATTATTCGACATGGGGCGGTTTAAGTGCCCCCGCTAACTCAGATCTTCTTTAAATTTGTTTTAATTTCACAGGAATGGTCTTTGATAGATAACTCATCGAATTAGGGGTGCACATTGATGCACAGAAAATGATAAAGGGGTCTATGGAGCCCCCAAACTGATAAAAATATTCTCCGATATGCCACTTTTGAGGAGGGGGAATTTCCCAATTATTCGACATGGGGGCGGTTTAAGTGCCCCCGCTAACTCAGATCTCCTTTAATTTTCTTTTAATTTCACAGGAATGGTCTTTGATAGATAACTCATCGAATTAGGGGTGCACATTGATGCACAGAAAATGATAAAGGGGTCTATGGAGCCCCCAAACTGATAAAAACATTCTCCGATTTGTCACTTTTGAGGAGGCGGAATTTCCCAATTATTCGACATGGGGGCGGTTTAAGTGCCCCCGCTAACTCAGATCTTCTTTAAATTTCTTTTAATTTCACAGGAATGTGTCTTTGATAGATAACTCATCGAATTAGGGGTGCACATTGATGCACAGAAAATGATAAAGGGGTCTATGGAGCCCCCAAACTGATAAAAATATTCTCCGATATGCCACTTTTGAGGAGGCGGAATTTCCCAATTATTCGACATGGGGGCGGTTTAAGTGCCCCCGCTAACTCAGATCTTCTTTAAATTTCTTTTAATTTCACAGGAATGATCTTTGATAGATAACTCATCGAATTAGGGGTGCACATTGATGCACAGAAATTGATAAAGGGGTCTATGGAGCCCCCAAACTGATAAAAATATTCTCCGATATGCCACTTTTGAGGAGGCGGAATTTCCCAATTATTCGACATGGGGGCGGTTTAAGTGCCCCCGCTAACTCAGATCTTCTTTAAATTTGTTTTAATTTCACAGGAATGGTCTTTGATAGATAACTCATCGAATTAGGGGTGCACATTGATGCACAGAAAATGATAAAGGGGTCTATGGAGCCCCCAAACTGATAAAAATATTCTCCGATATGCCACTTTTGAGGAGGCGGAATTTCCCAATTATTCGACATGGGGGCGGTTTAAGTGCCCCCGCTAACTCAGATCTTCTTTAAATTTGTTTTAATTTCACAGGAATGGTCTTTGATAGATAACTCATCGAATTAGGGGTGCACATTGATGCACAGAAAATGATAAAGGGGTCTATGGAGCCCCCAAACTGATAAAAATATTCTCCGATATGCCACTTTTGAGGAGGCGGAATTTCCCAATTATTCGACATGGGGGCGGTTTAAGTGCCCCCGCTAACTCAGATCTTCTTTAAATTTGTTTTAATTTCACAGGAATGGTCTTTGATAGATAACTCATCGAATTAGGGGTGCACATTGATGCACAGAAAATGATAAAGGGGTCTATGGAGCCCCCAAACTGATAAAAATATTCTCCGATATGCCACTTTTGAGGAGGCGGAATTTCCCAATTATTCGACATGGGGGCGGTTTAAGTGCCCCCGCTAACTCAGATCTTCTTTAAATTTCTTTTAATTTCACAGGAATGGTCTTTGATAGATAACTCATCGAATTAGGGGTGCACATTGATGCACAGAAAATGATAAAGGGGTCTATGGAGCCCCCAAACTGATAAAAATATTCTCCGATTTGTCACTTTTGAGGAGGCGGAATTTCCCAATTATTCGACATGGGGGCGGTTTAAGTGCCCCCGCTAACTCAGATCTTCTTTAAATTTCTTTTAATTTCACAGGAATGGTCTTTGATAGATAACTCATCGAATTAGGGGTGCACATTGATGCACAGAAAATGATAAAGGGGTCTATGGAGCCCCCAAACTGATAAAAATATTCTCCGATTTGTCACTTTTGAGGAGGCGGAATTTCCCAATTATTCGACATGGGGCGGTTTAAGTGCCCCCGCTAACTCAGATCTTCTTTAAATTTCTTTTAATGTCACAGGAATGGTCTTTGATAGATAACTCATCGAATTAGGGGTGCACATTGATGCACAAAAAATGATAAAGGGGTCTATGGAGCCCCCAAACTGATAAAAATATTCTCCGATATGCCACTTTTGAGGAGGCGGAATTTCCCAATTATTCGACATGGGGGCGGTTTAAGTGCCCCCGCTAACTCAGATCTTCTTTAAATTTGTTTTAATTTCACAGGAATGGTCTTTGATAGATAACTCATCGAATTAGGGGTGCACATTGATGCACAGAAAATGATAAAGGGGTCTATGGAGCCCCCAAACTGATAAAAATATTCTCCGATTTGTCACTTTTGAGGAGGCGGAATTTCCCAATTATTCGACATGGGGGCGGTTTAAGTGCCCCCGCTAACTCAGATCTTCTTTAAATTTCTTTTAATTTCACAGGAATGGTCTTTGATAGATAACTCATCGAATTAGGGGTGCACATTGATGCACAGAAAATGATAAAGGGGTCTATGGAGCCCCCAAACTGATAAAAATATTCTCCGATTTGTCACTTTTGAGGAGGCGGAATTTCCCAATTATTCGACATGGGGGCGGTTTAAGTGCCCCCGCTAACTCAGATCTTCTTTAAATTTCTTTTAATGTCACAGGAATGGTCTTTGATAGATAACTCATCGAATTAGGGGTGCACATTGATGCACAGAAAATGATAAAGGGGTCTATGGAGCCCCCAAACTGATAAAAATATTCTCCGATATGCCACTTTTGAGGAGGCGGAATTTCCCAATTATTCGACATGGGGGCGGTTTAAGTGCCCCCGCTAACTCAGATCTTCTTTAAATTTCTTTTAATGTCACAGGAATGGTCTTTGATAGATAACTCATCGAATTAGGGGTGCACATTGATGCACAGAAAATGATAAAGGGGTCTATGGAGCCCCCAAACTGATAAAAATATTCTCCGATATGCCACTTTTGAGGAGGCGGAATTTCCCAATTATTCGACATGGGGGCGGTTTAAGTGCCCCCGCTAACTCAGATCTTCTTTAAATTTCTTTTAATTTCACAGGAATGGTCTTTGATAGATAACTCATCGAATTAGGGGTGCACATTGATGCACAGAAAATGATAAAGGGGTCTATGTTTCTACATAAAACGGTAGCAATTTTTATTGAAATTAGGGTCTGCGAATACTAGACTATCAATCTTTTTCAATGCCGCCGACCCGCACTGATACAGGCGTGTTTATATTGGCTAAAAAGGGGGATATTTGGCGATCGCGATATCTCACTGTGCGCTGGGGCTGTGCGCTCACTTCAGGTTGGTGATCTGTCAGTATGGGTGGTGTGGTGGAGGGGTGGTAGTGTTACCAGTGGTCAAGGGTGTCGTTCCGTGTTCATGATTGGGAGGGGGTGAAGGCAGGCGATGGAGCGAAACCATGCAGTGGCATATCTAGGATGGCGGCGCTTGGCCGGCACTCAATGAAATTACCTCCCCCCTCCCCGTGCCCAAACTCAGATCTATTTTCGTACAAGCGAGGGAGCAAAGCGACCGAGCGGAATTTTTTTTTCAATTTTTAACCCTATAAAACGCAATTTCTTGTACATTTTACCTAGGAATTTTGCAATTGACCACCACATTGAGCGGTGGAGAAGCTCGAATTTTATACATTGATAAATGGTTTTCTATTCACTCACTTCTACAATCGGGAGCAAAACTAACGACAAAGTACCCTAGTATATAGGCTTGAGAAAGATTCGAGAAATTCAGCAAGGCTTCCTGCATGAAGTTGAGATTTTTTTCAAAATTTGAACCTTTGCAAATGCTGTTTGTATACACTTTATCTTATACTGCATGGGGGCGCAATACTTTTAGCAGGCATATGAAAGAAAATAATTATGCGAGCGAGCAAAGCGACCGAGCTTTGGAAAATTTTCGCATTTCAAACCTTCACAAACCAAATTTCTAGTGCATTAACCCCGCGGATTTGGGGGCGCATAATCCGTAAGCATTATGATTTTTCTTCATTTCCTTCTTTCTTTTTCTTTCTCTCCTTTGCGTTTTTTGCACCCCCTCCAATTACCGCCCGCCACTGAGAGAAGCGACTAAGCGAAGAGACCAAGCGCGGGGGGGGGGGGGGGGGTATCCACCTCCCACACCAGGGATATTTTCAAACATCTGGCTATAAAGCTTGCATTTTAGAGCATCCGTATGGGTTTTAATGAAAAGAATTAGGAATGCATTGATCTATGCCAGTGGACCACTTAATTGAACCACTTAATTGAAAATAACAATGCGAGCGAACAAAATAATTTTCTTCTATATTTTCGCATTGAAATTATGGCATTTCTTATTTCCTTACTTTTAATCATAAAAGAATGTGATGGTATTTCACGATGAAACATAATGAGTTTGGATAATTAGATTTATTCAAAGTTAATGCTTTATAATTCTTTATTTTTTCCAAAAATATTGGAGGGGGGGGGGGGTGATAATACAGGCCACACCACCTCAAATTTTGTGGGGATATATACCCCCGTCCACCCCCTGGCATCGACACCCATGGTGGTGGTGGTGGTGATGGGAGGGGGGGGGGGGGAGAGAAGGGAACCTCCATCCTATAACAAAAATATGTTCCCAAAGATATGCATGTCCCACAGACGGAATAAGCCCCGAGGCTTCTGCCCCGAGGATTTTCAGTTAAGTTCTGATTCAGGGGGCACTCAACTAATATTGCTGTACACAAGCGCGACCCCCCCCCCCAAAAAAAACAACAAAACAAAACAAACAAAAAAACGCGTGAAAAGGGTAGTTTTTGCCGGCTATTTTAAGAGGTGTTGTGGATCAGTGGATAAGTCCCCGGACTGTGAACCACGAGGTCCGGGGTTCGAATCCCACCGCAGCACTAGCGTCCTTTGGCAAGACGTTAATCTACATTTGCCACTCTCCACCCAGGTGTTAAATGGGTACCCGGTAGGATGGCGAAAGGTAATGCCCTTTGCTTAGCATGTGTGCGCTTAACAGGCGACTGGCTGGAATGCTCCCTAGGGAGTGGAGAATGTGCATACACTGTGTGCGGGCGTGCCAGAATCCAATGAACCGGGGTAATAATATATATCTATAGCGCTTTGAGCCAGTACTTGGGAAAGGCGCTTTATAAATGCCAGGTATTATTATTATTATATCCTCGGCGCGTCACGCGCTTGAAGCGTTTAGGATTTTAAAAAGGCCAAAAATGGGGGAAAAGGGTATGTTTGAGCGAGTGTTTGAGTTTGTCATTAAGCGTTTAGGGTATCTTATCCCCGAATACTTGTCTGGATTTTGTGTGACGAGTCTCTTGTTTAGGGGGTAAAATTTCAAGAAAGCACGCGAAAATACTCGAATAGATAAAACGCGTTTAGGGGGTGTTTGGAAAACTTGTGGTCGCGCATGTGTACAACAAAGTTGAGTGGTCCCCCGGGGATATTCGGGCACTCATGATTCGGAAACCTTGCTGCTCGAATATCCTTTTAACTTTTCGTAGTGAAAATGTACAGAAGTTACATACAGAAGTGCCTAATTATTATGTGGATATTCTGGCACCTCACTTAATTCGCTGCCCGAATATGAAATGGTTGCTCGAGTATCTGAATTGCATGAGAAAATCCTCGGGGGGGGGGGGGGGGGGGGGCTGCAGCCTATTGACGAAGGGGATCGCATTTTGCCCGAACATTCTGTAATTCCTTCTTTTTCTTCCCTTCCCTTTTGCTTTCCTTCTTTATAACTTTCTATTTTCGTTTTCCTTTCATTTCCCTTTTCTTTTCCTTTCCTCAGTCCCTTTTCTTTTTCCTTCAGGCTCCTTTCTCTTTACCCCTTTTCCCTTTCCTCTCCCCTCTCCCTTTCCCCTCTCCTTTTTTTTAATTGCCGACAGAGGTGGCGCATTTTCCGGTGTGAGCGACGCCCCTGTTTTCCCGATCGATTGTATGTCGAGGATATAAGCCTACTTGCATCTTAACGGTATATATCTTAAGTAAAATGACACTTGAAATATTTATAAAAAATAATAAACCTATTCAAGTATGCTTCAATCGACATATTGGCCATACATGCCTATAAAGTTATAAAAGGAGTCGATGTAATTGAGACATGAGCCCTTACTGCAGTCATATATTGACCGCCCTTACATTCCCCCGACTCGTGTAATTATAATGATTATTTTAAGTTTACAGAATATGCCTATGCGTAGTAAACATCCCATACTTGTATGTCATTTCATTTATTCATTAAAAACGGTGGTGAGTGTGTGTGTACATGTGTACGCATTCAAACCGATGACATCGAACAAAGAGAACAATGAGTCATCGGTTGTCAACATTGGTGAGGTTTATTCCGTCAATAAATTTTGTGACGCAATTCAATAGTGGAGTGATAGGTTGAAATTCGAACATTAGAAAACATAGGCTAGATGTGTATGTGTGTGTGTATGGGGCGGTGGTCCTTAGCTTTCCCTTTTCATCTGTACCTATGATGCGTTTCTCCCCCATTTCTACGTCAGGTTTTTAATTCTTTGCCGACTGGAATGACCAAAGCAAGATCCTGGGGATGGGTGGTGGTGCCGGGGAGCCGGGGTTGCGTGCGGGGTGGGGTGTCCTCAGCTTTGATTGGGACTAAGCTTTATAGACTGTGTTGTATTGTAGAAGTATTGCATTCATTTAAAGGGAAATTCAAACTTAATGGCAAGTTGCTCTGAAGAAAGAGGAAAAATTAGAGAAGCAAACTGGTGAAAGTTTGAACGAAATCGGACAAGCAATAAGAAAATTTTTGAAAGTTGTAATCACTATACATAATTATGGGAATTTTAAATTGGCCGCATTGCAATGTTACTGTGATGCAGTTACGGACAACTCCCCCATTTGCAAAATGATGCCATATTTGCCCAAATGTATTACTCATTATGATCTTTTTCTTTCTATATCTTTTGAGTACAGCCCTGAGGGTAAAGGCGCTTCGGAGAAAACCGCGAATTAATATTTTTGTGTACGACAAACGGGAGAGTTGTCCCCAAGTATGTCCCAATCGACTCACCAAATTGCCAATTTGAAATTCGCATGTAGTAGATGTAGTGATATCATTTTTCACTGATATCCATGACTTTCTTATATATTGTCCGATTTCTTTCAAACTTTGCACCATCCTGTTTTCTTATTTTTCTGCTTTCACATAAATCACCTTATTACCAAAGTTGGATTGCCCTTTAATGACGGTAAAAACCTATTTTCAGCTAGAAGTTGCTTTTCGGTGCCATAAGATTCACGAGGGAAGTTTGGCCCGGTATATGGTTATGCAGTCTTTATAAGTCCAAGTGTGAAGTTAGGAATTCGACTAGTGTTACAAAATAATCATCGGGATTGATGTTTGATAAACTATTTTGCTTAAACTATTACCTGCTATAGTGAATCTAATAACTATAACTTTTCATTGAAACTCCAAAAATACCAGGCATACAATGCAAATCTTCACATCTAGTACATTGTTTTGTTGAGCGGAAGCAATAAGGCAGTGTTTACTGTCGGATATCATGTGACATGACTCAAAATAAAAGAAAGTCCAGGAAGTTTCCTTTCAAACAAGGATATAAATCATGTTCCCTAGTATATACACCTGCATTGCCATCCGACGCAAATCTCGACCAACAAAATAAAGGTTTGTGATGCACTAGTAGGAAAGCAAGTATTTCAGTTGGAGCATACTCGTGTACCTGTGGTGGTTAACTGAACATTATCCTTTGCCAATCATTTATTAGTTTCTGTTGTTTAAAGTGGAAAAGCTGTTCTGCCAAGGTCATTCAGGACTGAATATTGAACAGAAAGAATAATACTCTGTTGGAGCACCAATATGAACAGGCTAACATCAATTTTTACAATTTGTATTGGTTGCGACTGGTAGGCATCATCGACATAGATAGCAATAACTGAAACATAGGTTTGAGTTCGATGGATAGCAAGTGGAAGAATGAGATATCTTAATCGTCAGATATGTTGCTACCTTTCAGATAAACCAACGTCTACTTGAATGTTTTCAAGGCTGTATTATGGACAGTGATATCTATCAAAATCTCCTCTATCCTGCAAACTGACCGGAGGAATCGTCTGCTAGGGTTGTGGGCCCATGATCGCTATCTTTAAAAACCGCGGGAAACATAGCTCCGATGATTTCGCTGCGAAGACGTTCAAGAGGGATACCCTGCGTTGCCGATAACTGCCGATTTAAACACCAACGTAGAGGTTAGAGAATAGAGTCAGGAAACGACTTTCTAAATTGAAGATATCAGTCCGAATGCAATGAGAAGATGCACCAACCGGGCAAACTGCCGATCGACGATGTGGACAGCAAAACCGAAGCAGTGACTCTCCCGCTAAGTGGTAGCATACCGCTTCCTGCTATCAAAGGCGAGCATGATGGCTTCTTGGAAGAAATGAGCTTAGATTGTTGCAATTTTCATGATGGAGAAAAGAAGAAGTTCTTTTGCAAAAACTGTCGAATATTCATTTGCCCATCGTGTGTGATTCTGGAGCATGGGAAGGCTGGTCACTTATGGACAAGTGCGTCAGATGCAACCGGTCAGATACACAAGGAGCTTGGGGAAATCCTACTCAAAACGAAGTTACAGCTTGATAATATCAACATCGGTATTTCTGAGCTCGAGAAAAAGATCGAAAAGGTGAAATCAGTCAAAAGTCTTTACCGATAAGGAATTGGAAACTTGGTTCTTAGACTTGAAAATGTGAAATGCGAAAGGCACATTGTTAATCTTTCATACAATGAAATTAATTTTCTTGGTTTCAGCAGAATTTCGATTGATCAAAATAATGTAGAGAGAGATGGATTTAAAAAAAAGAAGAGACAAAGCGAGAAATATAATTAAGAAATAGACAGAGAGAGCAAGAGAGAGGAAAGTAGATCGACCGATATATTTTATCAGAGAAGACACAGAATTCATGGGAGAGGCCTTGTGGGGAGATATGTTTATGCCAGTTATGAAGTCACTTTGAAACTTATCTATATACAATGTAATGTACATCTCAGAATAGGGAACGAAAATTACTTTACATGTCATGGTTATAAATGATTATAAATTTTAAATAATTTGATCACATCGAAAGAAGCGACACATAATTAATCATGCAATCTGTATAGTTGATAGTTAATCAATATGCCATTACTCTAAATGATAATAGCTCTAGGAATTTTAGGGTTGCATCCTAACATAAATTCTCTGTTTAATCATCTCCTCCCATGACATTGCTGCAGGTACCCCTACGGATGCAGGCTCTCAGAGAAGATGTTACAAAAGCTTGTGATGATGCCATGAAGCATTTCACACAGTATCTGCAAACCAAGCGTTTGCTGCTGTTGGAAAGAATCAACATCCTGGAAAAATCTGGCATTGACGAGCTGGAGGAATCAAGAAAGGAGGGACATGAGATTCAGGCTCAACTAGCTAGGATAACTGAGAGTGGACACAACATGAACACCACAGGGAAACCGGACAACATCCTGGAGTGGAAAAGCAATCTTCAGGAATCGCTGAAGGTCATTCCAGTACTGGAGTGGAGTAAACATAGCTTTCATGTGAAGGTTGCTGCACTAGATCCAGAGATTAGGTTTATCAAGGGGTCTCCAGGAACACAGCCATTTTGGTGCCATGTTGGTGAGCTAGTGCACCCAGGTAGATGGCAGTTAGTGCACACACTCGTACTGGAGAGGCCACTGGGTGATTTGGTTACTGCAATTGCTGCAGTGTCTGATGGTTCAGTGGCTCTGGGGTACCAGATGAATGGAGTATGTACAGTGGATTCTACAGGTAACCAAAGACACATCTGTCAAGGTGTAGGACACGTCTTAGATATCGCTTTCATGAAAGGAAACAAACTGGCCATCTTAGATACCAGTGGTGTCATCAAGTTTGTGCAGTTACATGGAGGTCAGATGTCAGTACCAGATGGAGATGCTCAGAATTTCAACCGTTTCAGGTGTTTGTCTGCTTCCGAGGATGGTGCATTATTTGCAGGTGCAGTCTCTCAAAACAGTATCACCGTTCTACGAGATGGCTCAAACTGTGCCGTTTTGACATCAGCAATATCTCCACTGCGGATAGCGGTCTCCTTCAATTACATAGCAGCATTGCACCACCCTGCTAGCATCACTATCATGGACATGACTGGCCAAGCACAGTGCGTCATCCATGAAGACCAGTGGGCTTATGCCACTGTGTGCTCCTCAGGACTGGGGGATTTCTTTGTCCTCTCTGCCAACAAGTCCAACCCAAAGTCATTGAGGATTAGCCGATATGCTATCGATGGAACATTGGTAGAGACTGTCGTTGACAACTATCTCATATCTGCACTAGGTTGGTTGAATCCTAGAATGAGTGCTTCCTCTGGAAGGCTGATGGTTTGTGTTGAGGACATGCTCATTACCTTTGAACGTGAAATGCTCGTTTTGGGCTAAATTGGACGATTTTTTGCAAAAATACTATTCTCATGTACCCTATTTTTGCCTCTTCGTCAATTCTTGCGTGAGCTTGAACATATCTCATTAACCTCCTTGCGAGATACACAGAGAATAAGTCAACTTATTATATAATCCTTCTTTTGGTTTATGAAAATTGGATGAGTGACATATCCCCATAATTGATATACCTATTAAAAAGGTAACATCATCTATATGATACACTTGCTACCTTATGAATTTTCTTTTTGAAAAATGATTTTATTTACACTTGGAAGGTGCTTACATAGAACTATTGGTTACAGAATTACTCACAAAATTTGACACATTTTGCCAAAAAACCTATGCTTCTGCAATGCTAACATTTCAGACATAGTTACTGTCTTACTGAAATAGTGTATTTTGACATAAAAACTCTTGTTACATTAAAAATGAAATAGGAATTGGTCGATGAAACAAAAAAATTAGAAATTTGTTATGGATTTTCAATAATATGCACTTGCCGAGCTGTCATACTCGAGTATTCTGGATCCTATTTCTTGCTATTGCTGGGACATATATGTTTATGGGATAGGATTCTGCCTGCATATTTCAAAGACAAACAATAACATATTACAACTTACATTTATGACCAACAGAGTCTAATTTAAACAAATCCAAGAACAAATCTCATTTGTATGAACAATTTAGAATTGTTTATTTATGATACAAATACGTAATATACACATCTTATAAACAGGCACTGCATTTACAATTATATACATTTGCTTCAGGGATATCGCATTATACAACATTGTGTAGTTTTCTTTCTATGCCAATGGTAGATTTACTGTTCAATCTCTATGTTGCTGTTTTGAATTCTCTAACATTACTATCAAAAGCAGAAGATGACAGGAAAATGGTCAAATAGTCAGTAAAGCATTTGGAACAAAGCTAGAATTTACTTGCATTTTTAAGACTCCTGAGCAACAGAATACAAAATGAAGAAAAAAGTGTGCAGAACGTTTTTCTGCCAAATCAATGTATGAAATGTTTTTTGAAAACCAAATCATAAGCACAATTTTTGTACTGCTTTTTGCATTTTTAAATTAACATCTATTTCTTGATACAAAATTTAAAAATGAATTCGCTAAACAGTGACTCCCTTTGTTACTGAATAGATACAGTCACAAAGGATTGGAAGACAATTTCAGTGGTACATAAAGACATCTGATCAAGAGACCTAGGGCCACTATCTACGCAATGTAACCTTGACGAAAGACCTATTTGAATTCCCTTTTCAAGTGCGCCAAGATTATTAGACACTAATTGCTTTTATACATGTCATCATGGAAGCAAACATGGTACTGCCAATCAGGGTCCTGTTTCATAAAACTTGTCATCAATGACAAGTTGCAATAACTGTTATAAGCTACTGAAATCCTTGCATCTGATTGGTGGAGAGCAAATTCGTCGGAAAAGACAAGACACTTGATGAAACGCCCCCCAGCAGCCTGATATCTGATACTGTCTTACACATTCAGAATTAAAACTGTAGTGTACCATTTAACTAGCCTATCAGTTAAAGGAATTTATAAAACAGGTTCAAGAATGTAGCCATCCTGATTGGTCAAATAACACGTGACTGTGCAAAAAAAAAGTACTAAGGCAAGGCAAAAAGGTACTAACACACGGCTGAGCTGGGCATACGCGTACCTCTGGTGCATGCAAACTTAAAACGCAATGAAATCGCATAGTTTGTCATTTTAGCGCAGGGATTATATGCGCGCACTGTCAAAACGCGCATGACTTTTGTTGGCTGCGCTTATGTGATGTCATCCAGGAAAGCAAATGGCAGCCTCCATGACTGTGCGGCTCTTGGCGTTTCTATGGGGTTCGTAACCATTTTATAGACTTCATAATCATATTGCCCACCTGTTTTATAAAACTATTAATACATGGTTGTGAGTTCGTGCTTTAGTGCGATCCGGCAACACGCAGGTTTTTACCATTGTGTATAGTACACAACGATAAAAACCTTTGTGTTGCCAGATCGCACCAACGCACTCCCAACCATGTATTAATAGCATACGTTGTCATAAATACTGTCATGATTTCAATCATCAATATCTGACGAGAATTTACTGTACTCTTGTAACCAACACTTTCTGTAATGGAGTATAACATACATGTGAATAGTATTAAAACTTAACTGCTTATAGCTGACAAACACGTAGTGAAGTTTATATCATTTTATAACCTATGAAAGTGTCTAATGTGTCTTGCAGAATTTTCCAAATGCATTTTCCATGTACCCTAGGAAATGGTATACCATGAATGTAATTACAATGTGATTTTATGCAAAAATATATCAATGGTTTTTTTTCAATATTTGAAAATTAGTGTATTTATTCATCTGTGAAGGTGAATGATTTCAATATTGCTTTTTGCAAGTACAGATTATTTCTATTCAAAAAGTTTCAATCTTTTGTGGAATTTATCATTCAAGAATATCCAGTGTAGACATGAACAAATGCATATATCACAGGGCTGAGGTTCATGTACCTCCAATCTTCAGTGTTACTATGGCTTGGCGACATCCAGCAAAATGAGACTCCCCCTATGACAAACTCTTCATATTAAATACGATAGCCTTGGAGGCCGCTTTAGGTCACCATCTATAATCGGCTCATTAGAGCAGCTCAACATGTCCAAGAAAGAAGACTAGTCTTGTATAAATAGACTCAAATGTCATTGTTTTTTCAGAGTTCAGCACAAGCTCCAATGATTGGAATTCACATTTCCTTGGGTTGGCTTCGATTTCGATCCTCATTGCCTTCATGATTTTGATGCTTGTGCAGCCTGCAGAGAAAAAAGAAATGAGTGGGAGAAAAACATGACGATTATGGGCATGAAGACATTTTGACAAACTGTATCATAAATGTGCTAAATTTCTGAAAGTATCAGCCGATAACGAATGATAAACTCTTTTGAATGCACACCAGCCTTCTAATAGCGTAATAAGTATGACAGCTTAAAAAGACTAAAAAAAAAAAAAATTGTTTGTCAGTCCTTACAAATTCCTCTTTGAGATAATAATTGCCATGTACCTCGCGATGCAGATACGGTAGGAACACTCCCCAGTGAATGCATATAGTGCACGCAAATTGTTTTGCTCTCCAAACTCTATTTCGGACAAGTCCACAATGTTGTTTTGAGCACACCTCTAGTGTAGCATGTACACAGACCCAATGAATGTGAACAGAATACTTGTATTCGTATGCTAGCATGGTCAAGCGCATTCATCTCTATCTGAAGGGGACTATCAATCACTGTTTACTCCAGCATGACTCTACTAAATTCAGTTCATGTCACGACATAGTGAAATGACGCCTAATGTGAGCAAGCCCTTACAGAATTATTTTTGGCTTTACAGCCTGAATCGCCTCAGAACTGGAGTTGGGAGATACAAAACCCTGATGCAGAACCTTAATGGATCTACTGAATGCAACTGAGGGGAGGCCCCTTAAATAATGGAGCACTTACTCAACTGCCCCTTGCTACCAGAACACAGCACATTACAGGATCTCATTGCTAGACATAAACATACTATTCCCCAAGCTTTATGTATCAAATGCTAACATTCACTTGACTCTCAATCCAAGGGTTGAGGGTTTGAATCTCAGCCGGCACTAGCGTCTTTTGGCAAGACATTCTTCCATGTTTGCCACTCTCCACCCAGGTGTAGTAAGTGGATAGCTGGCAGGATTTATTCCTTGAAATTTATTCCCTGAAATTCACTGTGCGCTGATTACGGCTGCCAGAGCTAAAGTCGGGATGATAATATCCAAACCCTTTGGAAGCGCAGAGGGACGTTATATCATAATGTGATATGCGCTATACAAAAACGGTTTATTATTATTATTATATCTCCACGACTACAACCCACGTGCCAGAGCCTGTGTTTGCAGTGGCTTGGAAAAGTGTAGTGACACACGAGAGGAAGAAGATTTTTAAGGGACGAGTAGGTTGGCACATAGGCACTCCATAAACCAGTGGACTATACCTCTACCCAATAGACCTGTTTACTAATTAATTTTAAGCATACTTTGTGAACAAAGGTTTCTCCTGATGACTCAAAAGCTTGCCAGAGGCTTGCCCGACATAGCAACAACTAATGTATGCAAAATGGATTCCATCCATAGAGATACCATTATGCATAATAAGTGCACTAAATAGTTGGTAACTAAGGATTCTGGAGAGAAACATGCATAAATTTAAATACATTAGTAAACAGGTCTATTAGTCTGGGTTAAACCTCGACTTAAGTTAGTACCCTTTTATGGATACTGCCGTAAGTTTTATGTAATCTTCCCAGTTCCTTTAGTCTTCTCACTTGTTGTGTTCCCAACGAGATGTAATCATGTTTGGTAGCAGCATGGCACTCATCTATCAGCTGCTACCTATTCTGATGCTCAGAGCATTCAAGGAATATATCCCTCCCTTGTACCTACTTACTACACCTGAGTGGAGAGAGGCAATGCAGATTAATATCTTGCCAAAGGATATTAGTGCCATACCAGGGCTTGAACCCACAAACCTTTGCCTCCCAGTTTAAATGTTATGTAATCTTCCTCATTTCAAAGCAACTCATCCAAGCTCCACTACACACTTAACTCTTTACTAGCTTTGTTCGACCAATGGAACAAACAGGAGACTGCCACATTTGACTTTAGTCACACGTACTGTGTACATGTATAATATACTCCAAACAATATGGCAGACCAGGGTTTCGATCCATGGCAAGTAAAGAGTAAATACCTGCTGTGTTCCCCATGAGATGTAATCGGGTTTGGTAGCAGCATGGCATTCATCGATCAGCTGCTGGACCACCTCTCTGGAATCATCTAACTCATCCAGGTTATCCTTGAAGATACTCTCCTTACGGAACTGCTCCAAGAAAGCCTCACGCTTGCGGAGCTTGTCAAACTGTTGGCATGTCCTCTCAAAAAGCTGTAGAGAAATAAGGATGTAAAAGATTATTTATCAACGTGACTTCTATATGTATCAAATACTTTCCCCATGAAAAATCTTGAACATGTATCTAAGAATGAAATGCAAACCACAACCAAACCCTCAAAAAACCCCAAACAAAACAAAACAAGACAAGACAAGCTATGAAGATGGTTTGGGAGTTCACAATTAGTAATGGCACAATATTGCATGAAGTTTCCTGAATGATACTGATTAAAGAGTGACTGAACTTAGTGCTGTAGCTGGTAACCAGAACCAGTCTCAAACTCACCAGACTAAAGGTTTTGAGCTGAGCCAGACACGAACCAAACCTAAACTAAAATTGGCTCAACTCGGTAACAGAGGTCCGGTAGAAAAGAGATGTGACAAAGCTCGACTCTTTTGCATCTTTTATCACTCAGAAAATGAATTATTCTTTCTAATATATTTGTGTGTATGTACATATCTGCAAAGAATGTATTGTATTATCACTCAGAAAGTGAATTATTCTTTCTAATATATTTGTGTGTATGTACATATCTGCAAAGAGTGTATTGTAGTATATATGTTACAAAGCCCTCTAAGGGAACAGACAATATATTGGTGTCAAATTTGAGTGGACCGGTCCAGAACCTGGTAAGGCTTTTTAGAACTTAACAAGCAAGACCAGAACAGAATTTTGGGTTGCGAGCTACAGCACTAACTGAACTGTCATTTAGTATTTTCAGCTGGAATGATACATAGTGTATAAGGAGACAAGAAAACTAAACTCACCGAGACGATGCTTGTGTGATTAGCTAACATAAGACCACTGACTCGGTGTGCTGTTTGTACATATGGAGACTTCTTGGAAAGCGCAACCTAGGGAATGAAAATAATGTTTTAAATAAAACTTGAGGTATCACTTATTTCCAATGGTTCTATACCTCAACAAATTATTGAATCATTACTGTCTTTAACACTAAGCAATTTTTCAAACTTTAAGGTACAACATTCTCTGAAGTCTTCACATAGTTCAGCTATACATGAGATATAGTGGAAAATGAATTTGACAGTTTCGATTGAAATTGTATCGATGTATTAAATGGAACTTTGCCTTCTTATGACCATCGCTCCTGTGACCAGCTATCCACTTTCAGAACTCAACTCAAGACATACCTATTTCAGATTGCTTACAACTAGGGCAGCTGGGCTAAAGCCGGGGTAATAATAATACTTTGGCGCTTAGAAACATTGTATTCAGCTCAATATAAATGTTATGTATCATTATTATTATATTCTTGTCTTTCCCAGGTAGAATCATGAACAGACATTTTGGTAGTTTTTCAGTCTCAACAGCGTCTTTTATTAGGCAACTAGATATTGGTGCTATATAAATACCCTGATTGGATTGGATTGGATATATTGATTTCTACATCAATTTGGCAAACAGTGTTATAGCTAGGAACTTTTTAGTGGTGGTTCAAATTGGCGACAATACAGTATTCAGAACAGCAGCTTCCGGTATACGCTACGTAAAACATGATATCTATTTGTACGTGCAAATTACGAACAGTAGTACAGTATAGTGCGTAACAAAAGACAGCAAAACTCGGCAAATCTTTAAGAAATAATCATTTATTGTCAAATAGAAAGCATGATTCTTGTACGATTGCAAATAAAACAAGAATAAAGATGGAAATATGAATGTAAGTACCACGTTTCTTCACAAACAGTTACGTTTAATGCTGTTTCTTATGTGAAATTAGTGCCGGTCGGAAGCAGTGTTTTTCACCCGGAGTGGTGGACGGAAATCCCCCGTGCTGGTCGGGCCCGTCCACCGCCGACCACCGTAGCTATAACACTGTTGGCAAAAGTATTTTTTTATCAAACAACATGAAGCTCATACATGCAGGGTGTATAATAAAATAGAAGTTGTGACATGGATGCTGGGGGGAGAAGAGATATAATTATAGTTTATTATCTATGTATCTCTACATCACTAAAATAATTCAATGCAGAAAATACAGGCAGAAATTAGATCAAAATCTAGTAAAATGGTTTCTCCGATTTCCAGTATTTAAATACACTCAAAGCTACATAATTAATATCGTCTGTTTGGAGCCAGAAGGGCATTAACCCTGTACAAAAGATAGGGGTTAGCACCCTTCTGGCTCCAAACAGACAATATATACCTGAATACTAGCTGGTCCCCATGGTATGAAGTTAGCAAGTTTCCTTTCTCTTATTCTCTGTAGACTTTTGTGGACCTGAAAAGGAACCAAAAAGCATAATTCATGGCCTCTGCTATTGAACAGATACTCTATGAGCTCTCGTTTTAAAATTCATATCTTTTAACCCTTTCGAGACAATTGACCACATTTTATGGTTTGGCTCAATAACTTTTGATTCAGAGCCCTAAAAAATATACCAGATGCATGAGTTGAAAGAGCAAATATTTCTGCATACACTGTGTCCATTTTGTTGCATGACCATATTGCGTTTGATGCCAGGAATTTTAAAAAGGAGAATAAGCCTTAAATCCTTAAATTGGCAAGACACTGAGAGGTTCAAAATCATTGTTTTTTGTACAAATTGGTAATGTTTTTAACTTGTCGACAAGGTACCTAACTATGTATATTGTTTTCAAAGACATCACACTTTATTGGAACCATGTAGCACTAAAAGGAAAATATTATTGTTGCCAATTTGAAGAACAAAATGTGATCAATTTAGCCATTAAATAATTCCTGTCTTGAAAGAATGAATTTCATGAACTGCTGTAGTGTCGTGAATTCAAGTATCAAGTATCACATATCATTTAATTCCAATTCCAATTAAATATAATTTTAAACAAATGCATAATCACAAAGTTTGTAGAATTAATCCACGCAATGAACATATAAATGCATATTACTAATTTAACAGACTTGCACCTAAATTTGACTTTTTTCTCTCCATGCTTCATAGGTGAGTATCATTCAATGTGTAGAGCTCTTCAACACAGCTGTAGGAATGTTACAAATATTCTCAAGTTTTTATTAGTTGTCGATGCAACGACTCTATACTTTTGCAAATGACCTTTTGTATGAATGCCATGAATTGGAACAAAATGAGAGAAATAAAATTAAAGTTAGACATACCTGTGTAGGATCAACTTCTCCCTGTATGATGTTGAGAATTGAGATGTAACAATGACTGCTCTGTTTATCTCTCAACGTCGTGGAAACCATGATGTTCTTAGGCTGCAGCAGACGACGCATCACATCAAGGACTGTGGTCTTCCTGACGCTTGCAAGCTGGGATTTAGAACAGGGCAGCGTTTCATTAAGCGATTTGTCAGTGATTTCTACTGACAAACTGTTATATGCTACTGAAATCCTTGCATCTGATTGGCTGAGAGCAAAGTTGCCAGTAAAAATCACTGACAAAACGCTTGATGAAACGCTCCCCAGAAAATACAATTTGGATTTGATTTGATGATAGACATGTCCTCCAAGAAGTTTGTTATGATGATGGTGGTGGTTCACAGCATTTATAAGGCACTAAAAGGGAAATCCAACCTTAATAGCAAGTTGCTTTAAAAGAAAGAAGCAGATTGGTGAATGTTTGAACGAAATCGGACAAGCAATAAGAAAGTTATGAATTTTTGAAAGTTGTAATCACTATGCATATGGGAATTTCAAATTGGCTGAATAGGTAATGTCACTGTGATGTAGCTGTGGACAACTACCCCATTCGCTCTAACACACAAAATGGCTAAAATGTCACTTTTTTCAAAATGCATTACTCAGTTGGATCTTTTCATTCATGAGGACCTATAACAATATGCTATCTCCAATATATTTTGAGTACTGCCCCGAGGGTAAAAGTGCATCGAAGAAAGCCGCAAATTAATATTTTTGTGTACGACAAATGGGAGAGCCATGATTTTGAGTGTTCAATCGGACAAAGGTACAGCTCCAATGTATTTACCTTTGTATCTGTTCCCAGCGTGAGAGGGGTATAGCCTGTCATGAGGAAGTGTAGTCTGGGTGTAGGAATGAGTGATGCTACCAATCCAATCAGATCATTGTTCATGTAGCCTGGGTATCTCAGTGTGGTGGTGCTTGTGGACATGATGGTCGATACCTAGAGAAGATCAGATTTATTAGTTAAAGCTTAACCAGTTAAAGGCATTGATTCCGTGCATTTTTTGTTTTCTGGGGCATCTGTCTTTAAGAATAAAGTGATTTCATCAAATGCAGATCAGCATATTCAAATACAACATGATTACAGAACAGCTTCTTGATATAAGACATACAATGAAGATATCAGATAAAAAAAGAACAACAAAAGCAAAAATAAAAACAAACAAAAAACAAAACAAAACAAATAAACAAAAAAGTGCAACATTAAGAAAAAACAAAAGAAATCAAAGATTTAAAAAAAAAGCGGAAGCTTTCTTTGTAGCTGCTCGATTTGACTCAAATTTCTATTATTGGGATCACCGATCTCTTTGCTTCCATGAAAACAACTTTCAGGTTTCATCTTAAAATCTTTCGGTAAAAATGCTAGATAACTGCTGTGTGAGATATATACTAACCATTTGGTTGATCTGTAAGAAGTCTGGTTGCTGAAGATGAAGTCTCTCTGTGGCTATTCTGTTCAGAGCAGTGTTGTCAAGTACAACCTAAGACATAGAGGTAATGAGAAAAGACAAAGAATATTGGGATTAAAAAAACATAAATTATGAACATCAATAGCTCTATATTCTTGCATAGCAAATATTACAATATGATCTGATGTCACTATGCATTTACAAAGCGACTGAAATCAAGGTTTCAAGGTTTCAAGGTTTCTTTATTTTTTCCACATGTTTTTTTCAGTGTTTTACATATACACAAATTTATATTACATAATAACAAACAAAATTACGATAAGAAGTGTTTACATAAATAGAAAATTTTTAAAACAATTATACAATCATAATTTCGGTGATATCAGGCATAGTAAAGAAACAAAAGTTATCATCATGACTTCTGATTATTATGACATTAAGCCGACACTGTTTTAGAATTTCATATGGATTTATTTTCTTCACCTGTCTTTAATTTTCTCACAAAATCTGTCATATGCAAAAATTGATATGAAATGAAATCAATAAAATACAAAGTCAAGCCCTGAGTTATCAGATTGGACGACTACATCACTGATCTCCAAACTTTTAAAAAACTTACCACACAATCACTGTTCTGTGTAAGTCTCTTCAGTGTAAGCATGGAGTTATAAGGTTGTACGACTACATCACTGATCTCCTGCTGATTGGGAAACACGGAGTATGTTTGAATCAACTTCTTGGGGAACCTAAAGGAAGAAACAGAGACAGAAAGACAACTAAATGCATGAATTTTTCTAAAACTGCAAAACTAAAAGGCCCAAATTCATAAAGGAGGTTTAAACCATGGGTAAGGTTTAAACATCCGTAGGCGTACTAAAATAAGTGTTAATAAGCACACGTTGCCCATGCGCGCTCTCAAAGAAAATACATGATTGGATCGGATTCCGTGCGCAAGTACGCTTAAAAAACCCAAGAGGGGGTTTAAACCATGGTTTAAACCAAACCTCCTTTGTGAATTCGGGCCATAGTGGCTTCTGTATGTGTCAGCGGTTATCTAAACGTAATATGAACTACAAGGCCGCTCCTTGCAATAGCCCCCCACCACCACCAACTCCTCCTTCTCACGGTGATATATGCACATGGAAGGAGAAAAGTGATTTTGAAGATTATATTCATTCAAATTGACTTTCATACTGTCATAAAACTTATTTTACAACTCTAACAAATTCTACTATGTAAAAGTGGGTTAGATATTTCAAAACTTGGCTTGGATTTCACTTTTATTCTAGCTCAAAGCTGAAATCTCATGCCTCAATTCATTCTCCAGTAAAAGATATATTCTTTCATTTAAAATGATTTTTTATTGGATTCCTGTTCCCATAATTCAGTTTTGGTGCCAAATTATTGAATTTCTCGGATTATTCTTCCTTCTCAAACATGTATAGTATTCACATGACTCATGGTCGCGATCGCGATCATAAAATCTGCTATCGCGATAGCGAGTCATGTGACAATAGGGTTTGAGAATAGGTGTTTGAAAAGGAAAGAAAATTCAGAGAAATTCAATATTTTAACACCAAAACCAACTTTTTAAAACCGGGATCCAACAAAAGATTCAATGAAATAAAACAAGTACCAATTTCTTTTATTGGAGATTGAATTTGTGGTATGAGTTTTCAGCTTTGAGCTACAATTAAAGTGAAATTTAAGCCAATCTTTTGAAGTGTCTAACCAACTGGTACATGGCCAAGGTTATGCTCAAATTAAATGCAAGACTACTTGTCCAGCGTACCGCATTAAAAATAGCAAATCAAATGGACGTGCTAAACCTTATGTAAAATATTCTTGATCCATTAATATATCGGTGCACCGGTGTTCGACCGGAGCAAAGCCGTTGATCCCCGGTATACAAAATAACCGATATGACTAAGCCGTAAACAGCAATATCCTGCTTGCCAACTTCAAAAAATTCTGAACAGTTATCAAATACAGTCAAACCTGCTTTAGCGACCACCTGTATAGAAAGACCACCTGTCTATAAAGACCACAGTTTTTGTTTCCCTTGAACAGTATTTCTTACTGAAAAGTGTACTAAAGGAACCTGTACATAAAGACCACCTGCTCATAAAGACTGCTTTTCTTGTCTCCCTTGAGTGGTCTTTATAGACAGGTTTCACTGTATTTGTAATGTAAGGATGCTGTGACCTTTGCATCAAGATGGGCCATCAAACTTAGCTCACCTGTCATTCAGCTTCTCCAGGATGTAGGAACCCATCCCTGATCCTGTTCCTCCAGCGATGGAATGACACAGTACAAAACCCTGTTGAGAACATGAATATTAATCGCATACACTGAGCTGAGCCTTTCCCTATACATGTATGACACAGTGTAAAACTCTTTTGGGAACATACAGATTGATCAGATACATGTAGCAGAGACTGTCCCTCTGTGACAAGAACACAAACTTTATTCACCAAA
The DNA here is from genome assembly GCA_025617745.1 of Heliocidaris erythrogramma. Lineage (NCBI taxonomy): Eukaryota > Metazoa > Echinodermata > Echinoidea > Camarodonta > Echinometridae > Heliocidaris > Heliocidaris erythrogramma. Next base: position 40,021,794 of record CM046870.1, on the reverse strand, counting down.
ATGTAGCTTAGCTTATTCTCACATAACCCTATAATAAGAACATAAATTTTGATCATACACGTAGCTGATCCTTAATCAATGTAAATATGTAAGAAATCTACCGAGGCAAGGTTTTTGAAACAAGAAAAACACTTTTCACTGCCTACATATGTCAAATTAATGCTTAATAGCAGATGTAGGTTTGATGACATCATATAATGAGTAGTGAGATATATTGTGCAATACACAATATTTTCCTCCCTATGTGCATGAACATGGTAAGAAATTATTTACAGACATAGTAAGAGATCATGGGGAGAAAGAGATGGACAGAGACAGCGAGAGAGAGAGAGGGAGAGAGGGAGAGTCAGAGGACAAGAGAGAGAGAGAGAGAGAGAGATAGAGAGGATGAGGAGAGAGAAATAGAGAAAGACAAAGATAGGTAGAGAATGAGAGAAAGAGAGAGAGAGAGATGGTGCTACAGATGCTCTGAAACATACAGATACATTGTCAAAGGACAAGGAATGAAATGCTTTAAAAGAGATCTACACACAAATAAAAACAATTACTAGATCTCATCTTACCTCTAAACTGTCGCTGTTATCTGCTTCTCTGTCTATGATGTCAAATACTTCTTCATACAGTCTCTCACCCTGTAAAAACAAATCATAGCTATGATATCAAACACCTCTTCATACAGTTTCTCACCCTACAAAAGCAAAAGGCAATCATGTCAAATAACTCTCCATACAGTCTTTCATCTCGCAAAAAAAAAAAAAAAAAGGAAGAAAAATAATCTAATATAAATAGTTAATTTATGAATACATTTAAAGGGCAATCCAACCTTGGTGATAAGTTGATTTGTGTGAAAGCAGAAAAATAAGAAAAACAGGATTGTGAAAGTTTGAGAGAAATCGGACAAGAAATAAAGTTATAAATGTTTGAAAAATGAGATCACTACATCCATGCGAATCTCAAATTGGCAATTTGGTGAGTCAATCGCGACATACTTGTGGACAACTCCCCCATTTGTCGTACACAAAAATATCATTAATTTGCGGTTTTCTCCGAAGCGCCTTTACCCTCGGGGCAGTACTCAAAATATATTGGAGATCGCATATTGTTATAGGTCCTCATGAAAGAAAAAAAATCCTACTGAGTAAATACATTTTGAAAAAATGACATTTCAGTCATTTTGTGTGTTGGAGCGAATGGGGGAGTTGTCCGCAACTACATCACAGTGATGTTACCTATTCGGCCAATTTGAAATCCCCATATGTATAGTGTTTACAACTTTCAAAAATTCATAACTTTCTTATTGTTTGTCCGATTTCGTTCAAACTTTCACCAATCTGCTTCTCTGATTTTTCGTCTTTCATTCAGAGCAACTTGCCATTAGGGTTCGATTTCCCTTTAAAAGAAGAGTCTACCCACAAATTATACCATTTCACCACACACAGCACTTGCTATTAAACATCTGCAAAAATAAAATCCCCAGTAAGTCCAGAATATTTATTTAATTGATATTTGAAATAATTAAGTGTTTGCTTGAGCTGTGACGTCACGGACGCACAACGAAGACTTTGGGGGAAAGTTGACTATTGCCAATTTATAAAGTAAAAATATAAGTGTGTATTTTGAGAGTTTTTCCTAATCAAATATTTCACCCATCAATTAATAAAAATGATTGAAGTTTGTAAAATTTATTTTTTACCGATAGTGCCGAAAAAAATAATTTAAAATGTATTTTTATACCGCAAAAGTTTGATTATCTGTATGTAAATTGGCACTATTTTCATCCATGCATTACACTTGACGATGAGTTTGACAAAATTTGCCTCACCCGTGCTGTATTGGAAGTTTCTGTTGTGATGCAGCGATATGTGCAAGGACTTCATGATATGTGTGAAATTCTATAGGAAGATATGGACGCGAAAACGAGCACAAAAGGGTTGTGCAGCCATGACGTCACAACATACAGGACTTGTACCTCATTAGCATAATATTTGGTGGTAAATTTGAACATTGAAATGGTAAGATAAGCTATATTTCCGAATAAAATGAAATAAAACCTGTTATTATTCGTTAAGTAAGGATTTAAAAACAACATATGTTGTTTGAATTTGTGGGTAGACTCTTCTTTTAAGGACCTGCAACAGACTTAAATTATTTCTCAGTCATACATTGCCAGGGATATTTGATGATAACATGTATGATGTATCAAACCTACACACAGGCAAATGCAGAATCCCTTGGCTTCATCAGGTAAAACTTATCTGTCACTGTAGCACCACTACATCCAAAACCCCTGTAACAGCAGGTCAAAGTAATGAAAAATTGGTTTAATATAGGTACAAGTCAGTCATTACCAGAACAACAAAAGACACCTATACAAACCTGTGTATAGCCTGATGCCCAGTTGTTTCCTGCCCCACCGCCATGCTTGGAGATGTAAATATTCTCTGGATTGTAGAGGTTAGCATAAGGAGAGTTCTGGATTCCATGAATGACCCTGGGTTCCAAGTCTAGCAGGACAGCTCTGGGGATGTAGTGTTCATCATCAGCCTATAAACAGTGACAAGAAAATTGGTTTATGATTATCAGAGCCACTGCTGTTGAAATGTCTGAGAATGCCAGATGAACCAAATGACAAGGTGCAGCCTGTGAAACCTTCATAACATTCATCTTAACTTAATCCCTACAAATAAATGCAGTAATACCTCTAGCATGCCTGATAGAAAACTTTTATGACAGGAGATCATTCAAGGGGACATTGTGAAAACAAGGGGTCTTGGTCTTCCTATACCTGCTTATCAAACTATTGCTGCAGATTTCATTTCATCAAAGATATTTGGTTAGGGCTTGGGTCAACATTGGGTATTAGGTTAGGTGGTAGGTGCAGTGCTGGGTTATCATTGGGTGTTAGGTTAGGGGGTAGGTATAGTGTTGGGTTGCCATTGGGTGTTAGGTTAGGGGGTAGGTATAGTGCTGGGTTGCCATTGGGTGTTAGGTTAGGGGGTAGGTATAGTGTTGGGTTGCCATTGGGTGTTAGGTTAGGGGGTAGGTATAGTGCTGGGTTATCATTGGGTGTTAGGTGAGGGGGTAGGTATAGTGTTGGGTTATCATTGGGTGTTAGGTTAGGGGGTAGGTATAGTGTTGGGTTATCATTGGGTGTTAGGTTAGGGGGTAGGTATAGTGTTGGGTTATCATTGGGTGTTAGGTTAGGGGGTAGGTATAGTGCTGGGTTATCATTGGGTGTTAGGTGAGGGGGTAGGTATAGTGTTGGGTTGCCATTGGGTGTTAGGTTAGGGGTAGGTATAGTGTTGGGTTATCATTGGGTGTTAGGTTAGGGGGTAGGTATAGTGTTGGGTTGCCACTGGGTGTTAGGTTAGAGAGTAGGTATAGTGTTGGGTTGCCAATGGGTGTTAGGTTAGAGAGTAGGTATAGTGTTGGGTTGTCATTGGGTGTTAGGTTAGGGGGTAGGTATAGTGTTGGGTTGCCAATGGGTGTTAGGTTAGAGAGTAGGTATAGTGTTGGGTTGTCACTGGGTGTTAGGTGAGGGGGTAGGTATAGTGTTGGGTTATCATTGGGTGTTAGGTTAGGGGGTAGGTATAGTGTTGGGTTGCCATTGGGTGTTAGGTTAGGGGGTAGGTATAGTGTTGGGTTATCATTGGGTGTTAGGTTAGGGGGTAGGTATAGTGTTGGGTTATCATTGGGTGTTAGGTTAGGGGGTAGGTACAGTGTTGGGTTATCATTGGGTGTTAGGTGAGGGGCTAGGTGCAGTGCTGGGTTATCATTGGGTGTTAGGTTAGGGGGTAGGTATAGTGTTGGGTTGACACTGGGTGTTGGGTGAGGGCAGGTGCAGTGCTGGGTTATCATTGGGTGTTAGGTGAGGGTAGGTACAGTGCTGGGTCCATAGTTGCTGTAAGAAATTGTCCATGGAGCAAATACTTAACTCTTACTGTGCCAAGGGGTTTAGCACTTCAAAATTTTACCAAAATGTGATCAATGCTTACTTTTCAATTGTCTGCACTCCATTAAAGATCACATTGCAAGAAAATTCCATCAAAATAAATATTGGCTTAATACTTATTATTGCATAGATGGCATAAATTATACAAGGTTATCCAAATTCAACGCTTGGAAACATTTGAATTAATGATTATTATCAATTATAAAACGGTAAAATACAGCCCCCGATATAGCAGCTGAAGAGCTCCTTGAACGCTGCTGAGATGTGTGACGACACACGAAGGACCAGTCCTGTCTAAGCAGACGATGTCCCATAACATCTTACACAGTTTTCAATGCCTGCTTTGTCATCTCCTCTTCACTTATTTCTCTTACTTGACTAGCGTCAGTCTTAATGTTAGTCTGTTGCCTTACTCTTAACTTCGTGTATGGTATTATTTTGATGAAAAATGCAGCGTTAAACTAGATGAATCTTCGACCGCGCGGTCGGAATTTATGCCTCCGCCATCACCAGATTGGAAATGTATGGCATACATGTGCACTCTAAAACGGATTGGTGCAACAAAATTACAAAATCTTTTCACTTAAAAAGCACAGGAGACAGAAAATTTAGTTCATTTCATTTTCATTCCGTACAAATAAAAAACTTACATGTACCATTGATGACTTACAATCATCAAATACACCAAGGAAATAGATATTTTATAGCAAATAGACCACTGTCCCCTTGAAATTTCTAAAATAGGTAGGCCTAGACTCCATACATCACGAACCATTTTTATGTATATAATGACCTCTATGACCTTTGAACTTTGACCTTGAGACCCTAAAATCTAATCCGTTCATCGTCCCTCACATATGCATACATGGGCCAAGTTAGAGGTTGATCCGTCAAACAGTTCTGAAGTTATTGCGAGAACGAACCATTTTTATGTACATAATGACGCCTCTGACCTTTGACCTTGAGACCCCAAAATCTAATCAGTTCATCGTCCCTCCGATATGAATACATGGGCCAAGTTAGAAGCTGATCCGCCAAACGGTTCCTAAGTTATCACAAGAACGAACCATTTTTATGTATATAATGACCTCTATGACCTTTGAACTTTGACCTTGAGACCCCAAAATCTAATCAGTTCATCGTCCCTCACATGTCATGGGCCAAGTTAGAAGCTGATCCGTCAAACAGTTCTGAAGTTATTGCGAGAACGAACCATTTTTATGTACGTAATGACCTCTGTGACCTTTGACCTTTGACCTTGAGACCCTAAAATCTAATCAGTTCATCATCCCTCACATATGCATACATGGGCCAAGTTACAAACTGATCCAAACAAGATGAATGCGACTGCGTCTCCTATATGCCTCCGCCTAAATTCAGTTGATGGCTCAAGCTCTTCTAGAAATATTTGATAACGAGGCTAAAAACCAGTAATTTCATGTAATTTTATGTAAATTGACCTCTGTGACCTCTGACCTTTGACCTACTTACCCCAAAATCTAATCAGTTCATCTTTCTATGGGTATGCATACTGGTACCAAGTTTGAAGTTCTCACCTCAGATAGTTCTTGAGATATCGTGGTAACGGTGCTAAAAACCACTAATTCCATGTAATTTCATGTAAATTGACCTCTGTGACCTTTGAACTTTGACCTACCTACCCCAAAATCTAATCAGTTCCTCTTTCTATGGGGATACATACTGGTACCAAGTTTGAAGTTCTTACCTCAAATAGTTCTTCAGAAATCGTGGTAACGGTGCTAAAAACCAAGAATTTCATGTAATTTCATGTAAATTGACCTCTGTGACCTCTGACCTTTGACCTACTTTCCCCAAAATCTAATCAGTTCATCTTTCTATGGGGATACATACTGGTACCAAGTTTGAAGTTCTCACCTCAGATAGTTCTTGAGATATCGCGGTAACGGTGCTAAAAACCAGTAATTCCATGTAATTTCATGTATATTGACCTCTGTGACCTCTGACCTTTGACCTCCTTACCCCAAAATCTAATCAGTTCATCTTTCTATGGGGATACATACTGGTACCAAGTTTGAAGTTCTCACCTCAAACAGTTCTTGAGATATCGCGGTAACGGTGCTAAAAACCAAGAATTTTTATGTAATTTCATGTAAATTGACGTCTGTGACCTCTGACCTTTGACCTCCTTACCCCAAAATCTAATCAGTTCATCTTCGTATAGGGAAACATACTAGTACCAAGTTTGAAGTTCTTACCTCAAACAGTTCTTGAGATATCGTGGTAACGGTGCTAAAAACCAAGAATTTTTATGTAATTTCATGTAAATTTACCTCTGTGACCTCTGACCTTTGACCTACTTACCCCAAAATCTAATCAGTTCATCTTCGTATAGGGAAACATACTAGTACCAAGTTTGAAGTTCTTACCTCAAACAGTTCTTGAGATATCGTGGTAACGGTGCTAAAAACCAAGAATTTTTATGTAATTTCATGTAAATTGACCTCTGTGACCTCTGACCTTTGACCTACTTACCCCAAAATCTAATCAGTTCATCTTCATATGGGGATACATACTAGTACCAAGTTTGAGGTTCCTACCTCAAATGATTCTTCAGATATCGCGGTAACGAGAAGTGGGACGGACGGACGCACGGACGGACGGACGGACAACCCGAAAACATAATGCCTCCGGCACCCACCTTCGGTGGGCGGAGGCATAAAAAAATAAAGGAATCAGTCACTTGTAAACAAAATAAGACGCCATTGTATTTTCATATCTGTGATATCATTCGGAGGGCTTTTCAATTTGAAAATGGGGTTTATTTCATTGATCATTGACCCTTCTCCTGTGTATTTACAATCAAACGGTTTTAGTTATCAGAATCAGTTTCACTTTCCCTTTTAGAATGGTGTGAAATAAGGTCATGTTAAATATACCAAACTCTTTATAATTTGATAAATAATTGCATTGCAATTACGTTCATTCATTATAGGACGTCGTCTGCTTAAGCAGGATCGATCCCTAGTGTGACGACATCAAAACATCGCTATATTTCTGGCGAATCCTCGGATATTCCAGATGCTTAGAAGAGCTTTTATTTATGTTGTTTTTATAATCATCAGATACGCAGTTGACATAAAACTTATACGATTGCCATCTGTAAGCTTCCCAGTTTCTAGTGATACATTAATTGCCATATTTGTGATTTTCTTGTAATGTGATCTTTAAACATCTATCATTTCACAAAATATTGTGTACAAAACTTGTTGGAAATTTATTACCATTTTTTATGATACCAAACATTATTACTTTACCCAAATTAATGCATAAGAATTATTGAAAATTACATTTGATTTTTTTTTTGTCCATTATTTTTTGGTTTCTCATTTGTTTACTATTGTTAAATGTTGAAATAAGGTAATGTCTTTTTAAAATCTGCTATTTTCTCTGAAAATTTTGAAGGTAGCATATGATTATAATCATATATTTAGAATGCTTGATTTATGCTCAACAGTTTGATAATCAGATATACATAATGTGGTCGAGCAATTGGTGAATGAAAATGACAAGTCTATCTGTCACATATACGTGACATCGGCACTGAAAGAGTTAAGGAATGATTGTTAAAATTGGGGGAGAACTGAATACTATCCATGGAAATGGTCTGGAGTGTCACTGTTCTTTTTTCAGCATGAGCCCCTAGTTCTTACAAACATATACCTGATAAAAGAAGACATCTTTTCGATCAGATCCATCGGTGGCAAAATCTTCCAAGATTCCTTCAGGGCTGATACCGTGCTCCAAACAGAGCTGCTTCCAAAACTCCATCCCAACTGTAGATAGGAAGAACAAGACAAAGAAGATATCCAAGGTAACTTAGCAGTATAAATTCAGAAACACAAATTGCAAAATTGTCTAAAATCACAAGTTTACTGCATAATCATTTAATCGTTTTGGCAGCTGATTTCATGTAAGGGGCATTCAAATCAACTACATTTTCGACTACTTTTACAATTTCTAACTCTGGACATTATGAGATTTGGAATTGAAAAACACCAGTGTCATACGTTCCACACCCATTTTCATATTTGATAAATTCAGTAATATATTTTTACCAAAAAATCCAAAAAAGATCATAAGAAATTTCCGAGAAATCACCAGTGTTTGTGTGTATCCATGCCTCCCCTTGTCATGCAGATATGGCATGACAATGGATATACACTTTTTTGGATTTTTTGGTAAAAATACGTACGATCAAAAAGACATTCTAATTCTAAACGTTTTCCTAGGAGGAAACGCTGTGGTGAAGGACCTGTCGGTCGCGGGAGTTATCAGAAAAGTGTTATTTCAGGGCATTTTCCAGTCCTGCTAACCCGTGCGCAATTAGATTGCTGGGTAAGAACGCCTGGCTTCGTGATGTAGAAGGCGTATAGCCAATTTTTTTTTTTTTTTTACATTCACGAAGCCAATCCTGGCTAGTCATGAGGTGCATCATACAAAATTACAAATACCCACATCAGCAAGCAATGGTCATATTGACCATTAGGAAATATACATGTGTGTATACTGGGTATTGGGGATACAGATGTAATTTTGTTTCAAATGGAGGTTTTTGTGGGCAAACTGATACTTAGGTTTCACTCTATATAAATTAATTTATAAGTTTGTTAAGATACAAAATGTAGAAAGTTATAAAAACTTACATTTACAGCCTTCTTTTTCCAACTTGTCACAGAGACATCCATCCGTATGATGACTGTTCTCAATATGTTGCGCACTAGTGAGGCCGCTCTATATGGTTACGCACCATAGATACGTACACAGAATGTTACGCACACAAGCTATACGGACAAGGTCGATATTACGACGGGTGGCCGTTCTCTCCCAAAGACTTTTTCAATTATTGCTCCTCGCCATTAAAGCACTTTGCTTAATATCCTTGCACCAGAAGGAATACAGCAGATTGTAGAGAATGCACGATGAGAAGCCTTATCGCTAGACTAAACTCATTAACAACCCCCAAGCTGTCTTAACAACAGGTAAACAGGAGATCGATGAACCGATCGCGCCGGTACCACTACGAGCACTGAGGGCTCCCTTCATCATAATCGTGAAAAATACAAAATGGATGCTCTGACCGGAATTCGATAGATTTCGCAAGAAATTCCCCAAAATTTCAGGAAACCCTCTTCAAAGGTCACAAAACAAACTGGTAAGTTTTAATCATCTATTATTCACCATAATTAGCTACCTTTCGGTAGATTTCAATCTTAAGGCCCCCTCACACCTAACCGAATTGCCTGAAATATGCCTTGCGATGGCTGGCGAAAGGAATTTTTTTTTAAATCGTTTTCAATGGTAACTGATAGTAAATCATATTTACCCTTCGTGTTTGGGTTCGTACACCTTCTGAACTAACAGCTGCGAGTACTAGTATTCAAATTCGCGCGGAGATTTTGAACATGTTTAAAATTTCCCGACGAATTGAAAAATCGTTGGTCATCTGTTTGAATTCGCATCTCTTATTTAGTCTGCGGTAATCGTTCGTTTATCGTTCGTGTGTTATTGTCGCGCATAGTCCCTCATCGCGCTTTTGCCAAAGTGGACCGATCTCGAAAGAACCCTTAACGAAGCAACACGATGACAAAATATGAGTTGCGCATGGAAACGAAGATCTTCTATGCGAAGGGAAACCAACACTAGCTTTTACTAAATTTTAATAGCGATACATACACGAAGACAAGGCTAAGAGATACTAAGACAAACTATGGATTGCGAATGCGAGCGAATGACCTGACGAATAATTCTCAGGAGGAGGCGGCACTTCAGACTGTGGTTGTGAGCATCCCGAGGTTGTGGATTTACTCCCGGCAGATGCAGTCTTTCGTGCCTTCCCTCTGCCTTTGCCTCTTCCTTTCACTGTAGGCATGTTGCGTGGATGACTTCTCTGGCCGTAACGTACAAGAACGCCCGATCTATTCCCTCGTCTTCGTTTCTAATCGCACGCCATATCAAACCATTGCTCACTGTTCGTTCGTCTTATTGGGTTATATCAACCCTTCGCTCGCCTTCGCCTGCAATTTCTCAAAGAGGTGAACCGAAAAATCGATATCCTTCGCATGTCATATTTATCATTCGCTTACCGTACGTTGATAAAATATGACAATAGTTACTGATCGCATGATTTGACGGAAATTTTATTTGAATTCGTTGAATTCGTGTGCATTTCGTGCATTTTTCCCATTCGTCACCCTTCGTCCGCCTACATTCGGTCAGGTGTGAGGGGGCCTTCATCTAGATTTATAAATAATGTTTAGGCCACTCATAGCTACATTCCTATACTTCGTGTGTATAATGTAGGCAGTCATACACCTCATCTTTTTAAAACACCACTGCACAAAAGTCACCAATATTCACTCAAAATCGGCATTTAATTTACAAAAACAGACCCCAAAATATCCAAGAAATACAATAAATTCAACTCACCAATGTTGGAAAAGATATTTCCAAAAATGAAATCCGTAATTTACTGTTGATTCTCGCGAAACGAGCTATCGGAGTCATTGTGTACATTTCCTGGTCGCCGCGGGCGCTGACATCTCCCCAAAAGAGTTTTGTCCTGACGGGACAGTCTCGATAGCAGTTATCGACAAAAAGGACCCAAAATTTCAGGAAACCCTCTTCAAAGGTCACAAAACAACCTGGTAAGTTTTAATCATCTATTATTCAATATAATTCTTTGGATGTAAGTAAACTGCAATATATGAGTTTCAATTAAATATAGCCAAAAATGCACAGTGATGCAGTTTAGGTATGGGATGTGTGTTGGCTGCGTTACTACACAGTCGGCAATGGCGTGTACCTATGAGTGCTATGTGGCATACACGGAAAGTCCCGATTTTCTGTGTGCGCGATCGTAAAGATCGATGTGCGCTTGCGATCCCGAGTTTCTTCGTGGACAAAAATTTTATTGGCCGATTTTAGTCTAAGACATCGGCAGTATGTAAACAACACGCGATCGCGAAACAAATCGGCGGGTATTTCTCCAGTTTTGGACAAGATTTTGACTTTCACGACTTTGGATTTTGCTGAAAATATCAAAAGTTCTTTCTAACGGCCATTTGAGGTAGGAGTGAGATTTTTAAGGGCTGAATTTGAAAGCAAGTATTTAAAATATTTATCTTATTTTCCCCCCATACCTTTACTACACGCGACAGAAAATACCAACTATTTTACAGTAATGTACCCGTGAGTGGTTTAGGCCTATCACAACATCATAGTTCATACGGTACATGAGTATAAACGTCTGGGACCAAAGCGCGAAGTATGAAAGTAATGCACCACACAGCCACAGAAAACAACCATTCTCTGCTTTATACAATTCATCGTTTATCATACTTACTCTGGTTCCCACATTGTCCTAGCTGCAGAGTAATAATTTCTCGAGGCATGATTACAAATATAAATCAGTTTTCTTTCCAAGTTCGGACGATTCCGTTTTTGTGTTGGCGGTAAACCTCTGAACAAGCAATAGAGGGCGACATAACAAAGAACTGTAGAAATCTTATAAAAAGCAAGCTAAGGAGTTCTTCCCCGGGGTTCTTCCCCGGGGTTCTTCCCTCTGTTTAATTATGCCTCCAAAATTATTATTAAACAGGCAGGATTACCCTTTCATATTTCTGGAAACTTACAAAAATTGCCAGTTTAGAGAAAGAAAGTTACTTCTTTGTTCGTACTTATAAGAAATGGGATTGCGACTTACAATTAGGCATCTCAAGTGTTCATAATACCATGGACCCTACGTACTACAGATGGACGCTGATCCGTACCATAATGAATTCATGTACCTGACTCTGTCAAAAAGTATCACAGTGACATTCCAAAAATGCTTTCCAACTCTGATCTCATCACGACGGCCGCCAGTCAGCCATAAGAGAACCAGAACTGTGCCTTGAGAAATCTATAAAATGCATGTGCAGAGGAAAAAAATCGCTTGAAATCATGGAAATGCAGTTGTGGCGTACAAATGAAAATTATCGTATAGTTCTAGATAGGAAATTAGAAGTAGTTTACAAGAGAGACCTGTAAATTTGACTGTAACATAATGATTTTAAACTTTATTTAGAAACTTATCCGATCCATTTCCCAGGAATATGAGGTAATATGACAGTAGAGGATATGTATTTTTTAAAGTTAGGCAAGGTCAGATGCATGTCCACAAGTGTCCACTTCTGTAGACTAATCAATCTCATATCATACAAATTGTCATAATTTGGGGTTCGCTGTTCCTCTAACTGGTTTAATCACAACAAATTTCTTGAAATTACTCTTCAGCGAAATGAATTCGAAGAAAGGTAATACATAGGTTGTTTTGTCTGTGACGATCCGTGATTAAGCGTAATCAACATTGTCGCGACAAACGGTGCTCATTATCAGGTGGCGGCGGTCATGATGTGAACAAAGAAAGACTTAGTCCAGTAGGGTCCCAGAAGTTATCCCAGAACAAATACTAATAGTAATTAATGGTTTTTGCTTGGCAGTGAGAATAATTTCCAAATTGTGCTAAGGCAAAGGCTAAAATGTCCAGGATCAGCCACTACTGTGATCATATTCTCAAATGAAATTCTTGAATCTGAAATATTATTCATCATTGATCGCTTATTACTCAGGAACACGTGATAGGCATCACCCACAAAGCCAAATTGTTGACGTTAAAAGAATCTTGTGAATACATCTGATGGACTGTGTGAGATAATTCCTTTCTTAATGAAGTCACAACGCTTCCCCTGTCTCTTTTTTCTTCCGTCTGATCGTACAAGCGGACCGTGATTGACGTGTGATTTTATTATTATTTCATTTGTCAATCAAATCAACAGAAAAAGTACAATGTTTGACCGTCACGGAAGCTGAAAAAGTGAATCCAGTCACAGTTGCCCTCGGGCATTCAGATACTATTATTTTAACTCATAGCCTCATTAGCCTGCATAACTTTCCCAGGCTTTCTCCTAATTAAAACGACGGTAAAAAGAAAAACTTTCGCGGTCCGACATGGGCTGTGTTTTGGTCGATTCTACCCATTTTAAAATTAAATATAGCGTAACCACAGAGACACAGCCCTCTCAGATTTGTCTCTGTATTAAGATTTATTTCAATATTTATTTAATTATGTTGTTATGAGAGATATGCTAATATATATATATATATATATATATATATATATATATATTTTCAAACATGTATTTCACTTATAATCTTGCATGTTATAAAAGATAATTTTGTTAATGTTATATTTATTCTTGGGAACCTAAATACAAACAAGCTATGCTTTCCCGTATAGGTTCCTTTTTAATTTCATGATTTTGTACTTTGTAAATCATATTGTTTTGTATTTGGAAATGAAATGAAATAAAACCTTGCATCAATCAATCAATAATTACTTCGGACACTTAATTATGACCTGTTTTAATCTATAAACTATACTGATAAAAACAAAAGTAATGATAACAAAGGCAAAATAAATAGACGGCGAACAATAATTATCTCATAAGAAATTTTATTCCTCAACGCAATGATTTTTATTTCGCTGTGCTTTCTAGCTCTCGTTTTTTGTTTTCTCTTTAGTTGGTGGTTTTTTGTTTATTTGTGCGACCGAGCGGAGGAGGGTGTGGGAGGGGGCTATCCTCGCTCCCACACTGGGACTTTTTCAAAATTATGTATATAAAACTTGCCTTTTAGAGCATCCCAAAATGGATTTAATGGACAGAAGGAATGCACAGATCTACGCCAATGGAAGGAACCCCTTCATTGAGAATAACAACGGCGAGCGAACGAATTTTCTTCGATATTTTCGCATTGAAATTATGGCATTTCTTCTTCTTCTTCGCTATATGTACAGGCCACCTTCTGGTGTATTCTCGTACTGTTTCTTATGTCCTTACTCCTAATCATTAAAGAATGTGATCGTATTTCAAGTTCAATCATAATGAGTTTGGATAATTATCAGTTTTAAGTTAATGTATCATAATTCTTATTTCTTTTATCCATTGGGGGGGGGGGGGGGGTGGTGATAATACACAGGCCTGATAATACAAGCCATCCCCCACCTCAATTTTTTGTTGTTGATACCCCATCCCCCCGGGATCGACACCCATGCCAGGCACCTACCTAATATTATCTGGAAGAATTTACCGAGTGTTATTGAGCTTCGATTAAAAAGGCAGAAAGACTAAGCGTTACTTTTAAACATCTTTCTCACACATGTATAAGAGATACCGTTTTAAACAAGCAAATTTGCATTATTCAGAAAACTGTTAATAACATTAAAAATATGGCTATATACTGTACGTTATACATTTTAAGGAATAAAACTCACACACTTATGATTTTTTTTTGAACTTACATTGGGTCTTAATCCCGGCCCCCACTCAGTATTATTTAGGGTACGCGTATGCTTGTTCCCTCCCTTTGAAAGCACCCCCTATCTCAGGGCTGCCAAAATTTCTGAACCCCCCTATCGCGGGCTTTGCGCGGGCTTTTCCTGCCTTGGAGACCCCCCTAAATTCAGAACACTGCTCAATGTACCCCCCTATCTCAGGTGAGCTCTCATTCCAACCCCATATCTCAGGACAGACACCAACCCCCCTCCCAAGTAAGCTGTCATTACAATACCTTGGAAGAGATTTTTTTTTCTACTTTTCAAAATGATATAATCCTGGCTGAATGAGCTATCAAAACTAGCAGGAATTTCAGGAATTTGATCCTGGGATTTGATCAATTTTTCAAGATATTTCATAACCCCCCTTTTTTAATTTCTCAGGTGTCGAAGAGAGAGAGAGAGAGACTGAGAGAGAAAGAAATGAAATCTCCGGGTGAAAGATAAAAAACACCCCCTTTTTTTACAATTCACGGGCCGGATTGTGTCGCCCAAAAAATACCCCTTTACCGGAGATTTTGGGAACACGCATGCGGTCCCTTCGACCTCCGAGTGGGGGGGGGGGGGGGGGGGACGGGGGGGAGGGGGGGGGCTTAATATAAAGCCCGGTTGCTTTTGCGGGTAATTCATATGATAACAGACTGCAACCTCTTCAGCTCTATCTCAAGCCTTAATTCACTCTTACTGTTACAAAGGGTTTAGCTCTCTTAAAAATTTTACCAAAATGAGATCAATGCTCTTGCTTTTCAAATGTCCGCACGTCATGAACCATCTATTATTTCACAAAATATTATGTACAAACCTTGTAGGAAATTTATTACCATTTCTTATGATATCAAACATTATTCCTTTACTCAAATTTATGCATAAGAATTATTGAAAATTACATTTGAGTTTCTTTTTTGTCCATTATTTTTTGTTTTCTCATTGTTTACTATTGTTTAATGTTGAAATAAGGTAATATCTTTTTAAAAATCTGGAATTTTCTCTGCAAATTTCTGTGGTAGCACATATCATACATTTAGAATGCTTGACTTATGCTCAAAATTTTGATATACATTGACAACCATATACTTTCCTATGTGGTCGAGCTATTGGCGTAATATGCGTCTGATTATGATGGTCTATAAATCATTGCATGGTTTGGCTCCTCCATATTTAGAGGAGTCATTTAGATTGTGTGATTATTCATATTGTCTAAGATCTCAGGGAAATAATGTTATCAAAACCCAAGACGGAGTGTTGCCGTAGAATGTTTTCGTACAGAGGCTTACGTCAATATAATGATTTACCTATAGATGTTAAATTGATTAATAACTTTAATACATTTTGGAACTTATTAAATATACGAATTCCATTTTGCTATGATCTTTAAAGGAACATGCCTGTTTTGCCAATTCAGGGAGGGTTGGGGATGGGGGGGGGGTGCCATTTTTCTCTCTTCTCTTTTAAAAGTATTTTGATTTTGTTTATTTCTAACTCATGACTCCATGTCATTATTGTCATTTTGTTTCTTTGTGTATAATGATATATTTGTTTTATCTGTGTATTCATCTGGACCCCAGGGAAGAACAGCTTTGTAATATTCACATAGCTGAGTGGGCCATGCAGCCAATTCACATTTTTCTGATGTTATTATGTATCATTCTTTTTTGTCTGTAATGTTTCATTTTATATCATCGTGATTGGAAAATAAATACAGTACAAAAATAAATACAATACAATTGGTGGATGAAAATGACAAACCTATCACAGATATATATGTGACATCGGCACTGAAAGAGTTACTGTATATATCATATTACAGGCCTTCCTATTGTACTTACTTACATTTAATAATATTCAATTATTTCATTACCACCATTCTTGCTATGTATCCAACCTCTTTATCCCCCCCCTCTCTCCCTCCCTCTCTCCGGCTCCCCCTCTGTTTGTCTGTCATACACCTTTTTTTTGTTTTTCCCCAAAAATACACACCTGACACACACACGCACACACATCCACACACACACACACACACAGGTTTACGTGGCTTTACTTCCGAGGACAAGTATTGTTCCTCTATTGTTCCTCGTACTCGGACAGTCGACTGAATAAAGCACAAATTCATTGTTCGACGTTCGAGGACTATTGTCCGGCTTCCGAGGACCATTGTTCTCATGATTTTTTTTTGTTCTCTGTCCGAAAATGTCCTCGGACATACTGCTAAACAGACCCACACGCACTCACACAGGTATAATACTTGTGTGTCTTTCCCTTTGTTCGCTCTACTGTTCAAATAGCCACACAAGCGGCAAAAAAAAGCCACACATGCCTGATGGAATAAAGGCATCTATTGTGTTTGACTGTCCAATTACCCTGATAGCAGAAAGTGGTAAAAATTACGTGATATTTACTAGTGGTTTTCGTCTTTTTTACGTCCTGTAATTACGTCAATAAGACGACAACTTGCACCAACGCAAGACGTCAAGAGGACGTCTTATTTTGACGTTATCTGTACACTGTAAAAACTGGAGTGCTGTATATAGCACTTTTTGAGGGCATGCATAGGGACTGCACTCAGAGTGCTATTGAATGCACCCAGCGTGCTATTTCAGCACTTTCACGGGAGCTGGACCGGCTCCTTAAACTGCTAAACATTCATTAAAAAAATGATTTGGGCGAGCTTCGAACCAGGGTCCGCTGATCGAGCATTGCTGGCATTACCGCTAGACTAACTCACATTGTACGATTTAGAGCAGATCATATTGTTACATAGTGAATTTACGACACCACATAGTTCATGTTATCTACTTGACTCCCATGACTAAACTGGACTGCAAGAAGCATTCGTTAGTCCATCGATAACGTCAGCGCCTCTCAATCAGCGCAACCTGGTTCGAGGCTCGCCACGGTCACATTTTTTTTGCTGGTAAATTAGCACACTACAAGTGCTATAAACAGCATTTCAGGTGCAGTCACTATACATGCCCTTAAAAGTAGCACTTTAGTTTTTACAGTGTACAAGACGTAGAGATGACGTCAAAATAAGACGTCCTCTTGACGTCTTGCGTTGGGGCAAGTTGTCGTCTTATTGACGTAATTACAGGACGTAAAAAAGACGAAAACCGCGATGTAAATATCACGTCATTTTTAACACTTTCTGCTATCAGGGAAGAGGAATGAAGACGTAGAGATGACGTCAAAATAAGACGTCCTCTTGACGTCTTGCGTTGGTGCAAGTTGTCGTCTTATTGACGTAATTACAGGACGTAAAAAAGACGAAAACCACGACGTAAATATCACGTCATTTTTTAACACTTTCTGCTATCAGGGTAGTCACACAAGTATACCTCTGTTGGTACACCCACCCACACACAACACACACACACCCACACTCGCGCGCCCACACGCGCATCCCACCCACATTTCTGAATACGACGAAATACACTTAAGATGAACCAGTTATTTAATTCAAGAAGTATGAAACAGTTAACAAACTTAGCAAAATTCACAATAGAAATATTAAAGCTGCACTAAATGGCATGCTAAAATATATAATGTAGAGTATATACGGATCATACCTTTGTCATATGTGTTATGGTGTTTTTTATTCGATCCTTTTGTTTGTGCACTTTTTGACTAATACATTTGTTTTAGGCCTACACATTGATTTCGCTTAAATTGGTGCCTGAATCAAATATTACTCGAACGTAAATATTGTAAATATTGTAAATATCTTTATTAATCAAAGTGTTATACATAATTCTGATGATTTATTTAATAGTTTGATCTGATTTTCTTCAATACCTTTTCAAGGGTGATGACATGCAACCACGCAATTTCGTTCTCTCTGAATAATGGCACTGGCCACTGACTGATCTGTCTCGGCTAAGCCATATCTTAATTACAAAAATGCAAACGATATCATGATGATTTATAACAAGTTTGAAATTTTGATTTTCAAATTAAAATATTAATTTCAAGACATTAGTGTATAACGCATACAAAGTATAAATGAATTAAAAAACAATGTCTTTAAAAAGCAATATGTTTGCAATTTCTTTTCAATAGTCTCATATATCAAGTGTCTCTAACAATGCATAAAGCAATGAAATCATTAAAATTATGAATAGTGACACAAAATTCCTAGACTGTCATAACATAATCATAAATTTATGCAAAAGAGCAATTTGTTTGACCGTTAGTACACTTATTCAGACTGATGGTTTAACTTTTCCCTCTTCTTTCAATTTGGCGGAAGTCATTTTTCACACTCTGGACAAAAGCAATTAGTGTTCGCCCAAGCGTGAACAAAATTTGTTTTGTTAGTGGCACTTGATAGATGAGACTATTGGGCATCTATCAACATGAATAAAATGTTCTAAATATTTTTAAATGTAATTCAGATTTTTCGAAAGTGTAATGTTTTTTTTGATACGCACTGTATAGACCTTTACTGAAATACTTATATATATAATATACATTGCTTCTTATCAGTTTTAAAGATTATACATAATCTTTCATGAATTATTTATAGTTGTATTATTGAGTTATTTATTCGGTTCCCAAAAGGACGATATCATACGAATGTAAACATGGGTAAAAATAAAATTAAAAAAAAAATCAACAAACAACAGAAAACACATAGAAGTGTACATGTTAAGGCATTAGGAAGACTCCATATCCGATGCCTTTATGATATTCTTTCATTTTAATCATGATGCCACGACCATGTATCGCAGTTTACATACGTCGTTTTCCCGAAGGTTCAATATTCCAAATGTTCATTACTCCAAAAGTTCGAATTTCTGAAGGTTCGTTTACTTCGATGGTTTGGCATTCCGAAAATGTAATAGAACCCTATATCATTTTTTTTCCTAGGAAAAACGAACTTTCGGAATAATGATGAACATTATTACATTAATGAAATTATAAACCCCATTTCATTTTCGAAAATATGAAGCCTATTATATTCTCAAAATATGAGCCTTATTTCATTTTCGGAACTATGAACCCCCTGGTACGGGAATTTGTATTTCGGAATTACAAACATTCGGAATAAACGAGTGCCCCCGTATCGTCATGCATTATGGGGCTCTGCAATTGCAGAGGCACAATTAGGTCAACGGTAAAGATGAGGAGGAGGAAGAGGGGAGGGAAGGGGTATCGACACGGAAGTTCTAAATCCACACGTGACCATCTCCACATCCATTCATGCGAAAAATCGGTCAGCTGTAAAAAACACCCCCGATGATATTAAAACCATGGAAATGCAACCAGTACTTTAATTCAAGATATCTCTGTCATCCCAGGCTCATTTTTCCCCGATTGAGGTGTCATATGAAAGGGCAGAAAATGAACCTTCTAGAAATGTGATTATCTCTTTGAAATTCAGATATCGTTGGGCAAACGATATTTTGGTAGCCCTGCTTCATAATTTTTTGTCTTAATTCACTCATGCTTGAAGTAAATATCATAATGCGTGGCATCAAGGGTTAGTGAAAGAAGAGGATGCAAGATTTACAAATATATGTCATTTATTAATCATAACTGTGATTAAGATATATTATGATTAAACATCGCTAAATCTCGGTTTCGTTTTTTTTTCTGGGACGCACTGTATAGTACTAAGGGGCAATCTTGTCTTGAATCCAAGCTGGACAATACGAAAGGGGTATCCAGAGCAATTTCGCATCCCATCCAACAGCGTATCTAGTCCGAGGCCACTTGGAGAACAGTGCATGCTCGATGACGTCAGTGACTTTCGTGATATCACGTGATGCCATCTTATCGGCCAAAGAGGCAAGACTTTCAATACCTTAAGATAAAACAAAATAATAATAATAATAATAATAATAGGCCCTACCTACATTTATATGGCGCCTTTCCAGTTAGTAACTGATCAAAGCGCTTTACAGTGTATTATTACCCCGGTCATTGGATCCAGTTCTGCAGTTCCGACTCTGTACTAGGTGCATATTTTCCACTCCACTAGCTAGGGAGCATTCCAGTCTCGCGGCCATTTTACAGGCGAGCATATACTATTCCAGACATAAATGACATTCGTATCCTACCCGAGTACACATTTAACATCTGAGTGGAGAGTGACAAATGTATAGATTAAAGTCTTGCCAAAAAAGGATATTAGTGTAGCGGTGGGACTCGAACCGCGAACCATGTGATGCACGGTCCGGTGACGTATCCACTAGACATTTGAAATGTTTTGCAGGATCATCAGGATGACTTAGTGTGTGTTCATATTGACTTCTCATCTCATCTATCGATTTGATGTTCATATGAATATATGAGCAACTTGATTTTGAATAGAAACTTAATATTATATAACGACGTATAATCTTCGAAATTTATTTACAGTGTTATATGCAAAATTAATAATTCTCAGATCTTACACTTGTTGCACTCATAGGTTGCACTACCCCTATATATCCCACGCGACAGATGCTTAACAATTCCATGTAGGCCTAAGATGCCAAAACAATAAATGTATGTGAGAATAAAAAAAACAATGTCATTATCATTTTTTATCCTATGCAACTGTGTAGAACAATAGCGGCTCTTACGTTTACGAAGAATCGATTCTGGGAACTCTTTCTTCTCATCATCCGAAAGCCGGTTCCAGGCGACGGTTGCTCCGCGCGAAAAGTTTTCAAATGACGCTAAGTGAGTGGCGAAGAACCCGGGTTCAATGATGCTTACGTTGAAGCGATAACCGAAATGCTTGCGCTCTCTCCTGAAAAGACACCAAAAATAAAGAAATACTACAAATTAAAGAACCAGAACAAGTCAACTTATTAACTTCTGAATGAATAAGTTTGAATGATATGTTGTGACCAAATGAATAAGAGCACAATACACAATCCCACAAAAAATATGACATCAGAATTCTCTCCAAGACCTCTCGAAATACCGCATGAACAAACACTAGAAGTTCACGTGTTCCATGGGGATAATTTTTATCAACTGTCAATTTTATTCTGTTCCCCACTTTGTTGATACCTGCCAGAACAAATACCGATTCTTGTCAAGTCTGAATTTTGCTCAAATGGTTCTACTTATTCTTTTTAAAAATCTATTTGATATATTGAACAAATTTGCTAAGTTTTCTGGTCGTAAACTTAATCTGTCAAACTCAGAAGCAATATGGATCGGGGCTAAGAAAGGTTGCGACAATTATCCTTTTTCTGATAGGGGATTAACCTGGAAAATTGGTAACTTTAAGACCCTTGGTGTCACTTTTCCTTTGCGGACTAATAAGCTCTTTGATCTCAATTATAAAGTTAAAATTGAAAAAAGAAATGAAGGTACTCTTAACTGTTGGCGGGCTAGAAACTTGTTTTGCATTGGAAAGATATGTGTGATAAAAACATTGTTATTACCACAGTTACTCTATCTCTTTTCTGTTATGTGTATAAAATTACCTAATCATTTCACTATTCAGGCCCGTAACTAGGATTTTTGCGGGGGGGGGGGGGGGGGTTCAACATTGGGAAAAGTGGACCTTTTTGAGGGAGTGAAGCGACCGAGTAGGGGTGTCGGGTCAGGGGTCTGCCCCTACAAGGATATGGGCACGAGCGTAGTCAAAATTTGACAGGGGGTGGGTCAAATGTGAAGCCAGAACATATACAACCACTGTGTTGGATTCCAAATACTGCGAGCGAACGAACCCCCTGAACCCCCCTAGTTACGGGCCTGCTATTACTCATATTTTTTGTTACTGTTCACATTCAAATGTAATATGGTCAAAACTTGAGGAATGGTTGTTTCGTAAGACTGATATAAAGCTCAAACTCACAAACCAGAATAAATTGTTCGGCTTTAATGGATGTCAATTAAATTGTATTTTAATTATTGTAAGAAAGGAAATTTATTCAGCTGAATCGTATTATGATATAGAAAGTTATTTAGCAAAAACAAGTTTTAAAGAAAAGAATTTTATGAAAAAATGGTTTCATTTCACCAAATGTTTCTGAATGTTTTTGTTTAAATTTTGTTTGTTTGATTGTGATATAAATAAGAATACAAAATATATTTTCTATGTCTTATCTTATATGTCACAGTGTGACCGAGATTATTTTGTTATGTTCTTATGTTTGAATATTTCTTTGACAATGTCATGGAATAGTGCATGTATCGAGTTTTTTTGTGAAACAAATGTTTATACATAATAAAGGAGTCCTGTGGAAGGGTAAATATATATTTAGAAAAAAATAATTTTATAATGACATCAACAAAGTGTTTTTTTAAATTCATTTGTAATGGCGGAATAGATAGTGGAAAAGGAATGATTTTTGTAATAATTGTAACAATTGTGGTCTTCGTATGATCGATTCATATATGCGTTATCTTTGGCACAAAATATGTCTTGGGTCAAACTCCTGTTGGACGATAGTTATGGTAGTATATGACAGACTATTGAAATATCTGCACTCGAGTGGTTTAATGATAGGAGTGATCTTTTATGGAAGTCTTATGCTCCTGAAAATGTTTTGTGTACTTTGGGATCTACCCAAATTGCTGACTCTTTGAGAACTTGGAACATTTTTAGGGATAAAATATCACTGAAAGAGTTTGACAATGATCTCTTGTATTTAGGTCAGTCCCAGGTAATTTGGTTTAATCGTGATATCAGATCAAAATCCAAACAATTCTTTTTTTTTTTATGAAGATTGGTTTTAAAAAGAAATTGTCTTTGTAAAAGATCTTCGTAATCCTCGGCACCCTGGTTACAAACTTTTTGAAGAGCTTGTTCTGGATATTGATATTTCGGCCAATGGACGAAGAAAATATAATTTTCTGATAAAGAATATTCCTTCCCCTTGGTTAGATGGATTAAATGTTAATGATGTGGATATTTATGAAGAAATTATAAAGAAGTTAAAACAATGCAAGAAAGCTTCTAAATATTCATACTCTGGTTTGTTTGAAGAATGTATTCCCGAAAAATCGATTTCTTTTTGGAAGGAAGCTTTCTCATTGCCTGATGATATAAACTGGGAATCATTTGTCCAAATTCAAATGTACCATAGATTCTTGCCTACGCGCATTTTATTTCAAAATATTTCATAGCACAATCGCCTTCAATGCCTTCTTGTTTAAAGTTAAAAGAAAGGACTCCCCTCTTTGCTCATTGTGTTCTAAAGATCCTGAAACACCTATTCATCTTTTATGTGAATGTCCCAGAGTATTACCTTTTGGAAATGAAGTAAGATTAAGATTATCAATGCAAAAGATGAAGAGCTTATCCAGCCTTCCAATTTTCAGAAAATGTTTGGTATACAAGATGATAAATTTTTAACTTATATTTTTCTTATGTTGAAGTATTACCTTCACAGGTGTAGCCAGGATTTTTCAATAGGGGGCGGGGGCAGACGTGAAGGATCCAACCGCATAGCCAGGATTTCATTTACGGGGGCGGTTGTGAGGACGCGAAGAGTGCGAAATTGGTGATGAGCATGCAAAGCGTGCTCCCCAGGGGGTGGGTGCAGGAAGGGGGAAGTTTTCCTCTCCCGCGCGAAGCGCAAAAGCTCTGACGTTTTATAGCAAATTTGAGAGAAAGATAACGGCTCGTAGCACCATTTTTAGGAGGAAAGTTATTTCGACGTCCGGCATGTCCGGACTGCTTTTCAGTTATTTGGAAGTACTACTGCACTGTAACAGGGACGAAAGCAGGGAGGGTCGAGTTTCCCCCTCCCTGCGCGAAGCGCGAAAGCTCTGACGTTTTAGCAAATTTGAGAGAAAGATAACGGCTTGTAGCAAACAATTTTTTTAGGCGGAAAGTTATAGTTCGACGCCCTGACTGCTTTTCAGTTATTTGGACGTAAAACTGCACTGTAACAGGGGTGGGTGCAGGGAGGGGAGTTTCCCCCTTCCCGCGCGAAAGCTCTGACGTTTTAGCAATTTGAGAGAAAGACAACGGCTTGCAGCAAACGATTTTGAGGCGCAAATATATAGTTCGACGCCCCGACTGCTTTCAATTACTTGGAGTTTTTAAGGCGAGGGGGAGTTTCCCCCTCTTAGCACCCTTTTTTAAAGGCGAAATGTTAGTTCGACGCCCTGGCTGCTTTTCAGTTAGTTTGGACGCAATACCGCACTGTATGTAACAGGAGTGGGTGCAGGGAGGGGGAGTTTCCCCTTCCAGCGCGAAGCGCGAAAACTTTGACGTTTTAGCAAATTTTGAGAGAAAGATAACGGCATAATTGTAGCACCTTTTTAGGCCTTTTTCTCTCACTTCCCCCGCTTTTCGCTCTCGCCTTTAATTTTTTTTAGTGGCTGAATATGGGGGGGGGGGGGCACGACCCCTTTTTTGCTCTTTTGAAATCTAACAAGGATTTAGACTACTTTATAGCGAAGAAAAAAAAACTTTCCTCACATTTCAAAAAGTGGAAAATTGATTTTAATGATTAATAGATTTGGTTTTCTTTACCTTTTATATGCTGCGTTGTGCAATTATGAACATAGTTTTGTCGTGATTCTGTAATTGTTTTGTCTTGATTTCGATTAATATAAACAAATAAAAAAAAGTCTGAATTTTGCTCCCTTTTACAAAAGCGGTTTTAGATCACTCAAGCCTAATAACTAGTCAGATTCTTTTGTGTTATTGCATAGGAGGGACCCTATGCTGTCTACAAGAATTGAACTTTATTGAAAATATTCAGAAGTATTTAATTGGGGAGATTTTTTTGGGAACGCACTGTATTACACACACAAACTGTAAGGCATTGAATCAGTATTTAAAACGGACTGAGGACGGACAGCGTTTTCGTAATGGCAGATCAACCTTTAAACCCTTTCAGGACAGGAATTATTTGGGCTGAATATTAATCACATTTCGATCTTCAAATTGGCACAAAAAATGCTTTTCTTGGTTCTAATAAAAGGTAATGTCTTTGGAAACAACATACATGGTTACGAACTTTGTCAAAGGTTGAAACAATTGCCAATTTTGACCAAAAAACAATGATTTTGAACCTCTCAATATATTGCCAATTTAAGGATTTGGAAGCCTATTCTCCTTTTAAAATTCCTGGCATCAATCGCAGTATATTCATGCAACAAAATTGGACACTGTTTGCAAAAAAATAATTGCTCTTTCTATTCATGCATCTGATATATTTTTAAGGCTCTGAATCAAAAGTTATTGAGCCAAACCACAAAATGTGGTCAATTGTCTCAACAGGGTTAAACATGCTTGATACAAACTCTTTAATGTTGTATACAGCATGTTAAAAATGTTAATCTACCATACTGGATATGTTGTAAACGTTGTCACTCACGAGATCTACACGTTACATGTTAGGGTGTACGGCGCTCTAGCATTGTAAGAATCAATTCCTGCCAGATACCCACATACCTCTCCTGCGTCGACAGTGTAGTGAGAATGTAGATTAATGTCTTGCCAAATACCATTAGTGCGGCAGGGACTCGAACCTAGTACCTTTTGATCCGTAGTCCGGTGACTTATCCACTAGACCACTACACCACAACACCTCTACAAATATTCATCGTTTTCCATAATTTTGCTTTGTGAATCAGCAATTCTTGTTTCAATTTCGTATGCATTACTGGTTTTACTTATAAATATATTACTGTAATTGTGTACTCTGTGGAAACCTAGGAAGTAATCTCAGAATTGTTAGCATATTGATATAACAGTCTGACTCGATTTTATGGAAATCAAAAGCATGTATTTTCAGGGAAATTATATCAGAACGAAGGGAGAGGGAACTAATGTTTTCGTTTAATTTCTAATTTTCTATAGAAAATAAATTGACATGAGCATTTATTGCATACCGAACCATATCAGAAAATGCTTCAATGGCATATTTCGACTCGCAGTACCCTCCGTACAGAGCAGCCACTCGTCCTGCACAGCTGGCAACATTGACCAATCGACCGTTGCTTTTCTTGAGGAGTGGTAAGAACGTGAGAGTAATATCTATGGCTCCGAACAGGTTTACCGCCAAAACTTTCTCGTAGTCCTCCCTTCTGCTCCATTCAAGATGAGAAGTATCGTTCGATATACCCGCGTTATTCACTACGCCCCACAGAGCTGGTATAAATATAAATAAAATACAAACATAAATATAAACGTCAACTAAGTGATCCAGTTCTTTGTGGATTCAAGTGCGATTTTTCTTCTTCCAAACTTGACATTTTATAAAGTAATGTCGCCGCCGACATGGAGCGTTTTTACGACTGCGTTGACATACTTGCGCTAATTAAGCCTGTGAAGGCAATCTGATTTCACTCATTAATGACAATTTTGGAACCTTTTTTCCGAGGTTTTATGACACGTGTCTACTATGTCCAGTGATAAAATGCAATGTTACTTCTGTTCATTTCGCATACTTTTTATTGGATACGATTTCATTTTCACTTGCATATGGGGCGACATTCTACGGATAGCATGTCGCTGACGACGTGGGCAATGATGCACAGTGTGTAATAGAAGTTGTTTTTTAAACTGAGTTCCATAATATAATAATATCAAACATACCTGATTGATGCGGTATGATTTTCTTCACTTCTTCATATGCTCTGGTGACATTCTCATGATCAGAGACGTCCAAGATCAAGGTCTTGACCCGTTCAGAGGTTACATCATCAAGGTCAGCGCGACCTTTCTCTGTTAGACACGCGGCGATCACGTGAACACCCTTGATGTCAAGCTGCCTAGCAAGCTTATTACCGAATCCTGTATCGCAACCAGTGATGAATACATACCTGAAAACATTCAATAAAGAATAAATGAGTAAAGAAACGATCAAGAGAGAAGGAGTAGTAAAAGAAGGCAGTAAATTTCATTATTTGTTTATTTATTTGTGCATGCTTCATGAATCATATTTACAATCACATAATAATACAAAGTATTACACAGTAATATTGTTTCATATTGAAACACACAGAGGTTTGGCAAAATAAGCTATAAGCTTGAGAGGTATTGCCACACCTGCATACTTAAAACAAACAATATAAACGGGTAAAACCATTATAATAAAATAAACATAAATCAAAACGAACCTTAAAATGGTAAACGAGATAATAAGAAAAACAAAAGAGGGAAAGAAAAAAAAAAAAAAAGAATAACACGTGAAAAGAATATGGAAATATACAAAAGAAAAGAACCCCTATATATAGTTAGTAATATAAGTTATAAAGATATAGATTTACATGTACACCCAGAGAAATTCACAACGCTTGTTAGAATCTATATAAAGTGAGAATATACCCAGAACTGATGGATACAGAAACAGCACTAGTTACATATGTGAGATAAGCATGCATTTAACACTGCTTTTGAAGGAGTGTATGGTCAATAAGTTACGAGTTTCATTTGGTAATGAGTTCCAAACATCTGGGCCATAATGCCGTACAGATTTATGTGCTAACACTGTGCGGGGGTTGGATAAATGAATGTTTGCTGATTGTCTAGTCCGATAAGGATGAATTTCGTCATTTCTTTGGAACATTGAACAAAAGGTCGCAGGCAAGAGCTTGGTGTTATAACGATACATAAATGTTGACATTTGAAGGAAATTAATGTCACAGACTGGCAGAGTTTTCAGTTTAATAAACAGGGGATGTGTGTGGTCAAGGTAACCAGCACCAGCACATATTCGAATTGCTTTCTTTTGTAGCATGAGAATATTATCGGTTGTACCCTTGGATGTAGCCCAAAGGATATTACAATAGGAAATATATGGTAGAATAAGAGTGTTATATAAAGTAAATAATGTTCTGGGGGGTACAATATACCTAACCCTATATAAAATACCAATGCCACGAGAAATCGGTGTCCTTATGTGCTGCAAGTGATCTCCCCAGTTGAGTTTTTCATTTATCAGAACACCAAGGAACTTCGTACATGTTTTCTGCTCTAATAGGACATCATCAAGTTTGATGGAAAGATTTTGTTGACATGATTTTTTACCCTTGAAATGAATAAAATTAGTTTTTTGCAAAACTGGAATAGAGAAAGGGAGCATTACCGTAGCCAGGGTTTTGTGATGGTGGCAGCCTAGCCGAATATGCCAACAAATTTATCAAAAGTTATATATTTCCAGATACAATTTATTCATGGTTACTGCACTACCAAAAAACATATATATCTATTGTTGGGAGGGGTTGAAAGATTTGATTCTTTAAGATAAGGGGTTAGGAACTATTATTGTAAAGACATGATGATCCATGACAAGTCACGTACAACTATCTTTTATCTGTCATGAGTTTTTATTGCAGTATTAATCCAAAGTAACAAGCATTATATAGAAGACAAATCATATCCTCGTTTATGTAAGCACATTCGATGGGATCACTAAAGGCAAAGAACGATATTGAGTAACGGCCATGGTCTCACTTGTCCTTTGTTATATTATCGATGTAAGGTTTCCTCAACCGGTTTTCAATCACTCTGGCGATGACGACTGCAGCAGTCAGACCAAACAGTATGAGAAGAAAACACATCTTGTCACCAGCTGAAATAGAATAGAAGAATACTATGATGAAATAAGCAATTTCTATTCTATATTTAAAAAAAAAGACCTGGATGTAGCACCTTCATACATTTACAAATCCACGCTACAAATATCCTAACATCAACGCACTTCAAAGAAAACATAAAATTAATAGTACAGTATAGCTAGTGCTCTTTAAGAGTTCATTGACCTCTTATATTATTTTTGTTGTTAAAATTAATGAACATTACCTTATACCCCAAATGGGTAGTTAAACCACTTTTCCCAAAACAATTGATACATTGAACATTGAATTAAAAAAAATTGATAATTCTACATATCAAATACATGTAATTTCTTAATCAATTCCTACAGATCACTTTCAAATTTGTTTGTATGCAAAATTCCGGAACGGCGGCTATGTTGAAAGCTTTCCGCCTGGGCCATCAGGGGCAGAACCTGTTAATTATCAGATTAACAGAAATACATATATTTAGTTGCATTTAGTGCTTTTATCATAAAATACAGTTAGGATGTATTTGTCGCTTTGCACAAGTGCGAATTAAAAGGAAACTTAGAAAACCAAAACATTGCAGAGATCTACAGTGCGTCCCAGAAAAAAACAACACGAAACCCTAGAACAAAGGGATATTGTGACCATATATGCTCTATGACAATAATTATCTGTTTTCCATAAACTAGAAGTACTATGCTTTTAAATGATACCTTGATGACATAGATCCATAATGCTTTACCGAGCCGTTGCATTTTGAAAATGTAAAAAGTCAGTTGTGCCAGATTTGGGTAAAACCGTAAAACCGTTGGGATCACATGAGAACATAACCCAAACATGACTTTTATGAGTGGACTGTTTTCATCTGTTTCTTTCAGTAATGATGATGCACTCGTTATAATAAAGAATGGTCAATGTTTTGTCGCTGTTGGCGGGGGGGGGGGGGGGGGGGGGGGGGGTAAAGATAGGGCATGTTTTGTATTGGAATGGTACCTGCAATCGAAATGAAAACAATTTTTTTTGAATTTTCAGAACTGCAACTTCTTTAAAAACAAAGCGGACAGACAGAAAGTTTTTCCTAAAAAGCAAAGTAGGTGTCACATTATATTGTCATCAAATGGAAAATCATGTAAGGTAAGAACGGCACATAAGCCCCCCCCCCCCTCCCCCAAGAAATAATTATCAAGACTATCGCAATTTCCCACCTCAGGAAGGGCACTATTTGATTTTTGAGGAATATTTACCGATTTGTTCTTAAATGGGGGGGGGGGGGGGGGGATACGCCCTTATGTTATGTTTGCATATAATATATAGTAACGTTTTCACAGTTTTACCCAAAACTGGCACAAATGAGTTTATACATGTCATTTTCAAAATACTGCTGCTCGGTAAAGTATTACGGATGGATGGCATCAGGGTATCATTCAAAAGCATAATAGGCCTACTTCTAGTTTATGGAAAACAGATCATAGTGTTGTCACAATAACCCTTTTAGGGTTTCGTTTTTTTTCAGGCACGCACTGTATATTGAAAACAATCCTGATTATTCAAGATGACAGAGAAATGACAAAGCATTGGAAATGATATCATATAAAATCACTAAGCTTTACAGTATGAGTCAATAAAAAGGAAACCCATAATCAAGCCCCAATATATTAAAAGCCAAGTAAAATCGCTGAAATGTATTATAATAGTATGATCAAAGATAATGTCTACTTTGATTTGACAGGCTGCTCACCAAAATGCGATCATGGATGTCTGAACACTGGCCATTTTCAAAAAGCAAAAATGTCAGAATGGCTGACTGGTGTTCAGGGGTTACTTTCATTATTTAGGAGTGCATTATTTTTTAACTGGAATGGAGATCGTTCAGCCAGCCTTTATTGGGTTGACCGTTCATTTCATTCAAAGCTTGGACAGAGACAAATTCAACATCCACTAGGAAAATGATCCTGTTCAGCTGTCCAAGTTCAGATTTTATTGATCAAGGTGTCAAGTCAAAGGCTACATTGTGAGTATCTTCGATTAAACTCTGCATGTACTGAAATTTTAGGGTTGAATCTGGGTTTTTACTGCGTTTTTTACTGCGTTTTTACTCGCTCACACTGTATACTGTATACATGTATCTATATATCTACCGTAGCACTTGGCCCCAAACTGATATTTTCTCTGTACTATCACTTTTGAAAAAAGAGGAAACATCCTAAATGTAAATACACTCTTAGAAATATTGGGCAAAATTTTACCCAAATTTTACCCAACATGAGGGTCCTTATGAGTCCGACCAACTTTTGGGTAAACTTTACCAATTTCATTCTTATTTTTGACCAATGTTGGGTAAATGCATGTAAAAGTTGAGGAAGATTTAACCAACCTATGCCCAATCTTCATTTACCCAGTGGCATTTACCCAACATTTCTAAGAGTGTAGCACATTAAAAAAAGTATTGAGAAAGACTGTAAGGCCCGAATTCACAAAGGAGGTTTGGTTTAAACCATGGTTTAAACCTCCGTAAGCGTACTGAAATAAGCGTAAATAAGCGCATAGAGAACGTGAACATATACAGAAATGCAATATGAAGGTACTTACATATCGCTGAACGCTCTCTGTCTTTATGCTGAGTAAATCGTTGCAGTAGTCATATTCTGCCTAGGTCTTAATTCATGGTCTTATCACGGGTGTACTGATCTGACCTGAATCGATTTTACAGACCGATATTGTTTACATTGTCGTAAATACATACTTATGATAAAGTTCATACTTTGTTTGCTCTACCTTGAACGCTTACGGATATAGTTCAAAGTTCTTTATTTTCCACATAATATGTCTTTAGACTAATTGTTTAATATGAAAATACACATCAACATTAAGAAGAATGTAACAATCATACACACAAGCATCGATATAACAGAGCATAATTCACAATGTCTTGGGTGTGATTTACAGTAATAAAGTAATTGGTATGATCTGATCAAAGTAAATGAAAACATAAGTTGAGGGGTATGTTAAGAAAGCATGGCTTGTATTTCATAGACCCCTTTTTGAGAATGGCTGTTCTAGCTATTCAACAAGAAAATTTTATATTTACGTTTAAATGTGTTACATATCTGTGCTTATTTTAAAACCATAGTGAGTTCCAAAGTTGGGGTGCAGTATAGATGAATGTTTTTTTTTTGTTGTTGTAAAGCAAGCTTCTTGAACGTGAAAGCAATTTGGCTGCCTGGTTGGATGTCTGTGAATTTCATGGTTTTTAAGAAACATTTGCATGAGTGCTTTTGGGAGGTCATTACAGTAAAGCTCATGCATCAAATTTCTTTTATAAACCAGGCAATTTCATTTTCCTTTACACCTACTCTTTCAATTTATAAAGTAAATGTCATGATTCACCGAATCAAATGCACGTTTTAAGTCCAAAATAATGCTTCGGAGATAATAACAAAAAATAATTCACATCAACTAGCGCTGTGCCTCCGAGTGTTAAAGCGTGAATATTTGTAGTGATTTTTTTGTACTTTCGAAAAATATTTTTTAATGCAAAATAGTACATTTGATTCCCATGTGCGAGATTTGCATATTTATCTTTAAAAATGAAACTGGATTTAGCGCCTATTGGAACCAAAGTCTTCAAATACTGATGCAATACGTACAGAATTAGCATATCAATTACATCATTTATCAACTCGATTATATCTCCCGATCTCTTCTTTAATGTTCTCCAGCTTTTGGGATCACCAAGAATCTCATTAAACACAGAAAAATAATATTCTCTTTAAATTATTTGTATTAAGATTATTTAAATCATTTCTCTTCTTTTTTTATTCATACCACTCATGATTGTTTTTGGATTTATGAAATTTGGCCTTAAAAAAAATCACCCTCACGCTCTCATTTCAAATAATCATCCGTTATCCACGGTGATCCATAATTTTTATACGAACACTATAAATGGAATAATGTGTGATAATTTATTTTTATAATGCGGGCACAATCCTTCCCCCTCTCAATCTTTCTTGCTCCCTCTCTTCCAGCCTCCTCCAATCTCTCCTTCTTTCTCTTTTCTTCTGTCTGATCTTCATCCATCTCAGATTTGTCTCTGTGTTGTACAGTTCCCTTTATCATTTATAAGACTTTGTATTTTGATAATGTCTCTCCCATCCTCTTCGTTCTCAATCTGTTTACCCCCTTATCAAAATAAAGACGGAGAACAATGACATATTTATTTTACACAATGCAATGATTTGTATATCTCCGTGTATGAAAATAGAAAAAGGGCTATGGCAATGACAATCGATATATGGTATATAAAACAACAGATTTGCGAGTCGGTAAAATAGCCTCGCACTGTAGACATGTTAGGCTATTCTGACAATGGTATTAAGGAATTATGTGTGAAGTTATTGATAAAGCACCTACCGTACATGGAAGAAATATGCTGTGAGTTTTTGTTTAATCGAATTTTTTTTCTAACCCGTCGAGCGAACCAAACTGATTGGCCTATTTGTGATTCTCACAACAGAGACTGCTGGCACAACCGTGACCAGCTGTCAAGAATTATATGTTATACCTGAAGTGGCTATTGTTCGCAATTGCACAAAATTATAAACAACACTCTAAAAAAGGATTGGTCAAAAGAACCAATGTGTTGGTGAACATGTGTCCGACCAAAAAATTGAAAAAAATCAACCCAAATTTTGGTACATTTTAACCAATAATTTGGTAAAATTGACCATCATATTGGTCAATCTTCACCAATATTTTTGGTCGGACACATATTCACCAACACATTGATTATTTGACCAATCCTTTTTTAGAGTGAAAGATATATTTGATATGGACGAATAAATCACGATTACCTTGATGAATATGGACCCCCAAACCCCCCGAAATTTATCTTGACAACCCTAATAATAAATCGAGCTATAGATTAAAATGTTCTAATTCATTTTTCCAAATGAGGTCAATTAACCAGTGTACAAATAACATTTTTGGAATGATATAAGAGACATGGTGTATACAAATCGTAAAGTGTCCTTTTTTAGCTTCGATTGAAAAAGGAGAAATAATGAGGATTACCTTCAAACATCTTTCTCACACATAATGAGATACAGTTTTAAACACGTAAATTTACATTATTTTTAAAATGCTAATAACATAAAGAAATATAACTATATACATTATACATTTTAAGTAATTCTCATACTTCTGATTTTCTTGAAATTTAAATTGGGGCCTATTATATGTAAAGCCCAGTGCTTGTGTTGATAGGCCGGTGGTATAAACAGTTACAGAGATAATAATAATAATAATAATAATAATAATTATTATTAAATACATATACATAACATTTAATACAAAAGTATTATTACCCCGGCTCTAGCTATAGGCTACCAAATTCGGTGCTCACAGCATTCAAGGAATAAATTCCTACCGGGTACCCATTTACTACACCTGGGTGGAGAGTAGCAAATGTAGATTAATGTCTTGCCAAAGGACAGTGCCGCGGCGGGACTCGAACCGCGAACCATGAGATCCACAGTCCGGTGACGTATTCACTAGACCACGTCACCTCTACAATTAAAAATAACACAATTAGAAAAAGGTGGTAAAGGTTTCATGGTTTCATGCATGTGACCATACGATATATCACTATTTAAAACAAGATGTTCGGAGAGTAGAAACGGATGGGAGCATATACATGTACTCACAAGCCAATACCGAGCATAATTTTTTTTTCGCATTTTCTACGTATACTTTAGCCGATTATAAGATTATAAAGGTCAAACAATATCAATTATTTATGTATATAACTCACAATTATTTAAAGCTTTCACACTAAGAAAAAAAGGTACAATTTTGCACCGTTCAAATGCAACAAAAGTTGCACCAGCTGCAACTTTGCACCCTAAGAAGCTTTTGGCACCTTTAAGGGTGCAGTTAGCTACAATTTGCACCATAAGGGTGCAGAGTTGTACCCTTTAGAAAAGGTAAAAATTTGCATCCTTTTGGATGTAAACGTTTCTGCACCGTTTAGGATGCAAACAGGCATTACAGGGTGCAAACTAGTCTAGTTCTGGACTCTTTTTATTGATTTTTTTATTCGCCGACTATACGCGATAAGCCGAGTGATGGCACGATCCCGAGAACCTTTTGGCCCCGAAAAAAAAGAGTCCAGTGCAATTGCTCCACGCTGACGTCAGGGGTCCAAAGTTCACTAGCGCTTTAGCTGGGGAGGTGCGGCCAATTTTAATTGCTCTCCCTGAAAAATCTCAGGGAAAGTCGTCAGCGTGGAGCAACTGCACTGGACTCTTTTTTTCGTGGCCAACAGGTTCTTGGGATCGCGCCATCACTCGGCTTATCGCGTATAGTCGGCGAATAAAAAAAATCAATAAAAAGAGTCCAGAACTAGACTAGGTGCAAACAAGAACAAGGTGCATGTTGCATCCTTTTTATGTAGGGTGCAAGATTGCACCCAAAAAGGTGCTGTCAGTGTTGCTTTTAGGGTGCAAACTTGAACCTTTTTTTCTTAGTGCATGTGTACAGACGAAACGACATGAACGATAAGGTTTGATAGGAAACTATCTACAACGCTTGTATTACTAACGTTCAGAAATGCATTTTCCTGTTTCAAATTTTAATATTTTATACAAAATAATCGACATACTCATTGCTGGCCTGTTGGCTTAAAACTGTATAGAAGAAAAATATACACGCTCTACGTCCCTTCAGAGTATAATACAAGCCGCTGAATCTAATTTGGTAATAACCTCTCCATCATATAATCGGGATATTTATTCATTTTTTATTGTAGACCTATACGTCCGATTTTTACCTCAGTATGTAAGGGTTCATAAAAAAGGCACTTGAGGGGAATAATTACCCCATAACGTTAGAACACATAAAAAATCACGACAAAAATATGAAAGAAGGAAAAAAAACTAACTATTTAGAGACGTTTAAATGGTTGAGTATTAAAGAACATAGGACCAAAGTTATTTCAAGCCCTGCAAGGATCAAAATAAAATCTCAATTAATTTCACGCCTGCATGTGCATACGATTGCGTGATTCGTCTATTCCACAGTCTCTCTTCAACTTTATCTAGAATGTAAGCTAGCAAT
Source organism: Heliocidaris erythrogramma (assembly GCA_025617745.1). Classification (NCBI taxonomy): domain Eukaryota; kingdom Metazoa; phylum Echinodermata; class Echinoidea; order Camarodonta; family Echinometridae; genus Heliocidaris; species Heliocidaris erythrogramma. The sequence continues at coordinate 39,985,843 of CM046870.1, read as the reverse complement.
TACTCTTGATATAAGTAATATTTGAAGCTGGTATTTTGAATATAGTAAACCAGCTTTAAACTTTTGTTTGGACTGATTGGCCCCCTTCAAAGAGAAATCTCAAACGTTTTTTACTCGCTAAGTTTTAGAAACTGCAAGTTTATACTGTATACAATAGAAGTCAGTGCCCTGGTCAAATGGTTACATGTCGTTTTTCAAACGTTCATAATTCTGGAGGGTTCGTTATTCCGAAGGTTCCTTTCACCAAAGTTTTGCAATTCTGATAATGAAATAAGATTCCTAATTTCGAAAATGCAATAAAAACCTATATCATTTTTTTTTCGGAATTACGAACCTTTGGCATTATGAACGGTCGGATAAATGAACCTTCTGAATAAGAACCTTCGGAATAATGAACCTTTGGAGTAATGCAACAAGTGTTCAGAATGATGAACCCTATTTTATTTTCGGAATAATGAACACATTGGTATGGGAATTTCTGTCCCCCCGATGAAAATGTACTCAAAATTATACGCCTGCAGACGGGCCACTCTAATTGAAGGTCTGTTTGACCTGATCACTCGATGATAGACTATACATTACTCTTGTTAATCATGTGTCATTAAAGATGGATATCCTAATGCACAATGTGACAACTTTTGATAGATGTTGCTCCAGGTATGTTTGTAGTAGTATTGCCACCACATCGTCTACATGATGTACTCTGTGTATCTGGTTGGTAGAAGCCTGGTGGACAACGTAAACAAGGATGGAATCCATTCTTAGCGAGTGTTCCAGCTGGACAGGGTTCTACAAAATAAAAGTTTGAAGATATTCTATTTTAACACAATAATACTGTTAATTTTTCCCAGAAAGCGTGCATCTACTGTGAGGTACATCATCACACATTGCCTGAACGGTTAATTAATGAACTCTTTTATAATCCGAAAATAATTCCATAGTGGTATTGAAACTGCCCTAAACTGATTTCGTAAAACTGCTTGCGGTCGCTTTTCCCTTTATCACATTTAAACAATTTTCAGCTGTGAAGAATGAAACATATAGTAAAAATTGAATTTAAGATTGGAAATTAATAACGTGTAGTGAAAAACCTAAGTAATCAATTTAAATACTAGTAGTTGAGTTTGATGATAACTCTGGAGTTCATTTTCTTTTGTATTATTTGATTGCTCATAATATTTAAGAAAAGAAGTGAAACAGGACAAATTGATACAGCCATGCATCAATTATACGATTGCGACGTATGCTGCAAAAATATGCTACTATTACCATTTATGGTTTGTATTCTATATACCTTGACACTGTTCTATCGACGTTCCACCATATTTAGGTGTGGTCAAGCCGGAAGGACATTTCTCACACCCTCTCTGACCCGGAAGAGATTGATATGAACCCTGCTCACACCACATACAAGGAGATAATCCAGTTGGTGAGAAATGACCAGGAATGCACAATGCTGTTAACATTATCGTGAAAAAAAAAGATAATGTAAGATATAGGATGCTAAGAGTACAATATGCCCTACCTTTATGAATCATCAATAAAGCACCTTCACGTAAAAAAAATCAAGTGATATACTAGGCAAGCCCAATATATATGGTCATGTGGTGTTCCATAAGTTACCATGAATTATCGAATTGTAAACATAAATTAGCGTAAAATGGATCATTTTTACTTGATATCAGCTTAATACAAACCTCACATATACTAAAATCTTAGATGTCGTTGGTAACGTATATTACCTTATTAAATAAACGACTTAAATAAGGGGTCATGAATACCTCAAATATTAAAAAAAGTAGCGCCTACATTCTGTAAACAACCAGTTCTCAAAAAGTGACAGCCTCATGTTTAACTAAAGTGTAAACAAAATATTGAAGGGATTGATAATTTGGGCGTTTGCTGGTAAGAATAGATGTGTCTATGATTATTACTTCTTTAATATTCATACTGATGCTACTCCTCGTTATTTCTAATGGCTCCTGATCATTGTCCTTGAACTCCATCTACATTTATCATGTTCATAGTTTAACAATAAGTATTTTCCTACTAGTGCACTGATCAGGGCGAATTGCTCCTTTGTCACTGGTCGAAGTTCCATCCCTGCACGGCTTACAGTCAATTTGAGCTTGCTCATCCTGGTAGAAACCCTGCTCACATGGTGTACAGATATCTGATCTGACATCTAGGTAATATCCAGCCGGGCAAGGTACTGTGATTGATGGAATACATAAACAAATCTCTGAGCTTAATGATGAAATCGTAATAGATAGACATGATAAAACAGTCTAGCATATGTTTCAAAGTTACATTGATTTCCACAAACATGTATATCTTTTACAATATTTTAAACCGTACATATGAAAATTAAGAACAGGAACATAATAAATATATGAATTGAAACATAGATATAACGCAACATCATTCAAGTAATGGTTTACACTGATAAAGCGATAATTGGTATAATGTAAACATTGTAAGTGTAATGGAAAACATAAGTGGAGAAGACCATCAAGTAAGCATGGCTTGTATTTCACAGACCCCTGTTTGAAAAAATATAAAAATACTTACAGTCCTTAAATTAAAAGAAAAAAGAAACGTGCTAATTTGAGCACTTTTTAAAAGAGAGAGAGAGAGGGGGGGGGGGGGGGGGAAGAACACAAAAAAGGGATGTGTTCTATAATAATTATTTAAAATAATGTCATGTATTGTCATGAAAACTCATGGTGTGCTATGAAACATATATTTGCACTAAATTTATAAAGTGTCGAATTTTCATTTCCTTCCGAGTGAAATATGCGATTCTAAAAAAAATTGAAACTAAACTCATGAATTCAAGTTCTGCGCTGCTCATCTAGATACATTTTGCTTTGTCCATATTTGGGAAAATATCAAAAATATCAAAAATAGAAAGAATCTCTGTCTGTTAGCTTTATAACATCTAAAGTGCAACAAATGGTGATTATTGATGTCCTAGATATGTCTATAAAGCAAAAGCAATATTTGTCCACATTGTATTATATCGATGCAAGGTGAGTATGGTTGTATTCCTCTTACTACACTTGTAATGATCTTTGTCCAGATAATATCCCTGGTCGCACTCCACTGACACATCTCCAAGGAGGAGAGTCGGTTCTGGAACTTTGGCTTCCTTAGTTGTTCCATCTTCTTTCACATTTGTTGTTCCTTTGCTATCAGCTTTAGAGAAGTGTTGCTTAACGTTGGTGTGGATGTGATGTGCCACATTATAAAGAACTTGGTGAGGTTGAGGGCTTTCTGACTTTTCGGTCTCACTGGGCTTGTTCATACGAGTCAACTGAAGCACCTGCAGGTAAGATACGAGGGCTGACAATAAATGACAGCTTGGTCGTATATGCTTTCAGTTTAATTTTTTTCGTCATGAGAAGACAGTATAGTCACTATTTCAATTGTATGGGCGCAGTTTACATCTACCCCATGGTCTTCTTTCCTATATTCTTTTTCAAACAAAAATGCTAATAATCGATTAAAGGAAGACAAAGAGTGATTGAGGAAATAATAACATCTACAACAATGATAATAATAAATTATGATGATAAAAATGATAAAGAATTTATAAAATGATAGTAACAAAAATTATTAAAGACTATCAAGCAGTCTTAGAGTAAACTAATCAAAGCGGCGATACAACAAGAGTTAAATGCACCCCTATGTACAATAATGGCATATGTTGTCATGATGGAATACTTCTTTTCTTGTTATTCATATTAAAGACATGAACAAATCATTATATTTGGCTAGATGAAACTATACAATGATTGGGCTATAATTATGTGTATAAATAACTTATACAACCGCCTTGGCAACTCTCGTGGAAATATATACATCGTGAAAGGAAATGTGAGAATAATGGTTGCGTAGCTTCAATCAAAGCTCCCCAGAGGTGTCCTCCCTGTATATAATTATTCTGACATGTACATGTATCTCAAAGCATTCGCTTGGATATATATTTGAAGCCCATATTTTGAATAGAGTATAACGACATGCAACCTCCAATATTATTTTTTGTGATTGGTCCGTACCTTTAACAAGGATGAGAACCTTTTAAAATTGACTGTTGAAAAAAGTCTCCCCAATCAAATATTTCAAAATACTTTCAGGAAATTATCATTCCTGGTGAGAGATTAGGGTCAACTGAAAAGGGATATCAGTGAAGCAGAACAATACTCTCGACGAAACTGTGTACGTCTCTATGGTATCACAGAGAAACCACAGGAAGACACCGATCAAGTGATGTTGGATCTAGCTAAAGAGAAACTGAAAATAAAGCTTGAACGACACGAGATTGATAGGTCTCATTGTATTGGAGCTCCAAGAAAGATTACTGCTGACGCCCCTTCTGGTAAAGAACGATCTCCAAGGCCCATCATAGTGAAGTTCACTACATATCGTACAAGAGACCTCGTTCTGAAAAGCCGGAAGAAACTAAAGGGAACTCACATCGGAATTGAAGAAGATCTGACATCTGCGAACCGCAACCTGTTGAGTAAAGCAAAAGACGAAGTGAAAACAAATGACAAACTAGCATCTGCTTGGTCTACTGATGGCAAGGTAATCATCCTGGTGAAGACAGCCAACGGATCTACTGTTAAAAAAAGAATATGGTCAATCAGTGATCTCAAGAAACTATGAATGTGAACAATGTCAGACAATAACTGTAATTCCTTGATGTACGTTGCATCCCTCACTACCCATTTAAGGAATATTTTGTTTCCCATTTTCTTTTTTTTTTCTCCTTTTAATGCATTTATCTTTTTTATTTATTACCTATATACATTTGTTTGTTATTTTGCATGTCACGTGAATGTAAATGTTTTTTGTGTTGCAGGCACAGAAATTTGAACTCAAATTTTACCTGTGAAAATTGCATTTTGTGTACTCGTATTTGTCAAAATGATTTCATAGATGATGAAGATGATAACTATAGTCCTAGTGGCGATTATAGTCCCAATATACATGTTGGAAATGAATATTATACTCCCAGTGATTTTAAAAATGATATTTTGAAACAATATGATCATTCATTTTTAAAAGTATATCATTTCAATTGTCGTAGTCTGAGATGTAATTTTGATGAATTCACAAATGTAACAGATATCATACAGGACTCCATGACTATAGTAGGCGTAACTGAAACATGGTTAAGGGAAAACGAAAATGTATATTTTGGTATACCCAATTTCGAGTTTGTTGGAAACTGTTGCAAAATAAAGAGAGGTGGTGGAGTTGGATTGTATATCCATGAGAATTTACACTTTAAGAGAAGAACTGATCTAGATGTATTTTGTGATTGTTTAGAAAGCCTATTTATTGAAATACATACTAAACTTACAGATTTTACAGATTTTTTGGAAAAAATTGTGCAATCTCTGGATACAATTTCAAAGCAGAAGAAGGAGTGCATAATTATGGGCGACTTTAATGTAGACATATTTAACCAAGACACCCCACATTTGTTTGACTTTTTAAACACATTTATTTCTTATTCTTATGTTCCACAAATATATAAACCAACTCGAGTTACAAGTGTTTCCACTACAACTCTTGACAATATATTTTGTAATAATGCTGAAAATGTTGTGAAATCTGGAATAGTTACCACTGATATCAGTGATCACTTAACGCCTTTCATGGTTATGGAATTTGATAATGGTCCAACAAATGACACTTATAGTAGCACTAAGGTTGATATGAGTGAAACTAACATTGATGTATTCTGTACTCATTTGGAACAAATTAATTGGGAATTTCTGAATTGTATAAAGGATGTTCATGAGATGTATGATAATTTTATATTACTTTATAAGCAGTTATATGAGAAGTGCTTTCCTGTTGTTACTATTCAAATGAAGATGAATTATAGAATAAAACGTAAGCCATGGATAACAAAAGAAATTAAATTATTGATAAAGCGTAAAAACAATCTTTTCAGGAAATATGTAAAAAATCCTACACCCAATCGTCATGAAATATATAAATGCTGTAGAAATATTGTTAATAATAACATCAGAAGTGAAAATCGTGTTTACTCCAGTACTAAGTTTGCCACCGCAAAATACGATATGAAAGCAACATGGAAAGTAGTTAATGATGTATTGAATAAAAAAGAAGCAAAGAAGAACGATATAAATGAAATAGTAATTAATGGCGAGAGTACATCAGATAAACAAGGAATAGTAAATGCTTTTAACAATTTTTTTGTAAATGTTGGCCAAATTGTTCAAGATAAGATCAAAAACTCTTGCCCTGAACCTGAATATAACTTGAATCAGAATAGCGCACAATGGTTAAAAGGAAATTTTTCATCATCTGTATTTTTAAGCCCAGTCAACACTTATATCATGTCCATTATAGATAAATTAGATCCTAATAAAAGTCCAGGATACGATGGCATCCATCCAAAGATTCTAAAACGATCAGGTCATGCAATAGTTAAACCACTGTGCAATATTATAAATCTTGCCATTGAAAAGGGTGTTTTTCCAGACTCACTAAAAATTGCAAAGGTGGTACCTGTTTTTAAGAATGGTAATAGACTACTTTTAACTAACTACATACCAATATCTGTCTTATCAATATTTAGTAAAATTTTTGAAAAAATAATATACAATCGACTAATGTCTTTTATTGATCAGAATGATATTTTATACAGTAGGCAATATGGTTTTAGACAGGGATATAGTACTTACCATGCCCTCATTGATTTTACTGAAAAAATTGCCAAATCTTTTGAAAGTAAACAATTTTTAACTGGAATTTTTTTAGACCTGTCTAAAGCATTTGATTGTATAGACCATACTATTTTAATTCAAAAGTTATATTTTTATGGTGTAATAGGCGTGGCTTTAGATTTAATGAAAAATTATTTAAATAACCGAAAGCAGTTTGTAAATATTGGTAATTTTAATTCTTCTTATGCAGACATTTCACTTGGTGTTCCGCAAGGGTCGGTATTGGACCTTTATTATTTCTTTTATATGTAAATGACCTGCCGAACGCGAGTGATATCTTGTCTTTCATTTTATTTGCTGACGATACAAGCCTCTTTCTTGCCAGTAATGATCCATCCAACGTAGGACATTTAATCAATTCTGAATTAGTCAAAGTCAATTCTTGGTTCATTGTCAATAAGTTATTGATTAATCTTAGCAAAACAAATTATATGATTTTCAAAACAAGAAATAAGTCCATTGATGAAGAAATGATTAATCTGTATATAAATAACAATGAAATTAATAAAGTAACTTCAGTGAAATTCCTTGGAATAAAGATTGACAATAAACTTACATGGAAAGATCATATCAATGAAATATCATACAGAATGTCATGTGTCATTGGTATAATTAATACACTAAAATTCACACTGCCATTAGATATACTTACCAATTTGTATAATACCATGATCTTGCCATACTTAACCTATTGTAATATAATATGGGGAAGCAGTGCAACCTTTTTACTACAAAAAATATTTTTACTACAAAAACGTGCAATAAGAATCATTACTAAATCACCCTATCTTGCTCATACAGACCCATTATTCAAAAAGCTTAAAATTGTAAATGTATTTGATCTACACCGTTATTTTCTTGCCAATTTTATGTTTTGCTATTCAAAACATATCTTGCCGAAAATTTTTGATCATATTTTTATTCTAAATAGTAGTATAAATAAGTATTCAACAAGAAATTGTATGTAATAACTGTTCTAGAAAAACTATACCTATAATTTGGTATATAAAACACATTTGAATTTCTTGTTGAATTCTTGTCAAGTCAGGATTCTGCACCCTTTCACAAAATTGGCTTTCGCTTACTCAAGGGTGGAATATATTTGATATTTGGTTGAAATTTGATACAAGATACTCTAAGCTATCCACAGGTACGAACATTTCCCACAAATATTTTCAAACATTTATTTGGGGAGACTTTTTCCAACTGTTAACTGTTTTCTGGGACGCACTGTATAGCGAGAGAGGTGTGGATGTGTGTACCGTTCAGTTTAACCATGTTAAATTGAGATTTAGTGAATAAATTTGAAGAAGGCCAGAAAGCTTGTAAATACATCATATCTTTTCACACACACACATACACACACACAGTATATATATATTTCAAAATATGATTTTTGCAAATAATCCTTACCACAGATACAGTCGTAGGCCCGTCAGAGCCCTCATTTGCTGATTCAGGTAAGCTACCATCATCAGGTATGGAGCGCCTCCTACGATCATTCTTGATACCACAGGATACAGTCACATTGTCGACAGAGCACAGGTGATTGTCGATGCAAATAGCTTGGAAGTTACTCTGTTCCAGGATTTGAAGAAATTGTGTGGCTATGTTCTCTATGCTGCTAGCATTTTCCTTAGAACACGGGGATTGGTAGTACATGATCTTCAGGGGTAGGTTATGCCTTGAAGACATTGGTTCTAGAGAAAGAAAGACATGGCTAATCATGCATTTAAATCGAACAGGATAATTAATTTTCATAGAAAGGCACATTTCAGTGAAAATGCACTGTACGTCATTCATTCGACCGACCGAGCTGAACATTTCCTAGAAGTCGCAATCGAAAGAATCTTTAGCAGCGCACGTCTGATTTTTCAGGGGCCTCGATTTCTTGCCATGGCCCGGGGGAGGGGGAGATCCGAATTTAGAGAAGTTTAGCACTCTAAAGGATATAATCTTACTACCTTCCTCATAAGACTTTGCGTTTTAGTAAATTATTGTACATTTTGCAGTTTGGAACTTAACTTGACACTTTAAATCACTTTTGATCCTCATTGCAATTAAAAGTTTCACTTCTTTCTTACTTGATTTACACCTAGTGAGCCGCATTGGAATATAAATGATGCTTTCGCCCACAGACGAAGTTAAAATTGTTTGGGCCATCTCCTCAATGGAGCAAAAAATGAGCATAAACCCACTGTTTCGAAGAACAGGGAATTATCTAACAGCTATTAGAAATATTTAAATTCCTCTAACAACAAAACTAGATAAATGGAGGTCTGTGTAGGCAGAACCACGCACAAACACGCACACACATACACACACACACACCTACACACAACACACGCACACATGATAGCAAACCTACCCCAGGCTTATGGAAGTTGAGTATGTTTGGACACTTTTGCCATGTACCCCAATGGTGCATTTTTATTTTAAGACATGTTTCGTAACGTCAAAAAGTGTGAAGAGAAGTACCTGAACAATCAGGTACAATCTGTTGAGGATACCAGAGTCCAGAGTTGCCACAGATGAACAATTCCAACGTGCTTGCTCCTCCGCCACTGGACAATACTCGTGGAACATCATAACCATCTTCACACATAATACTGCAATAGCGACCATTGGCAAAGGCGTCGCAGGTCAGTGCTCCATTCCTGGGAATGTTTAACGGCGCGCAGGCCACCACTGAGTAATGATATACATAAGATTAAACTTTATATTAGTCGCTGAATTGACAGTCATTGTCTTTGCCTCTCGGCCATTTGATAAAACATAAGTGAAGATATATACGGGACATGCCTGTCATAACATAATAATCACTCAAAATTACATTAATATAAGAGGGTCTATAACTGGCTTGCTCCTCCTGTATTCAAGTAATTACCAGTCAAAACAATCTAAGATTTACTATTCACTATGAAGATAGATAGATAGATAGATAAATAGATAATTTTATTCGTCCAATTAAGGAAATTTGCTTTGTTGGCTTACAAAAGTACATAACATTAATATAAATAAACAAAATTACACAAGTTATGAACACGTAGTCATATGGGGTCATAAACATACAAAATTATACGTACTGCAATCAGCATATTATTTCAGCCTAAACTCATCAGCAAGGAAAGAATTTCAATTTAATTTTAGATTGGTATACAAATTAGCTCTCTATATAGAGTCAACATAAATAATATGAGGACAATACGTTGAACAAGTCAATAATGTCTGGTCTGGTGAGTTGCATGTAACGGGACGATAATTGTATAGCTTTGTTACTTGAGTTTATTGTATTGACAGTGAAATAAATGAGTTTCCAAAACGATTTGTACGAAATCCTAACGATCGAAACCGTTTCCAGGACGCATGACAGGATAATAGGAATGGAGAGGGTGATTTGTATTTTCAAAGATAATTTCAGCCTGTTTCAAAATCAAAGAGGTACATGCCTCACTCAAAATTGTCTCTTCACCTATCATTTTCTTCGCGTGCCTGCGGATTCTTTTCAATTGTTTAAAGTCCTCCTTTCTGCATGCTCCAAACCAAATTACACAACTAGACAGAATTACGCTTTCAATTACTGATTTGTAGAACAACAGGAGAATTGTCCTATCAACGTGAAATGAGTACATCTTTTTCAGAAAGTATAACCGTTGCTGTGCTTTTGCATACACATTCTGACATTGGTCGATCCATGACAGTTCATTGTCAACAGTTGTTCCCAAGTACTTAAAACTATCAAAAAGGCTTTCCATTTACTATAAGCAGTCCTAAGGACGGAAACGAAGCTGAACAAAACAACAACAACAAAGTGTTCCGTGTTCTGCTAGTATTTTGACTGTGTTTAAAACTTGGACTTTTGGGCCACCCACGGGTGGTTCACATCATAATCTATGATTAAATAATTCTGATCTAAAGTGCCGATAACAATGTTGTCAAGCGTGGTTTTCAAATAGCACATGGCACTCTCACGACGAGTTCCGCAACCTGATATTCTATTTAGTAACATAATTTGTCAAACATTGATAGGTTTAGTAAACGAAGAAGCTTGATGGGAGGAATTTTAATTTGTGAACAAATTTTTTTAGGCGTGAACCAGAATAGCCTGGTGGTTAAGTCGCTGCCCGGCAAGCAGTAGATGACAGGTTCGAATCCCGCTGGTTCCAATTTTTTCTGACTTGTGTTTTTCATTACAGATCGAGCATACGATCTTTAAAGGAGAATTAAGCCCTGATTACAAATTTACTTATATTGGAAGGTGTAATATATTCCTACTTATTGACCTAAATCATTTTCTAATAAGATATCAGAAAAGGGTATAAATAAAGATATTCCAACACCCGGTATCATCTCCTACTCATATACATGGGGGCTGCCATTTTCTTGCTGATTTGGAGTTGTACATGAACCATTGAGAAATGTTCCAGTCAGGAAGATATTTTGAATCCAAATCCTAAATTGATTTTCTTCATTACCTAAAATCCCATATGTGACGGAAAATATCAAGTGGGTGTTTACATGTATTATAAAAATTAAATCTTTATAATGATTAAAAGAAATTATTTAAAATTGTCCAAGGCCGTACGCAGAAATTTTTTCCTGGGGGGGGGGGGGGGTGGCAAGATGATCGCTTTCAAAGGAACCCATAACTTGAAGTCTAAAACCCAATAAAAAAAAAGTATGATTTTGAAATTTCTGGGGGGGGGGGGGGGGCAACTGCCCCCCTGCCCCCCCCCCCCCCGCTGCGTACGGCATTGATTAATTGTCTGGTTTTGCTTAACAAAAATCTATTTTCTTGGGTTTGCCAAACAGAGCAGAACATAATATATGCAGCATGCATTCTGACTTTTCAAGTCCATTATCCGAAAGCAGGTGAATGCATAGTTTGCCGCTATAGATGCTCAGGGAAGAAGCATCCATAAAATTTGAATTAATTTGCTCCGTCCCATACGTCCAGTGTCGAGAAAATAGATTTCTATTAAGCGAATATCGATTTTCAACAGAAATATATAAGGAAATCTTCAGTTTAAAAATAAATGGACATATCTATTCTATATTTTTAATCTCAAATGGGTTTTTAATTTTGAAAAAGGCAATTGAGCATTTGGATTAAGAAAATCTTCTTGTACACATAAACAAAATGGCAGCTCCCATGTGCTGCTAGCAGACGATACATATTGCTAGCAGATGGTAAATTTTGCTCAGAAAATTTGATTCGTATCGATCTCGTATATTTTGACGGGAAGCCATATAGTCTAACAAGTAGGAATAAATAACACCTTTGAACACTATCGTCTTTATTTTTGAGCGTAATTCTCCTTTAACACTGGGAGTAAAATGTCTAAAAAAATTGTTCACAAATTAATAGGTTTGTTATTTATTGTTCTTAATGTCAGAAATAAATGAATGTTTTTTTGAATTATCGATTTTCACTCAGAGCAGCTCAGTATATGGCCTGGATTGTTTGCTTAGCTTGTTATCGAGGTTGAATAGGGTTTTCTGAAAAATAAATTATATATAATCAATACACTTTTTATGTCTTATTAATAAAGGTACTTTTTCGTTTGGGTCCTCCCCTCTACGGGCAAGCATTTCAATTGTCTCTCAAAGAACATTTTTGTTTGCTTTGGTTAATGATCAAATGGGAAATAATATTAGAAGTAGATAATAGTATGACATTTTGACAACATGAATATATTTATAATATCTATCTATTTGAGGATTTACGGCATCTACATGATCAAGGTCGTCAAAAGTACACTTACGCGTGACATTAAAAGACATTCGGCATTCATCCTGCAGGCCACTCTCTGGATCAATAACATGGCATATGATGTCATGGTTGCCCAAAGGAAGTCTAACAGGGCTATCGGGAGTGTTACAGGAAATGACTAGATCGATTCCAGGCATAGGTAAGTAGGAAGGCTTTTCATAGTGGACAAGACCAAAAATGTCACTTGTATTCACCTCACCACCAGTCGGGCATGATGTAATGACAGGCTGAACTTCATCTGGGAAAAGATGATAATGTTTATAAATGACTGTTTACTGGCAAAATTTTGATCTTACCTCTTCATGACATTAATAACATTCACAGTTATCCCAATCATATCATTCCAGCAGGTATATTGTGTTTTTCCAATCAAATGATTATAAATGCTATAAAAACAGATCATTCACATCATAATACAAGAAAACAACAAAACCATTATTTCTGACGTATTATAGAAATGGAGTAAGTCAATGTGATCTCTTTCGTTAACATATTCATAAAGTCTTTTTTTTCAAATTCGATTGTTAATTTTTCTTTTTGCATTAACAATTTTGGCTCATTCACTTTTCGTAGCATAAACTTCGATAGCACATGACAATATGATTTTTTAAAATCTTTACTACTTTGTCGATATCCTTGTGAAAAACGAACAGTTTTTATCTCAGCTTTTGAAAATGAGATTAAACCTCACTTTGAAGCGATATATATGATATCATCTGAGTATGCAACAGCCAACCGATTTGCTTGGCCTATTTGGGACTCTCCTAATACACTGTTACAGAAACTGCTGACATTACCATCTGTCAGCTATTATATGGTGATACCTGAAGAGACTAAAGTTACCAATTGGGCAATATACACAAATATGCGTATGTGTGCGTTTGTTTAGCATTATGTCCGAGGACATTTTCGGACAGAGAACAAAAAAAAAATCATGACAACAATGGTCCTCGGAAGGCGGACAATAGTCCTCGAACGTCGAACAATGAATTTATGCCTTATTCCGTCGACTGTCCGAGGACGAGTAACAATAGAGGAACAATAGTTGTCCTCGGAAGTAAAGCCATGTAAACATGTGTGTGTGTGTGTGTGTGCGTATGTGTGTATGTGCGATACATACATACCTACAATTATATATGCCATATATCGATAATCCCTACGGACAAATACCCTTCTTAGATAGTTACTCCCTGACAAGTAGCCCCGGTACAACTACCTTCTCAAAGATTTAGCCCGATTGCTCCTGGGACAACTTTACGTAGGGGGTTAAACCTATGCAGGCCCGTAGCCAGAGGGGTTCGGAGGGGTGGGACGACCCCCCTCCCCCTTCTTGGGCTGAGGTCCGATTTTTCATTAAAAAAAAACACACACACACACCTTTAATCTTTGTTACCAGATTGACACTCTAATAAATATTGTTTCTGCGACTTCAAATATGTGTGTTCAAAATCATCATTCACAACCCCTAAATTTCCCCTCGGGAGTCCTTAAATTGCGGCAGGTCTGATATCAGTGGTTAATCCTTCTATGGGGTAGTTGTCCTACTCGTAATATTGTATATAAGGAATACTTACTCATTATGTCAATTTGAAAGACACATGACCCACTATTCCCGTCATCGTCAGTAAAGGTGTATGTACACGTCGTATCAGACGTGAAGTTGTAAGGCGACTTTAAATTTGATGGGTCAACGTTTACTTGTAGTTTCGTGTCAAAGTTATCTTCTGCTGATGGGTAGGAAAAGCTCTCCTCAACACCCCAATACTCAGTACGTGTAGTCATGATAGATGAGGGGCAGTAAGTGATGGTAGGAGGAACTTCATCTGCAAGGGAAAACATCAAATTAGCAATCAGAATTGCAGAATGAATTTATTGCCATAATCTGACAACATAAGAAACAAAGCTTACATATGATTCGGACAAACAATAAATGCTTCGCAAATGCTTCATCTCTATTTCAGTGTGTAAAATTTGGCATTAATAACAAGATAACAAGTTATACTCTAATTCGAAGACTATACTCTGTAGAAAGGTAGATTGCTAATGTAGGCTACACTATACATTAATGCTTGAAGTTCTCTTGATTTCCATGACCTTAGTTTCATTGAATATTTATCATATATAAACTGGAAATTTACCTATGCAACGGACTGATGTGACGTCCGGTTGTTGATTCCACTCTCCCTTCAGGCAGGTAAATGATTCTTGGTCTCCCTCCAACGTCAGGGAGAAGTTGCAGTACATGGTGCACACTGTCCCATCATGCACCATGTCTGACCCGGAACACGACGCAAGGGAAAATAGGATGGGATCAGGAACGTCAAGGGGAGTACAACTGGTTGCTGGAAGTGGACAGATGTGAATGGGAATATTAACATCAGACCCTAATATCATGAAGTTGCTGATGAATAGTATGATAGTTCTCAATATTGCAAATAAGATGAACTTTTGGAATTAGAGCCAAATGCGATTTTGCATTTAAATAACTTCGTAACTGTCGGTCAACATCAAAAGAAATGTTCATTGACATTTCCAGGGGTGGAGCAATAGGAAGAACGTCACCCGCCCCGCCCCTTGTCGGATGATACGGGAGCAGCTAATGTATTTTAAGATGAGTATTAATTATATTTTCCTTACTTTTACAGAGAGGTTCTTCCTCGAATTGCCAAAACATGTCAGATCCATCGAATTCACAGCTTCCCAGTGAAGAGCCAATCAAAATATACCCTTCTGGACAAGCTATGTAACATGTAAAGCCGTAGGTTCTGTCGCACCCGCCTACTGTAGTGCCGTGTGGAGGAGGTGTCAGAGGTACACATTGACGTGCTTTAAAAAACAGGAATAACAGTCATATCAATAATAATATACTTTAATAATGGGTTCCTGAAGTCATTCGAAAATATAATTTCTTGACTCTTAACAATAATACTCTGCCTATAACAAAGACAAGTTATATTTCCATCATCACGAAACTTCACCACATTCACTCCCGATTGTGTTTTTGAAACTGAGAGTGAAGAAAACTAAGATAAAGGAGAGTGAGAGAGGGCAAAGAGAGCCAGGGGAAAGAGCAGGGAGTTAGGGAGGTTCTAAATATAAATAAGAAATAGAGAACAAGAAATAGAAATAGTGGGAAGAGGTAGGAAATTTGGTCTTTTCGTGTTTGGGACACTGAACTTCCTGGGACTTACACTCCCACCCCATACTGGTATCTCCTATATAGATAAATCCACCGGGTCATTTACCCTCAAGCAACTCCAAAGAAACCTGGGCAACTAGCAACTGGGTGTATCGGATGGTTGTCCGGGAACAGTTGGCTAGGTGAATTTTGACTATGGGATAACTATGCGGGTGAACATATCATGTGGGTTAGTGTCTTGGATGGAAGCCCATGGATAAAGCCCAGTCAGTGGCGTAGCTATGAGGACGCAGAGGCAAGGGAAAATAACGAGAAAAGAGAGGACAGGAAATTGCGAGAAGGACTAGAAAATATGATTTTTCGGACCACCTCCCGCACCCTGCCTTTAATCATTGGCCTTGTTAATTTGCATTTTTCAAAGAGCAACACCAGTGCCCTCCCCCCACCTAAAGGTACAAGTGCTCCTCATACCTTTCACTTCCAAACTGAAGTCACATGAGGCCTCGTTACCGGCTTTGTCCAGAGCACTGCATCTGACGACATATTCACCCAGGGTGAAGGTACCAGGCTGGTGGTTACATGTCACTACTGGTTCCTGTGATTGGTCATTGTCCTGAGCGAGGACTGACCATTCTACATCAGCCCTATCTAAGCTTCTGTTCGCAAAGACAATGATATCTGATGGACAGTCTTCGAATGTTGGAAGTTCTAAATCTGTGAGAAATGAAAGGAAATCTAAAAGTGCAGTCACCCGATGGATGGAGGTAAGAAATCAACAAAAATATTGAAATGATGAAAAAATATTGGTTAAGAAAATGAACACATGAACGTTAACCTGAGAAGGTTGGGGGAAAAGGAAACGAGAATGAAAACTTTTATAACGATAAAACAAATAACCAAAAAACCCCCCAAATAACCAAAAACAACAGATAACAAAAATAATGAAAATTGTGAATGGACAGTTATGGGCCTAGAGTGTCACAAATTTAAATACATCATCATGGCCGAATTGATCAAACTGCAAAACTGTTACATTTCTATAATGCATTTTGCATTATCATTTTATCATTGTGAAACATTACAAAGGTCAAAGAAATGTTTCAGAGTTCTTAAATTAATTATATTTTAATTATTATAATTATATTATTAAATATATTCTATACCACTGACCAAAACTATAGATATAAAGGATATATACATATATATAAATATATATATGTGTGTGGGGGGGGGGGGGTGTGCGTGTGTGTGTGTGAAAGCTGCTTTCATTACAATTCTTCATTTTTCCATCAAATCACACCAATATATACATAAGACTTAAGTACAGACAGAGAGTTACACATATACATAAAAACACATGGGTATAAGGTCACATGAATTAAATTACTATGAGAATTAAAAGAAGGAAAAAGGAGCAGCTGAGCTTGTTTCAGCTTTGATCATGAAATAACCCTTACCCACACATTGAGCTTGTTCTACTTCGCCGGTCCAGGTCTGATCACTGGAACAAGTAACGTCGTGAAGGCTAGAAGGGATAATCTTAAACCCAGACTGCTTACACTCCATTGTACAGACGTCGCCGAAGCGTGGATCAGACAAGCACGTCTCAGGTAAGATTGCAATCGACGATGTTCCAGACAGTGCTTCACATGGCAGTCCTCGTGAAACAATACGAATATTACGGTTACATGTAAATGATTTGTTTCCAACTGTCTAAACCGCAATCATCGATCTTCTGCTTCAAATGAAAAATCAATGTGTTTTGTACCAATGTTGAAAAAAGAGGCTTCCGAATAAATTCGAAACTGTTCACTACTTCCCCGCTTTTTCCCAGCATGACAAGAAATCCGAAACCACTTCACCCTTTCGGGCAATATGCAAAACCGCATTTAGACTTTTTAATGCGATAATGGTATACCTTATACATTTGAACACCTCTCTTGTGTTAATTCAGAATGTGTCACACTGTTAAACATGAAAGAGTTATGGGGAAAAGTTTCATTTATATTCTAAAGACTTAATGATCATGATGATATTTCTAAAGTGTTACATCTAAAAGAATGATGTTTTCTGTATAAAAGTGAAGTACAATTAAAGTTCGACCTTGCAATAAAAATAACCTACTCTCACACATGAAGCCTGTACTAGACCACACCCCCTCTTCTCGACAGGTTTTCTGGCTCTCACCAATACCAGTATACCCAAGTGGACAGGAGAAGGTACAAGTAGACCCATAAGGTACAGGTGAATCGTCACAGCCAGAAAGAAAAGCAAACTCAGGAACTTGCAGAGGTAGACACGTTTGTACTGTTTGTAAAAATGAGGAAAAATACTGAACCAGTTTTCAGAGCAAAACGTATCAAAAAGTTATAAGCGTCAGGAATATGCAATATTCCCTATGCATGGGACAATACATGATACAAAATTGATGGTATTTATATTTAATATAGAAAATAATTCTTGTATAAGTGGACTATAAAACTAGATATCTAGAAACAAGAGTCTATATCTCTCAGTCTGACGATAGCAGTAGACTTACTGCGGCAAGTTGGAGTGACGTCATTCCAAGCTGGTGTCCCATCTGGTGTAAGTTCACAGTTTAATGTAGATTCACCGATCAGATCATAGCCGACATCACATGAATATAAACATTCACTGCCTATGAAAGGGTCACTGCAGCCAGTTACAGACCCTTGAGGAGGCTGCTCTTGAAAGGAGCAGCGGTGAACTAAAGAAAAAAAAATCAATAAAATTGGAATAATTTTTTTTTTAATAGACCTGTTTACTAAGTGATTCAAATTTATGGATGTTTCTTTCCTGGGGACCTAGTAACGAGGTATTCCGTTAACCTGTTATTAATGAATTAATTACAATACTTGGAATCCAGTTTGCATACATTAACATTACTTGTTGCTATGTCTGACAAGCCTCTGGCAAGCTTTCAGGTTGTCAAGAGCAACCTTTGTTTCAAAAGTATGCATAAAATTCGAATCACTTTAATAGTAAACAGGTCTATTTAAAATTATCATTAACCCGGATGAACTTGATGGATAGACGCCCTTGAATGATAGTCCATACGGAACACAAATATGGTGAAACATCCGTTTTCCTGTCATATCCAAAATAAAGGAGAAAATGAAAACTGTTCATTATGATTCAGTTGTGTATATACGGGGGGGGGGGGGGGCAAGTGCACGGGCAGTACTTGAAGGATAAGCAAAAAACTCAACAAAAAAAGGAGAAAGGAAAAGAGGAGAAAATGACGAAAAAAGTGCAGGGTAAATGCATTAGAACTACAGTTTATGAGGATTAAAATGCGAAATATTCTTAAGCTCGGTCGCTTTGCTTCTCAGCATGTTGCTAAAAGATCCCATAATTTTCGAGCCCCAGTATAGGATATAGTTTATAAATAGCGTTTTTAAAATTTGAAAAATAAAACTGCAATTGTTCCTTTCTTAGTTATCATGCAAGTTTTATCAGCCTCTTGTTAAATAAAAGTTCAAAATTTGAAAAAATCTCAACTTTCGGTTGGAGGGTGGAACTTAAATTCCTTGTTTGCCCCGGGCGATGTATTCCGTAGATACGCCACTGTTATAAATAAGTATACTGGCTGAAATATTTATTCTCAAAGGCAAGAGCTATGAAATAACACTGTTGAATTTCTTCCTCTATCTGTTTGTCATTCTCACGTTACACTCTGCCCTCCCTCTCATTCTTTGTGCGTCTGTCGGTCTTTTTCTCTATGAATCTCAATTAAATTATAGACTTACCATTCACTGTAATGACAACGTCACAGAAGGAAGTTAATCCAAAAGCATCGGTTGCCTGGTATCGAATTCTTGTCTCACCTTCTGGAAATACACTCCCTGTAGAATATTCAGTATCCAATCTGTTTTACATATCAAACATAACAGTAAAGTAATACATTCAAAAATAGGTCAACAAATACATTTTTTTCTGTGGGAGCTTGTGTAAAATATGATGCTATGACTTCTACGAGTAGTAAGCGACAATATGTAACACATCGTGTTATCATGTAGTCGAATACGAAATCATGTCTTTCATTTCATACTTTCAGCATATTCACATGGACAGAACGGAAGGAAAATGAACAGTGGCGGCATCAAGGGGGGGGGGGGCATGGTGGGC
The DNA here is from genome assembly GCA_025617745.1 of Heliocidaris erythrogramma. NCBI lineage: Eukaryota > Metazoa > Echinodermata > Echinoidea > Camarodonta > Echinometridae > Heliocidaris > Heliocidaris erythrogramma. Next base: position 39,966,012 of record CM046870.1, on the reverse strand, counting down.
ATTTGCCCCCCCCCCCCAGTCAGAAGCTTTGCCCCCCCCCCCCAGTTGCCCTCCAATAATTTTCGGAGTGAAAAAAATAAAAGGGTGGAAATTTTTTTTCCGCCCTTGCCCCCCCAACATTTTCTTTTGCCCCCCATTTGCCCCCCCCCCACTTTAAAAATCCTGGTGCCGCCACTGCAAATGAAACATGTGACCTGGGATAGGCAGGAAGAGAGATGAATGGATAAAGAGTAAAGCAGCAGCTACAGGAGCAGCAGCAGCAGAAGTAGTACGTGACGTAGTAGCAGTACTATGGTAAAAGTAGTAGCAACAGTGGTAGTAGTAGTAGTAGTAGTAGTATTATAGCAGCAGCAGCAGCAGCAGTAGTAGTTGTAGTAGTAGTTCTGGTAGTGGTAGTAGTAGGAGCGCGTAGTACTTAGCAGAAGTAGGCCTAGTAGTACTACTAGTAGCATACCCCTGGAGTATAAATGTAATATTAATATTATTATATATTATATAATATTATTATTAATAATAATGTTTATTTTATTTATTTATTAGAGTTTTGTTTAGAATACAGGATATGTGCGTTCAATAATATAAACCGCTTTACAAGCAGGCCCTGTAAACATAAAAGAACGAACTACATGATATACATGAACTATATGAAGTACAAATACATAAAATACAAAAAATATGAAAAATACATAATGCACACAATATAATAATTACACTGATAACAAATAAGCTTGGAAAAGGGAAAAGGGAGAAAGAGGTTGCCTTTAAATATTTTAGATGATAGGGGAATTTATAATAGATGTTTTACTGATTGGCAACCGCGCTTAAATATATCAATCATGTCATCTGAATTGGTTGATTGTACAGAAATTGGAAGTTTGTTGAACAGAAAGCTTGCTTTATAATGAAATCTTATTGAAATCTGTTTTTTGGGGTATATGGAATATCAAACAGTGAATATACAGAATACCGGGTACAATAGTTAAAGTTTTATGTATGTGGGAGCCAGGGAACTGATAATTTTGAAGAATAATAGGCCTAAACAGGAATGATTTTTTAATCTTTGTTCAACAGATTGCCAATTTAAAGTTGCAAGAAGCAGGTATTGTGGAGTATCATAATCCTTATTTAAAACCAATCACGCATATCTGTTTTGTAATTTTTGTAATTTCAGCACGTTGGTCTACGAATAAGTTCCCCATGGAGTACAACAATAATCAATGTGTTTTAAAATTAGTGCAAACTAAAAGTTTGTTTAGTCTTATGAGGTATTAAAAGTTTTATACGACGAATACATCTGATAGAAAGACATCTTTTCACAAATATATTATGGTCTGACCATGTCAGTTGTGAGTCAAAACATTCGAAGCTGGATACCTTTAATGGCCTTATGTAGAACATTCATGTCTATTATTATGTATATTATTTTGCGTATTACTGCTATAATTAGCTTATAATCATTTCCAAATATATACATGTATAAACTACCTTGCTCCGGTAACAACTCCAGAGTTGTCACTTGGCATGGGTTCCTGAAAACTGACTTCCGCGTTGGTTCGTGCACGTGGAGCATCTACTTCGATCACGTGAGGGCAAGGTAAGTCGAATGTAGGAGCTTTTATGTCTAAAAAAGCGGAATAAAACGAGAGATATCTTTATCGGATATCCGGATATCATTACACCTGTAATCGGATTCACAGGCGAGCACGCAATGTGTGCATCATCTCCACTGCCTATGGAGTATTCTTACTAGGTGGCCAACATGAGAGCATTACGGGTACTGTAGGCAATGGAGTAACAAATTTAGATTAATGTCTTGCCAAGTAACATTCGTCTCGTGAACATGGTGAATGGGTTCGATCTCACGCTATGTTGATGCTTAATATGATGATCTGTACCATGCTACAAACAAATTGATTTGAAACACAAATTTAGTAGATATCGGGGACAACTGTCGCCTTACGTACTCCCTTTATCAAGTCCCTTATTCTCTAGTATTTACTAATCTCATTCCTCCATACCCTATACAGTTTCGGGACCAAAAACTTTCCTTTTCATTAACCCTTGAGTTTGTGATTACAAATACCAATTAAGATAGACATTTAATTGGACATACCAACGCAAGTTATATCACCATTCTGGTTCCATTGTCCGTCTGTATTGCATATTAACGTGCTAGGACCCTCAAGTCGAAAACCAGCGTCGCATGTAAACTCACAGGTGAAATTAAATTGTACGAAATCAGACGATGAGCATTCAGACGGTGTCACACTTCCATAGGAGATGCTGAATCTAGCTGGGCAAGTTATTATTTCTAAATTTTACAGAACAGAATGTGTGAAAAAAGAAACAGAATATAGACTTATTTTTGTTACAATTTTCAATTGTGTTGAATAACAATAGAAACAATAACCAAATAGTTTCCTCTAAATAATCAGAAAACTGTGCTCTACAAAATAAATCGTAGTTGTTTTGATAGATTTGCTGGTAAGATGTAATGCACTTTGCCTGTACTTGTCGGTGATCAAATTTTCTACCTTTTACATTTTATTTTAAACTATAGGATATGATTTTCTCTATATAAAGGATTTATTATTCTGACAGCACTCATACCACCTAGATACTGTTTAAGAATAAATTTCACACACCAACAAGTTATTTTCATCATGATTTTGTGGAAAGAAATACTAGGGCTCCATATTCATCTGAACAATTACTACATAATAATGGGATTTAAAAATTGATTTGTCCGACAAAGGCAAGGTTAAACCGTTCTAGTTTACCAGTACACAGGAAATCCTCTCTACTCCACTGAGAGTCTGCTTGACAGGTACGCAAATAACTATCATCTCCAGAGGGCGCCCTATAACCAGGTGTGCAAGAAAATGTGCACGATGTAAGGTACGTTGCTGTAGAAGACTGGCAATCTGATAAGCCATTGGTAACGTCAGGAACATCACACCTGACAACTGTAAAAAAGACATTGCAATAAGAAATAAAAATACATTCAATTGCGACAACGATAAGTTAATCTCAATCAGCTGCCATGGTCGCGATGCTCTTTTGATTTAATAGCATAAAATATGTTTTAATTATTTCAATTAAAAAAGAAAACATTGTGATTGAGAAAGGTTTTGAAATTTCATGGACATTTGTGGTGTTAGGTGTTCACACCATAACAGGCGAAATAAAGAACAATGAAAAAAAAACAAAGAAGGATTTGCAATATGCTTGATATTTCTGATTGCAAATCAGATCTTACTTTCACAGGCTGCATCAGTGCCACTCCATGTTTCGTCTGGGTTCTGGTCGGAAGATGAAATCTCACAAGTTCTATTCAGAGAACTGCCTCCTGTTGACAGGGTATATCCAAGCTCACATCTAATAGTGCACACTGATCCATTCACGACTCCTCCATTACACGATCCCACTCCTGACACCAAAGTCACGATGCTTCTATCAGGTATGGACAATGGCGGACATCTGTAAACTGCAATGAAAAGGAAATCGACCATTTGCTTCAAATATCTGCCAGCAATAATAAAAGACATATAGCCTCACGTAAAGGAAGTTAACACTTAATACGATTTAGAATATCTTGAATGCTAAACTACAATACAAGAATATCTTGTATGCTAAACATATGAGAGTGAATTTCTGAAAGGCATGAATATTTACGTACTTCAGATTGCTAAAATTAATTAAAGAAGTTCAACACTGCGGGTCTTGACATTAAAGTTACGAAATCACTAACTTTCCGGGGTCTAGAGTGAAGGAAATTTACCTCTGACTGTGACAGCAATGGAACAATCAGCCTCATTTCCAGATGAGTCTACTGCCCGATAGACCAGTGTGTGATGACCTTCTGAGAACGAAGACGGGAGGTAGGGACCTACTTCAACGGAGTTGATGCTGTAAAGTGTTGCTTCGATACTCATACCAAGGTCTGATGCCTGCGGGAGGAGACAAACACTAAATGTTTTACACTGGTATTCCTTTTTGTCAAGAGCAGTAAATTAAATGTACTAGATCATTGTATAATGTAATTTAAATCACTCATAAAATCTGAATGGAATGCTACGTTACTATTTATCGGAATAATCGATTGTTGTTCCAACAGTCTGTCATTTTTTGTGTAAGATCTACAGATTTAAATATACATTTCTAAAAATGCTTGTAAAAATTGGATGTAACGGGCCTATTATGTCTCTCCAAAACAATAATGAAATGAAGTAATAAAATTATATATGGGGGAATAAGAGATATTTCTATTACATAATACTTGGGCTTGAATGAGTGACGATACAACTTTGAAGTTTAGACCTTTGAATTTATCTCAGAAAGTAATTAATGGCCTGTACCAATGAATTATCACTGTACAACTCTCTCCTAATCGCATTTGAAGATTGACCTTAAAATGCATAGCATATCGTCCCTTCATTTTTCATGGCATACATTGTTATTGGAAATCAATGTTTAAAGTTACAGACCACAATAGGCTCCCATCCGCTCCATGGTATCGCGGTGGATGTCATCAGTGGGCCAGCATCCAGAACGATGGCAACAAGGCATATCAGTTCAGGTGGAGTAATATCTGTTATCAAATTTAAATAAGACTACAGTGAAAAACAATTTGCATCACTAACATAGAACTGAATACACAATTGTAAAATGAGAGAAGAAATGAAGTAGACCTAGTTGATGACTTTATGATTTTCTCATTAGAATAATTAACGTTTCTGAAATTTATCTTAATGTAAACGTGACCTTTGGCATGTATTCGTTGTTGTACTTGTTGGCTTGTCCATTAAAAACAAACACACACACACACACACACCCACTCACAAAGGCTTCTCCTTACTAAGACCCGGGTTCGATCCACGGGAGGGCCATTTTCTTGCTCTTCACGTACCCCTACATAAAACTGGATTCCCACTCCATTCTCCAGTCGCCAAGCAAACTCTGACAGCTGAGCCATTTACGATGGAGTAGCCATCTGCACATTCAAAGGTGCATGAAGTAGAGTATATCTGTCTTTCTAAAGATACAGTTGATTCTCCGGAGTATGAGCAACTAACGGTAGTGACATCTGATTCTGGTATTGGGATTGGGCACGTCACCGCTGTTCAAAGATAGGAAACAAAATAATCTTAAGCTAATCTCATTTATGTGACATACAGAGTTAACGAAACTAAAAATTATTCAAGCAAATTCTTGACTAGCTTTATGCTATTTCGGATAGTTCAGGAATTCGGTTAGTTACATTCTCCTGACACAGCCTGCCCCGGATGTTCAATCGGTATAGCAAATGTAACACACGGCTCTTGAGATTTTCCAAACAGCCTCCAATTTTGCAGGAAACGAAAAATTTACACAATTAAACCCCTATTTAACACAAAATGTGACTAATACCAAATTAGTTGACGGAATAACAGGGACAAGCTAATCCGTTCTCGAATAATGCTGATCAATCCGTCGATGTAGTTTTTCAGTGAACACGGCATAAACGAAGGACATTACATAGTTATTATCGGAAAATGCTCTTCTAGATACAGTTACTTGAAATACTATGGAAATATTTGGCGAAACAAATCAAATCATAGAAAAATAATTATGTCTTTCAATGGTAAATCTAAGAATATACATTTTCCAGGTTTAACAAAGGTTTGAAACAGATTACATGTATTTCCTTTTCCTACTGATTTTGTTATCCTGAATGACTCTCTTTCTCAATAATCGTTTGACTAGATTAGAACAGTCATGACCGTGGTTTGGCTTTTCAAAATCTTGCTATTATCTTTTTGTTAATGTGAGCAGTATGGCGTCGGTGCGTGTGGTTAGAAAAGGGCACGGGTGTACGTAGTTTCGTTGAGAACAATCTGATTTGTGATATTAGACTTTGTTACGCTCAAAACAATTACATCCTAACATAAACAACTCGGAGTAAAGTCTTACGAGTGCATTCCATTGAATCCCCAGACCAAGTCCCGCCATCACTGCCATCGTCTGAGCAGGTCATTTCACCAGATGTAGAAGCTTCGTACCCTTCTTTACAAGAAAGTGTGCAAACTGTTCCGTAGTTTACTTGCTCAGCTGTGCAGCCTTGTTTCACGGCATTGTCTGGGACAATCAGATGTCTAACTTCACAAGTGATTACTGTGAGAGAAACCAATAAACATTGAAACAATTTGTTTCAATCAACAAACCAGAAATCAAATGCCGTGCAGTTAAGCATAAGATTTAGTTTAATACCTTTGAAGGCGGTGTGCCTGTCTCGTCGGGACAGTTCAATGTAAAATTTAGATTGTAATCTTGGTATCATTATCATGGCATTCAGTTGATGGAGTCATCAGAATCAAGTACATTCTGTAAGCAAGGGCGTAAGACTACCTCCCCTCTGCCTTCCTTACATGAGGAGAAAAAGCATAGCAGAGGCTCCCTTTTTAGGCCTGGCTTATACATTGGTACATACAGGATAAAACAGGAGAGGGTTTGGAGGATTCCCTAGATCAATTTACATGGAGAACCATAAAGTGGACAATGTTAAAATGCGTTCAATCAAAAGCATCAATTTTGTTTAAAAACAATATTTTGTTTTTGAATAGCACATATCACATTATTAATATCAATGTTTCTAAGTAGCATGTGCACTTCTCAAGTGCTTAGGCATCCTTTAAACAGTGTGTACCAGGGCCGGATCATAAATGAAGTGTTTGTTTTTTGTTTTTATATTACTGATGCATTTCCATAGCTGTACTTACATCGGCAGGTTGGGATGGGACTGCTCCATGTACGATCATCTTGACATGTCAAATAATCGCCACCCTGAAGGTGGTACCCCTCTGAGCAAAGGAAGTGGCATTGGTTACCAGATGGTACTTGGCTTCCTGACGGACAGTCCGAAGTGACTGTAATCTGTAGGCCAATGGATAATGGCGGTTGTGTACAGTAGACTCCTGATAGGGTAGATACATAGCAAACTTGAGCTTCTTACAATAGTTGTAACTCTATACGACTTGATTATAAGATTTTGGTTGTTATTATGTTTAGAAAGGTGATTTGTTTTGAGATCTTAAACACCTTTGGCATACATAATTTGATGTGAATTTTCAGACCCTCTTCGTTTACCTGCATTAAAGAAATCAAGAGAGTCATTAATTTTCTGAATATAACCCTATCCTCCCCCACTCTAAAGAAAATGAAAATACATTAAATACGTAATGGATACAAATCATACAATATTTGTAAACAGGTGGCACTTACTGGAACAAACTGGTGACTCTCCTGCCCAGAATACAGTTGAGCTTCCAGACTGGGCGACGCAAGTAAGAACGTTATTGTTGATCTCATAACCCGTATGACACTCAAAATAGCAGCTAGATCCGTAGTTCCTGTTGCATTGTCCCGTTATTTGGACATTTTGCAAGGAGGGCAGCTCGTCACACTGTAGGACTGGTGTACAAAGTGCATAACATGTATACCCTTTCATGGCAACTTGATCCTTTTCTGTGATACATTTTTGTCTTATAAAACACTAAAAGAAAATCCTAAAGTATAAAAAGGTGCCCAAACTTTAAGCACATTTCACAATTTTTAGGAATATGATATCTGATCATTCTACTAACTTTATTCAAGTCATTTTATACCAGACGGAAAGCAGAATTTGTACACTATACAGATGAATGTAACTAGAAAAATCTACAAAGAATTTCGGAGATACAGCAGTTAATAAAAGGTCATAAAACAACGGGTCCCAACGTGGAGGATGTGAGGTGACGGATGATTTAGATCAATTCCATAGTGTTTATCTTTTTTTGTCTTGAAAGTACGACATTTATACGTACTTTGACAAGACGGCGTTTCGCCGCTCCACATTTCTGTTGCTCCGGCCGCCAAACATTGACGGGTTTCTTGACCCAGAAGACTGTATCCTGTACTGCAACTGAAGGTACACTCAGCACCCCGTATTTCCCCTTGTGGACAGCTCACTTGCAGTGGTGGATCGGGAGACAGGGAATGGCAATACAACACTGAGGAAGAAAGTCAAAAGATGTGCATCGCGTCAACAATTTGAAAAAAAAGAAGATAATTCATTCGATATCTACAATTTTTTGTGTTGTCCTTTAATTCAAACAATGGACATGTTTTTCTGCTTCTAATAACAGATTGAGCCTATTACAGCTGACATAAAGAAAACACAAGGTACTATAGCTAAGTCTTAACAAACGTGGATTGTCACAAAGGAATGTAGTAAAATATTGGCCAATACATACACATCCCAATCAATCCAATATTCATGCCATCTTTCGTAAACATTATACAGTGAGGGGAATAAAAAGCAACAAACATTAGGCTATAATCATGTAGATAGTTGTCAGCATATTACAAATATCTTGAAATTACTTTTATTTGATTGTTTAAGAAGGAGAACAATGTCTCAAAAAGTTGCAGTTTCCTTGCTAGACATTAATAATAATAATAATATTGGATATTTATATAGCGCTCATATCCACCATGAATGGTGCTCAGGGCGCTCCAATATTACCCCGGCTCTAGCTAGGCTACCGAAATCGGTGCTCACAGCATTCAAGGAATTAATTCCTGCCGGTACCCATTTAACACCTGGGTGGAGAGTGGCAAATGTAGATTAATGTCTTGCCAAAGAACAGTAGTGCCGCGCCGGGGTTCGAACCCAAGACATTCCCATCTCCAGTCAAGTGTTTAAACCACTGGACTACGACACCTCCACTCCTCCATTACACCATGGAGGCTGCCATTTTCTTTACAAAGTAATTAAGAACAATTCTATTTGTGAGATACCCACTGACATGTGGCTTATCTGGAAAGGGTGCGGTGCGGTGCGGAGCGGCGAGATGGGGAGCGTTCAACGCACCCTTTCGAGAAAAGCCCCCCCCCCGCTTGTCTCGAAAGGGTGCGTTGAGAACGGAGTGGCCCGTTAACGCACCCTTTCTAGACAAGCGGGGGGGGGGGGGGGGTTCTCGAAAGGGTGCGTTAACTAGTCTTCCACATCAGTCGTTTATAATAAAATTAAAATAACGAAATGTCATCTATTTTCTAACTGAACGTGGAATTTAGCTTGCATGTGTTTAAAAAGAGGCAATATCATGATACAGGCCCCGCAACTTACCCGTCTTGTAATCGATCTTCTTAGACGTCTAACTTCAGCCAACTCACTAGTTATACTCGTGTTACAATTAAGCCCCGCGCAACCACGTTGAACAACTTACAAAACGGAAATGGGGGGGGGGGGGGGGGGGGTTGTTGAAATGTACATGTATTCATATATTCTTGATTTATTTATTCGTGGGCGTACCGGACGGGGGCTGTCAACCACTCCCCCCACAAAAAAAAAAAAAAAAAAAAATCCCAATTTTTCTTTCTTAAATCATTGTATTTTTTCAGCATTGTCATCACAGTGAATTTCCTTGAGTGTATTCTACCTTTTATTTTTATTCTGTTATTTTGCTCAACCCCTCTTTTGTTCAAGAGAACACCCCCCGCCTTTTTTTTTTTTGGCTTTGCTTTTCAGTTGGACCCCCTTTTAATTTAATATAATTTTTATCTGCCACTTCTGCGCAGTACCCCCCCCCCAAAAAAAAAAAAAAAAAAGAAAAAAGAATATCACGCCATTTTATTCATCTGTTCATTTAAATAATGGTGTACCGGGGCAACTATCCCCTACACAATCTCCCCCAAAAGAACAACCATTTTCCCCCCATTTTTTCTCCTTTTGTTTCTTTTTCTTTTTGATCATTGTTCTGATTAACCTGTACATGCTAATTGAAACGAATAAAGCATAAAAAACCCAGATCAACTAAAAGGGGGAGGGGGCACGTCCTATTCTGCCTCCCCCTGGACCTGTCCATGTCTTTATCCCCTTCCTTGCAATTACATGTATCCCCCAGAAAAAAAAGCAAGTGAATATCCCCCTTATATATCCCCCTTATTCCCTCCCTCGCCATTACCCCCCCCCCAAAAAAAATGTTTAATATCTCTTCATCTCCGCTTTATACTTAATAACATGATATTGGAGGAAAGTATCCCCTTATATCGTTTTAGCCCCTCCTTTGCAATTCCCCCTCCGCCTGTCCTCCAAATAAAAATAAATTAAGGAGGTAATTTCCGGGGGTAATTTGTTTTGTGTAGTTAAGGGTTTCAAAAGGGGGCCGCGGCCTATTCTGCCTCCCCCGGGATCCGCCCAAGCCTTTATCCCCTCCCTTGCAATCACCCCCCAAATAGGTTTAAATATTGGGGGAAGTATCCCCTTATATATCATTGTAACCCCTCCCTTGCAATCCCCCCACCACCGCCAAAAAAAGAGGCAATTATTTTATTGTGTAGTTAAGGCATGCCACTTGGATTTTAAAGGGGGGGGGGGGGCACAGCCGCTTTAGCCCCTGGATCCGGATGCCCATACCTTTATCCCCCTCCCTTGCAATTACCCCACCCCCCTCGCCATTACTCCCTCAAAAATATACATTGGGGGAGTCCCCCATTAAAAAAAAATTATATATTGGGAGAAAGTATCCCCTTATATCCCTTTAACCCCTCCCTTGCAATTCCCCCCTCCGCCCCCCCCCCCAATTTGTTTTATGTGTACTTAAGTTTGTGTACTTAAGGGGGCCCCGGCCGATTCGAATCCGTCCCTGCCTTTATCCCCTCCCTTGCAACTATGCCCTTATATGTAATCGTGAAGCCCCACTACCATGTTGTCTGTCTTCATTTTGCATAGGATGGGGCCTTGTTCACGAGTTTATAATGTTAAATCGTGATACAGGCCCCATTTCCGTTTTGTAAGTTGTTCAACGTGGTTGCGCGGGGCTTGTAACACGAGTATAACTAGTGAGTTGGCTGAAGTTAGACGTCTAAGAAGATCGATTACAAGACGGGTAAGTTGCGGGGTCTGTATCACGATATTGCCTCTTTTTAAACACATGCAAGCTAAATTCCACGTTCAGTTAGAAAATAGATGATATTTCGTTATTTTAATTTTATTATAAACGACTGATGTGGAAGACTAGTTAACGCACCCTTTCGAGAAAAGCCTTCCCCCCGCTTGTCTCGAAAGGGTGCGTTAACGCGCCACCCCGTTCTCAACGCACCCTATCGAGACAAGCGGGGGGGGGGGGGCTTTTCTCGAAAGGGTGCGTTGAACGCTCCCAACGCGCCGCTCCGCACCGCACCCTTTCGAGATAAGCCCTGACATGTATATTAGATACGATAACATTCATGATCACCAGTGTAATGCATGACACTGGATTTTTCTCATAATATACCCTTTTTGTTGTCAAGTACATTCAAATGAAGATACTTTTATTCTGTCATATCACCTAATTGTGTCAAAATATTTGGTTCGGCTGTTTCATAGGTGGGGCAGTTTCTTTTCTTAAACAGGATTTGGCATGCACATGCTGTTTTTTGGTCAGACAAAGGTTTGTCAATTCTTCAAAGAGGTGACAAAGACCTACATACAATTGCTCCTAGATATCACCTGTGGGAGACGCTGGGGGTACCAAGATGGCTGCCATTTTGCATTGGTGGTTTTAGTTCTATCCATTATGCAACATCATATCCATTGTGTACAGGTAAATGGACATGTACTCATATGACATCACAGTTTTTCAAAATGGCAGCTCCCATGGGCTAATATCTAGCAAAGAATCTGCAAACTTTAGAGAGAAGATTGTTCTCCTCACTGAGTAATCAAATAAGAGTATTTTCAAGATATTTTGAACAGGCTGACAATTTTCCACATGATTACCAGCTAATATTTGTTGAGTTTCATTCTCCTTTAATTAACAGTACAAACTCATTCTATGCTACCTCTTTTCATTTCAGTCAATTCTTACATATTTAGTCGAAAGTCAACATTATATCAAATCTTAAGTCAGTTTTTGAATTCTTATTAAATATTTTTGAATTGATTTTGTCGGGGGTGCGCTGCTTTACTTTTTGTTTGTAAGACAGGTGCAAACAGCTGGCCACTTGGGAAATGATTGAGTAGGCCAACTGCTGTCTAAGATTTGCATGGAGTGAAAAAAAGCATAGGGTTCAGTCAGGTATGGTATAAACAAAAAAATGAAATACGTCTGAAATGAAGGAACATATAAGAGAGAGAGAGAGGGGGGGGGGGGGGGTTTAAAAATGAGTATACTTATTCTTGAAATTCTAGCCTATAGGGCCTACGCTATTTACTATTTTCTGGACAACACATGCTCGATAACGCATCCTGCTTGAGAGCGTGACAACAAGTTTGTGACTACATGTCATACTTCTTATTATATAATTTATTTTTATAAAACACTTTCTGTACGTACATTAAAACGAAAAATCCCACCTGTCACTGTAACTGTAAACGAGAGCGTTGCAATATTGCCTGCACTGTCCGTAGCCGTGTATATAATTAGATGGTAACCAGTTTCAAAGGAACTCCCGGGTGCAGATCCTTGTTGCCTGTTAACAGTGATTGTTTCCCCAGAGTTGTCTGACACTAATGGCGGAGACCACGTTACAATGGCGGATGTTGCTAGGGCAGGGGCATATACGGTTTGTGACCCAGGGCATCTTGTAAAGGTTGGTGGAAGGGTGTCTGAATGGAAGGTGGAATAGTGTTGTTGGTGTAAGCATGGGAAATGTATTATTGGGAAATACAAGGTAAGTTCAGGTTTATCAAAACATACAGGATCAAAACATAAAAATGCAAGACACATAACAAAATGGACAATCTTCAGGGTGATTCAAGTTTTAATTTTTTAGTTATTGATGATAAAAAGTATTGTGTACATACTTTCACAATGTCATGCATTTACACGGGCTTACTAGTCATACCTCCATTATACCCATTCATCCTATGTACAAGGTTATCATACTAGATGTAAACAACAAACAACATTTGACACTTTTGATCATTTATAAGTCAAATGTTGAAATTCGTATGAGACTAAAGTTTTCAAAGTGTAAAGTTGAAGGATGACAAATTCGTTTGGAGTAAGTTTTGTTAAACTTCCTTCATTAATAACAAAAAATGCTCTGAATATTTATTTAGATTTTCAGTTGTTTACAAATTGAGGCCACAAAATCTGTGTGCGTGTCAGTAATTAATCAAAAACATAACAATACCACTGTGTATTGCACTTAAGGAGGCGAGTTGGCTCAGTCAAGGAGGCGAGTTGGCTCAGTCGGTAACGTTTCTGCCTGTCGAACCAAAGATCGTGGGTTCGAATCCACCCCGGGCGGATGACTGAAGCCTGCGTTGTGTGTTAACGTGCCCCTCCCTTGTTTCATAGACACAGGCTATGTTACAGTGGAAAACACTCCGTCCCTCGGATAGGACGTTAACTGGAGGTCCCGTGTAGAGGAAAGTCACCACCTTTGCACGTTAAGAACCCACTGCACTATTCGAATAAGAGTAGGGGGAAACCCCGGTGTAGTGGTACACCTGTATATCCCAGTCAGTTATATCGGGAGGAGAGACCTAAGGGTTACAGTGATTCAGTTCGCTTTTCCCCTCCCAGGCACAGGTGACGCCGAATACTTAATAATAATACTTGTCATTTCTGTCATACTTATGCTTTGCAATGTCATAAATGATTCAATACTCTAAGTTAAAAGATAATGTGCTCTGGAATTTCAGCTATAGTGCACAGCAGCACAATGGCAATTGTTGAATCAACTACTGAAACACCATATTTTGCAGTTTTGGTTAGTCAAAATGTGAAAATCTAACAAAAAATACTCAGAGCATTGTTTTAAGAATAGGATTAGAAGGAATTAAAAAAAAAACTTACTCCAAATAAATTTGACATCATTTAACTTTACCACGTGAAAAGCTCAGTCTGGGTCAGTTTTAACTTTTGAGTTATCTGGTATTAAAAATAAAATGTGTCAAATGTTTTTTTTACACCCAGTATAACCTCACACTCCTAAACCAATACGGTCATGGAATGCTGGTGAATACATATAATTGCTGACATCTCCTGCTGTACTACATCATTCAAGAATTAACTAATGCAGATTTCCTCTCACAACGCAGAGAGGGCGGCACATAATCTGCTTCCTTACTCTTGGCGGAAAAATATCAATGAAAGCAAAATTTGATGCTTAATATTCAAAATTTCCTGACTGGTTAGCAAAGAAGAGGGACTTTCCAAGAAAACTTGCTGGTAAGTCGAATTCTAATTTTCTACCTTTCAATCTCGTATATTTGATGTCCTGTGCAACAGATTATTTTAAAACAGTGTGAAATGTGTAGACCCATTCACTAGCTGTTGATCCTTTCCGACCTACCTGCGAGGGATAATACCCTTGTGAATAGTTAAGCAAGGACCAATTCCTCATCATAACAATAGAACCTGGTCTAAATATCTTCCAGATTAGAAAAGAAAGTTTAGAGTGATAATTACAGAAAGGAGAAATAATGCTTTAATATTGATTGTATCATGAATTCTACACAAATAAGTGTCATTGGACTGTATGAATATCAACTCTGTTCATTACCGGTACAATCTGGGACGTTTCCACCACCAGACCATACTCCACTGTGTAAGCACGTCCGTGTCGACTGTAAATTCTGAAGAGTGTAGCCATGGTTGCAGGAGAAGGTACAAGTACTGCCATAGTAGCATCCATTTGTACAGGTCAATACGCCGTTGGTTGGATGATACAAGGAACTACATGTGATTCCTTTGATCAAAGAGAATAAGCATTATTTCATTTTATTGTTGTCATGTTAAGGACTAAACTCTAAGCTTTGAATGGTCAAGCCCCAAATTACTTGTCTGAATTATTATCTTTTAAATTGAATCCATATACACAGAACTTACGAAGTTCACAAGACAAACTGCTTCTAAAGTTGCCTCATGTCAAAACGAAAGCAACTCCAAAACTGCTCCAAAACTCTGGAACCAACTTCCTCTTGCAATAAGGAAAGCACAATCAGTCCCAATTTTTAAATCTCTACTGAAGACCCATCTGTTTTCAGAGGCTTTTAAGTAGATTAGTTTGAGATACTGTAAGCATATAGGAGTCTCCAGCAAAGCGCAGTAGAGCATATTCAAATAGTAGCTGCGCTATATAAATTAATCTTCTTATTATTATTATTATTAATCTTTCACCAAGTTCAAAATTAAGATATAGGCATACGACATGAGAAGACGCTATAGAGGGATGCTGTCCCCTCCATGTTCTGCCAATGGAGCCCACCTTTGTTGTGTAATTAAATTTTGAGCAATATGGGTGTTGTTGTTGTTATTATTAGCTTTATCTGATAAACTAGTGGTTTGGAATTAGGGTACCAATGTGTAAAATTTGACTAAACAATGGGCGAAATTTATTCCGAAGAAGGCATAAATTCGAACAGGAAAATATGAAAACCGGATTCTGAATAATCATTGCATGGGTCTCAGTATTACCGACATAATTACGATTTTTTTTCAAATATGTATTTCACTTCCAATTTCCCATGTTATAAAGATAATTATGTTAATGTTATATTTATTCTTGGGAACCTACACAAACAAGCTATGCTTTCCAGTAGGTTCCTTTTCCATTTCATGATTTTGTACATTGTAATCATATAGTTTTGTATTTGGAAATGAGATGAAAATAAAAACCTTGCATCAATCAATCAATCAAGAACATTGTTCACTCTTTTTGTCCGATGAATAACCATTCACATTTGCAACTTACCTATGCATGGGTAATCCCTTATAAAGCAATGTTCGAGTAAGGTGTATCAAATTCAAATTAACATTTATTTTCTTCCATCGTTTTGTGGACATTTAACGCTTGTTCACTTAGTACCATATAATATAAACATATTTAGAATTCAATAACTTTGACTACAAAGAAGAAGGCGCGAATCCCCGTAAGCTTACACTTGTAACGGCTACGCCTGAAAACACAAATTTACAGACAAAGAGAGGGAGAGAAAATGATACGGAACTTGGACGAAAGAGGAAGGAAGAGAACTGCAACGTAGTAGCAATGGAGTCGTATAGCATGCATGTATAACAATACAATGGCAAGATATAAGTGAAGATTACAATATTCGAATATTTACGGGTATTCTTACAGAATAATACTGAAAACAGGTACAGATGAAATATAAACTATTAAGACATTTAAAGATAACATTTAACAAATTCATAGTGACGAAGCTTTTCGACCTGCACTCATCGGGTCACAACGCAGGAATGAGAGAATACAAGAAAATACAAAAGTCAAGGAAGGGTGTGTATAGCGACCCGGGTATGATCCGGGGACGCTAAAATAATCGAAGCGCTTGTACAAACTCCTTTTGTCGGCACAATAGCGGATCTCTCGACTGAATGAACAACGCTTCTAAGAAGCGAAGATGTTGAAAGCTGCGTGCTCGGGCAACAATAGTGAACTGAGCCGGGTTATACGCCTTGGAACAAGCCGGACTATTTAGCAAGTGCTGACCAATAGCAGAGTCGCTGTGACTGCGGCATTGAACATTAGCGACGCTAGCAGCGGTTTTGCAGTTACGCTTCGGCTGTGCTCGGCTACCAGCTGATGTCTGTCGTACCACGGAGGGTACGTGCTGTTTAATGCGGTCCGCTAGACGCTGAGATGTACGGCCAACGTAGACGGCTTCACACCGACAATGATACTGATAAACGACATTGCTCATTTGGGGGGAAGGCAGTACATCCTTGCGAACTGCGGGTAGTATTCTATTAGTAGAGAACACGACACGCGTAGCCACGGCAAAGTAACAGCGCGACACTGGGTGATTTTAAGTATGGTGTTAAAATCTGGTGTTAGTGTTAACAGTCAAAAGTTAGCGCTAACTTCATGCCTTTGGACTACTAAAATTAATAGTAAGCGAGGGTTGAAGTGAGCGCTAACTTTTGACTGTTAACACTAACACCAGCCTTTAACACCATACTTAAAATCACCCACTGTATGCTTAATATCGCGCGCATACTTATCAGACACTATACACACCCTTCCTTGACTTTTGTATTTTCTTGTATTCTCTCATTCCTGCGTTGTGACCCGATGAGTGCAGGTCGAAAAGCTTCGTCACTATGAATTTGATAAATGTTATCTTTAAGTTTTGTAGTACCAATCGTCTGTTTGTATATTAAGACATTGTACCGGTTCAGTCCCAGCCAGCAGATACATGTATAATGATAGGGATAAGAATGTTTTGATTTTTTTCCGCCCCCCTATTCTATATGTAGGTATCGATATAACTAGTAACAAAAAACACTTGGTAACTATTTTTCATGTTCCAAGTGAAACATTTGTGGAGATAAGTTATTTCGATTATTTTCATAGTTTTAGAGGATAAAGATGAATTTTCTGAATAGGTTTTTAGAAGTAGTTCTAAAGTGCCACGATTTGGTATATACATTTTACATATAATTGTAAGGAAATATCATATACAACAGCTTTGGCAACTCTCGTGGAAATAATATAATTGTGAGAAATGAAATGAGAGAATAATGGTTGCGTAGCTTAAATCAAAGTTCATCAGAGCTGTCCTCCCTTTTTGAATTTTTTGCAAAGGTTGAAAAATTGTCTCCACCGGGAATCGAACCCGGATGGTTGGCTTAGATCGCCAATGCCTTAACTAATAATTGTTTATAATTATTGTTATGTATACATGTAACTCAAAGCATTCGCTTGGATCCAGCTGAGGCATGCGGCTTAATCATTGTACAAAACTCGCCTGCCCCCGACAAAGGAATTAATTAATGAGGTTGAAGATTTGTCAATCTGTCGGTCAGTTGAATTTGATGTAGCCGAAAACCAATGACCCGTCTCCGTGGTCTAGTGGTTAAGGCATTGACGTTCTAAGCCAACGGCCCGGGTTCGATTCCCGGCGGAGACATTTTTCCAACCTTTGCAGGAATTTCAAAAAGGGAGGACAGCTCTGGGGAGCTTTGATTTAAGCTACGCAACCATTATTCCTCTCATTTCATTTCTCACAATCACAATCACAATTATATATATATATATCTTTATCGGCTGGGGGGGGGGGGGGGGGGCTGAGCAATAGTCCTTTACTGTAATTCGATAACATAATTTTTTTTAAGCTTTCATGAGAAGTCTAACAGCGACCCATATTTTCTCATGGGTTCACGCAAATCGTTCCAAAGCTTAGGACCAGTGAAACGGGTATTATGTTGAAAAGTAACTTTAAGGGGTTTAAGAATATAGATTTCATCGTTTGATCTGGTACTATACTTATGAATATCTGAAACACGGTGAAAAAGGCCCCCAAAACTAAGAAGGTAATTGTGAGCTTATACATTTAAGTAAGGTACACTGTTGAGAAGTTTATTTATATGTTGAATGCGAAGCAACTTAAGAGATTTAAATAAAGCATCGCTACTGGATCGTGGATGAAAACCTGATATGATATACGTAAGACGTTATTTTGCAGTGAACATAGCTTAAGACTAGTTCTACATGTATTTTCTCATACTACATTACAATAAGATACGTATGGGAGAATTTAAGAGCAGTATAAAATGGGCAATAACTTTTGGGGTAGAACATTCTGAGGCGATAAATAACATCAATGCTTTTAGCTACCTTGTTTTTAAGTTCATTCATATGATTTTTTCATGTTAATTTACTCTCTATAAAAACACCAATAAATTTAGTAGATTCAACTCTAAGTAAAATATGATTTTTCAGTTTTGGCATGGAACCCCGTGAATCAGTCACTGATGAAATATGATACACATGAACTTACGCTCACAAGATGGTTCCGAACCGGCCCATAGACCTGTGTTCATCCACCGATAACACGTCCTCGTCAGCGAGCCATCTAGACGATACCCAGTCACGCAGGAGTACGTACAGACTGATGAAATAAAATTGGTATCAGTGCATCCGATGGAACCGTGGGCACAGGCTGTTAATGTTGAGCAACGAATACCTGCGAATGGAAAGGATGTTCAAGGTATCAACCTGGTCATACTGGTAGGAAGAAATTCCCTGAAATAGGGAATTTCCTTGCAAAAGCGTCATTATAGCGGACATACTAGAGCCAGGGTCACATGCACAATTCTGGATAGACAGGAATGTCATTGGTGGCAGACTTGTTTGTAATACCAGAATTGCAAAATAAAATTACAAGATCACATCTATTTAGATGGAAACAAAGGTGAAATGTAAGTCCAGATGAGCTTAACGTCTTCATCGACATATTCGTTTTAAAAGATTTGTATGGACTATCGATATACATTTATTGGTGTTGATTTACATTTCAAAAGACATCAATCTTTTCTTGAGCGGTATATAAGTTTATAAATTGTTATGGTACAATATTATAAATGGTCAAGAAAATTCCATTTGACTTAATTGTTTCGTAATTTTTAGCGCAATGGTATATTTTTTGATCTCGGAATTTGCTATTATGATCACTTCTCATCAAGTCTGAAGAAGCATCAATCGGCTACTTCGAAGGAAAATTGTGTAACTAGTCAGACGTCACCCTTAATCGGAGCTGATAGAGATACCTTTATAAGCCCAATTGTTTAAAATGTCCCGCTAATACGATTTTACTAGTCACTTGACCATTCAAAACCTGTGCCTAGATTTTCAAATTGTTCATATTAAGGCCCGGTCACACAGCCAGAACTTTGTTGGAGCGTTCCTTGAACGGTAGGGAGAGGGGGCCGAATTTCGACAACGCTCGTCACCGCGCACAAAATGGGGAAAATCGAAAACACGGGCGTTGCCTTAGCGGTGCACCGCTGAAGCCGGCGTTGCTTTAGCGTTGGTTTAACGGTAGCGAGCGTTGGTCCCGCTCCGACACCTCCATACCAACGCCAAACCAAAGTTCATCACCGCAATGGATCGCTGCTTCAGCGCCCGTTCCAGCAATCCCGTGTCCGCTCGTAAAACGCTTACAACCGCTCCACCAAAGTTTGTGCAACGTTTAATCACCGCCCGGGCAAAGCTGGCGAAGCAGCGGTGGTCCAGCGTTCAAGATTTCTGCGTTGGCCTAGCGGACCCAAGCGTCCACGAACTTGCGTTTAGCGGTGCGAAACTTTGACTGGGCGTTGTTGGAGCGGTGGTGAACTTTGCCGGAGCGGAAAATTGCCCGCTCCTCACCGCTCGCAATATTTTGTGCAGCTCAAAACTTTCGGAGCGGTAGGAGGGACCATCAGCGGTGGCCGAGCGTATACGGCGTTGCCTTAACGGGGGCCAACTTCTGTTAAACGGTGGTGAACGGTTACGAGCGGTGATGAATTTTTTTCACCACTCCAGGAACGCTGCAGCAAAGTTCTGGCAGTGTGACCGGTCCTTTAGGCTTTAATAAACAGCGAACAGGTAACTGCGACCTCTCCAAATATGTTCGCAGTAAGATCGGTAATGGTCATGCTATAAACCAATTCTCGCTCCCTCAAATATGCAATTTTCGACGTAGAGGGCAATATTATGCATGGAAATGGTCCGCATCTTCGTTAACTTCACTTCCGGTCCGTATTGAAATACTACGGCTTATGAATAAAATGAGTGCTAAAATGTTTAATTTTTGGATCGCATGACATAAACCACTCAAATTTTGAAAATGCAACCAATTGTCTCAATAAATCATGATGGTATCTTTTCAAACATGTCCGTTAAACTCAAACTCGAGGATTTTTGTAATACCTGTGTACATTTTCAATGCAAAAAGACAAACACTTGTCGACCCAATCGGGATATTGTCAGCACTGTGCATGCGTGGTTTGCATGACAAACGCCATCTGTTGGCGAAATTGCGTATTTGGGGTAGCGAGAATTGAAATTGCCCTTGAGTTGATTTTTCGAAAGAAGTTGCAATCGTGTTAATACAATATATATATGTGTGAGCGTGTGTGTGTGTTTGTGTGAACAGATAATGATATGGAACGGAATGAAGCAGG